>CM062295.1:224809944-225264944 GCA_031216915.1 Pictodentalium vernedei | reverse complement strand
TTCCGTAATGTTAATAATATTTACCCATAAATACTCGTAGTCACATGTCTCTCCCACACTAAGAAGTTAGTTGCTACCTTCCAGAATACAGAACTCTCTCTCTCTCTCTCTCTCTCTCTCTCTCTCTCTCTCTTGGTTAAGTGATTTCGTCCTTTTTTCTACGAGGAAGGCTGCTACACACTAAATGAAAACGGGGAAACGTTCCTGGTTGTGAGCCCGGATGGTATTTGTAGGGCGAGCTCTAGCACTCTTATGGCTATCGAAATTAGTGTCCATTTCCGGACAAGAAGTATACGGCAATATTTCACTGCCATGTACCAAAATATTACATCACTGAACTATTGGCGGAATATGTCACTCAACACAGATAAACTGCTCCACATATACTCTAAACAAACAAAAAGTGTATTTGAAGTCCAGTTCGATCCTGACCTGTGGAAAGAAATTTGGAATGAGCTTGTTCGCATTTATGGCAACAAAGAACCACCAAAGAAGATGAACAGACTGTTGTAAGCATCAAAAACCTTGAATCCCAAATCAGACAATTTCTTGGAGACAAATATGAAGTTTGTCGGAGAATTTCCATCACTCGTGTCAATGCTATGTTCCCCCGAACTATCACGAACAGGCACCGACCCACATGTCCGTCACCAATGTGAAATGACAAGTAAAACTTTTCTACAACGGGACGTGAAACGAACAATAAAAAATGTGGGTAAAATGATTCTTGCTGCAGATTAACTAACTAAATCAATTGCATCGGAGATACTGGTGTTCATGTTGTCTGATGGTGATAGAATGACATCATCAGATTTGCCAATCGCACATGGACTGGCTTTAGTTTAAGAAAATAGTTGTGAGAAATGTGGTAGATTATGTGTTGAAAGAATGTGGTGAGAGAGGAATCCATGTGCCAGTGGTCGTTTGACGAACAATTGGCACGAACAGCGATCGCGACAAGCCGATGACCATTCTGCAGGTGCAAAAACAAAAGGACGCACATCAAGAATCCAGAAGAATGATGAACTAGTCCGGAAATTTGTTGCAGCAAATAAATACGATGGATCTAAACATTAGTGTTGGTCGTCACCTGTCGCTGATCTTGACATGGGCGTTGCTTATGACGAAGATTGTAAGGTTTCAAAGGACCCACCAGGGTAAATGGCTTGCCAGTGACAGATCCAAAGCGTCTCTACCTTCCACCGAAAGCAGCGATGTTGCTGAAGTGCACATCGTATGAACCGGAACGCCGAGGTAAAGAAAACCAAGCTGCAGACGACTACTAGGACAATGCTGGAGGGGATGTAGTTATGAGTTCAATTAGAGGAGAGGAACAACTTACACTGGACGATGATACGATCAAGACAATATCTCTCTTGAACAGGCAAGTTACAATCCTGGAAGCCATCTCAAATAGTGACACTCACACATTGCTTTTGATGGTAGAATTGATTTCGATTGATGTACAAATGCTTGTCTGAATCTATTCTTCAACAGCGATATGCACATTTATTGACAATCACACAGACTGAATACCCATTTATTAGAATAGAAATACATGTGCCGTTTTCACGATATGAAATGACCGGAGCAAGCTTGTGCTTCATAACCGTGGTCAAAATATTCTCAGAAAGAAAGCAAGACGTCGTTAATGGGTTGTTTTCACGGTGGCATAACATTCTTACTTATTGCTGCTGTCGACATATCAAACCGCTACGGCATGTATGATCAAACCGTACACAACTAAATTGTTTATACCAAAGCAAACCGCTGCATGATGAATTCACCCACCCACCGAAAACTTCAAATTATCGGCAAATTCGGAAAGCGAAAGTAACTACTAATCCCAACTATATGATGGCTAATCATCGCTTTACTATGCTCAACAACTTACAAAGGTCGGCAAATAAACATTTTTTTTTTCAAGAAAGTGTCACGATAAACAGAATAAGCTATTTCCCAATCTAAGTCTGCATTATTCAGTAATTATACTGATTAATGATCGTGAATGGTTGTTAGAATCTAATTTAAATATGTTCAGGGAACATTCTCGTCGTAGTGCTTTTGTTTTTCGTGTTTTTGAACTGCGTGAACTTACCATTTTCTGCACCTTGGTGCCCTCCATTTTAGTGGGTAACCTCAGAAACCGTAACATGTATACCGAATCAAACGATAGGCTACGGAAGTCAATACGGTAGTGTGGTTATGACAGTAAAATTGTTATGGACCAATATCGTGGCATCGGGAATAGTATTTTCAGAAGTGGTGATTTTTCACTCGCCAACGATGAAAAAAACTTGCCGTAAGACAAGAGACGTAGTAAACACTCACGGCTGACCAACGGGACCGACGAATAAAAAGATTACTGACTTTCGTTTCCGATAATTCTAAAAATCAAACTTCGATAGACGGACGATTGTATTTTTTATTAGTATCTAATGTGGTTTTCACCACATATTGGCAGGACAACGGACGTGACGTCATGTCACGGTCCCTATTTGCGCCATGTTGTGTTGTTATGGTAACCCACGTGAGCGGCCATGTTGTGTGGTGTTAGTGCGCATGCGCAACGCGTGTTGCTATGGTGATACGCGTTTCCGTCGTCCATTTTGTATACTGGAGGCCGCCATGTTGGTTTCTATGGTAGCACGTGGGTGCTATGTTACCTAAAGGCCTAAAATAGAACAGGGGTATGTTCGGAGGGTGTGTTTCTTTGTACAAGAGTACTTTCCCGATTCGCAGAATTACCCAAATAGACGGATTTCCCCCCAGAATCCTTTTAGGACCACCATACCATGACTTATAATAATAGCACGTAGTGGTATAGTACCGAGGGGCACCGGTGGTAAGTTCGACTGAATAGGGGTACATCTAATTACCCAAACAGACCTGACAATTGTTTACTTGGCTCTGATTTCCCACTAAATTCTCGGTTTCTACCTATGACTTCCCCCATCTCCTTATAAAGTATTCCGTATTCCGACGCCCCTATGCGTGTTTATGTTCTATTGTACACATTACATGTAGTACATAGGTACATGATGGATGTGCTGATATGTGCTTATGTGAAAATGCCCGATGTGACACATTGTGTACTAGCACCCAGGCACATGTTGGATGTGCCGATATGTGCTTATGTGAATATGCACAATGTGACAATCGAATCCCATTTTACGGAGTCTGATAGGAATCCTACTTACGGAATCCTTTTTAAGAATCCCCAGCATGTGCCTATGTGCTACCTGTAATGTGTGCACATGACAAGTATCCTATAAAGGGTATCCTCGAAAGGTATCCTCCAATAATACAATACCAGGCCATAGGTATCCTCAAATACCCGAATGTGCCTATGTGCTAGTGTGTCACATTGTGCATTTTCACATAAGCACATATCGGCACATCCTGCATGTGCCAATGTGCTACAGGTAATGTGTACACACAGTGACACAACGTATAATAACACACACGCACATTCCACCAAACACCCAAGTTCCATGGACTCCCCTTTTTAAAAAAAAAACGTATGGACTTCGGCACCCCCGTTTTATCACATGTGTCTATGTGCTAGTGCACAGTGTGTAACATTGTGCATTTTCACATAAGCACATATCGGCACATCCAGCATGTGCCTATGTGCTACCTGTAATGTGTACAATAGAACATAAACATTACTAGGGTCGTTGGAATACTTCTGGAAGACGGTAGTAACGGCACAAGACTGCAAGGATGTTAGAAGACTATATAGTATTAGATGACTACAATAGAGCCAACTCATAGGACAGATAGTTGGAGATAAGATGGAAACCGTTGGTAAGACTACCTGTATAGGAGCTAGGAGCCATATCGGAGCTAGGAGCCAAATATGAGCTGTATAGGAACCCGGTCATAGGTATCCTCAAATACCCGTGTGTGCCTAAGTGCTAGTACTCAATGTGTCACATTGTGCATATTCACATAAACACATATCGGCACATCCAACATGTGTCTGTGTGGACAGTGTGGTAGTACACAATGTGTCATATCGTGCATTTTCACATAAGCACATATCGGCACATCCTATGTGCTACATGTAATGTGTACAATAGAACATAAACACGCCTAGGTGCGTTGGAATACTTTACAAGGAGATAGGGAAAGTCATAGGTAGAAATCGAGAATTTAGTGGGAAATCAGAGTCAAGTAAACAATAGTCGAGTCTATTTGGGTAATTAGATGTACCCCTATTCAATCAAACTTACCGTCGGTGCCCCTCGGTACTGTAGCACTACGCGCTACTATTATAAGTCATGGTATGGTGGTTTCGAAAAGGGTTCTGGGGGAAATCCGAGTCAAATAAACAAATGGCAGGTCTATCTGGGTAATCCTACGAATCGGGAAAGTACTCTTGTACAAAGGAACACACACTCCGAACATACCCCTGTCCCATTGTAGGCCTTTAGGTAACAGGGCATCCACGTGCTACCAGAGAAAGATGGCGGCCTCCAGTGTACAAAATGGAAGACGGAAACACGTATCACCATAACACGCGCTGTGCATGCGCACTAACACCACAAATCACTATTTGGTGACGTCACAACATGGCCGCTCACGCGGGTTACTATGACAACACAACATGGAGCCACTAGGTCACGTGACATGACGTCACTTCCTTGGTCCTACCAATATGGGGTGAACTTACGCACTTCATCCACACACCGAGGTGGTCTATTAATTACCAAGCTACCTACTAAATACCGAGGGGCAGTTTTCGGTCACGGCTCGGTCAATATATCTTGCATTTACTCGAATAAATCAACGGTTATATCACATATATTGCTTCAAAGGACTAAATTATTTGTCCGCCCATATATTTAAGCCTTTTAAACGACCCTTACTTACTTATTTTCCCTCAGATCGGTGTCCCTCGTCTCGGTGTTAATAGGACCCGGGTAATGGGCCTTCCCAATGGGCTACACCTCATAATTAAGAGGCAAATTCAATTTTACATACATGAAGATCAGACCAAACAATCATATATTACAACAGACAACCGGCGGGGAGACTGCGAACTCCTACTAAAATATAAAAAAGACAACCAGCCATTTATGCCAGCTATAATCCAACTCAATTTGACAGCTAATTAATTACCCGCTCTCTCCTCTTGTGTTCGATATTTAGTGGGTTTGGGTTTAGTCAACAGCGACAAATAACCTAAGGAACCTAAGTTCTGCGCAACGCAGCACATTTTAAATCCTCTGAAACATCAAAATACTCATCAGAAACGGATAAACTTTTACACGTGAGTAAAATATACTAGTACACACATCCTCTACCCCTTTTAAACCTTTTATTAACTTATTTTTCCCTTTAATTTTTTACTTGTGTTCGTTTTTAGTAAGACCGGCTTGGTATTAGTCATTGTCGTCGTCTAACAAAACGTATAGTTCCGACGGAATTTGTACGTAAATAATGCTGAAAATAAAGACGGTGTAATTTCATCTACATTAACATAACTAGCATCTGAACCTTGCCACCTCCGATGCTAATTCTAGTCTCACTAGTCTCTTCCACTGTTGAAAACAAACTTATAGTTTGTAAACAATGTTGACGATGAGCTGTTGCTAGCGTCTAGTCCTGTGCAGTGCTCACTGCTGGTAAATCTCGCACCCGTTTCTGGGTTATATCAACTACACCATCAAGGCATGCCTTCCAGGAGGGCATGCCTTGATCATGTAATTGAAATGTTTATCAGCTGTCACAATCGGAACAATCAGGTTTACAATCCATCCCCTCATCGGCCATCTTCAAGACGCACAGAATTCGATTCGATTTCAAATAATAGACCCAATTGGAATTGAGACTCGATTCGATTCGAATCGAAAATGTGTGATTTACAGGGCCGTAGCAAGAAGTAGGCGCGCCAAAAATTGCCTGTGGCAGATTTCCATCACTGGTTCTGAAAATAGAAATTCTCTGTCTGTTTTTGAACTTTTTGTTATTTCATCACCACAGTGGATAAACAGTAATTAGGACATACCGGAAGTGTTGATCGTAGAGGCGAGACATTTGTTTTTAGGAAAAATTTGTTAGAAGCTTTTATTTCAATCAACGAATTTTGCTGCATATTTTTAAAATAGATCGAGGATTCTTCATGAAAACATAACTATGCTATAAGCTTACATATTTATCACACGCGGACACCCGACATTCGTGACTACTTGGATATTTCCAAAAAAAGAAAACTTCTTTTGATCATTTCGAAAAATCTTTTTTACTGCAGAAATTCCCTCTTGAAATCTCATTTTAGCACATTTCTGATATCGAACAAAAGTTCTAATATTATCCTGGAGATAGGCCGTTCTGTCCCTGATATAGACGCAAAAAGCCTATATTCAAGTGGAAAACATACCCACTAAACGAAATGATTTTTTGAGAAAACCAACTCAATTTTTACTGCACGTCCAGTCGTAAAAAGAACTAATAAGCAGTCGCAAAAAACCTGTACGCCCAGTTGCCTGCCGAACAAATCGGGTTGAAATTTCATGTGTAGGGGTATTTCGGCCTGGGAAGTGTCAAGGCTGGTGAAATATTTTTGCGATTGTTTTATTTTAGAAGAAATCACCGTATCTACTTTGTTTAGAGATCATAACTGTTGTTACGACCGGCTTCGCCTTGATGATCAGGATTCAAAGACCTCATATTTTCAAATTTTTGTTTTCTCAATTCTGCCTATAGATACAATTGAACACTGCCTATTGATGCAATTATACATTCCATCTCGTTTTGATACATTGGGGGTTTATTTTTGTTGAATTTGTGTTCAGGTTCCTTTGAAGCAATATTGTCAATTTGGTTGCATATTTTTTTGTATCAGTATTTTTCCGTACCAGTATTTCTCCTACCCACAACCAGCTAATGGAGAGGAAAAAGAATTCTGAAGAGTTTGCAACTGGAATTTAGTCCCATTTCTTTGCAAGCTTATGAATTTATGCAAACTTTCTCACAGACACTGGCAGTCACCGTATAATAATAACACTTTGGCCAGCCGCTGATTTGTCGCGGTTCTCGTATGAGAAGGCCTTGGTTACCCCTGTTCTACCAACTGCCTCCCTATTCCCACGCTTCTCTCCTCCCAACACTCGGAGACGAACTGCTTGGTGACATCCCTTGCCCCATCCTTCCCAATCTCTCCGATTAGCATATTAACCCTCTCCTTTGAGTCGCCCCCTAACCACATGTCCTTCATTCTCCCATCCCACTTCCCCATTATGCTCCCCGTGAATCTTGCTCTTTTAGACTGGTATTTTGGGCATTCTAGAAGAAAGTGTTCCAGGGTCTCCACCACGCCCAAATTACACATCTGGCACTCCTTTTCACTGTTTTTCCCAATTTTCCCCCTCAGCTCCAGGGACCGTGACCTCAGCTTGAACAGCAGTGACCCCTCCCCCCAAAGGTGCCATCAAGGTACTCTTCAAAACCAGACTTCTCTTTATCACGCAGGCCACCCAAAGATCTCTTTGATTTGACCCCCCCCCCCCCCTCTCGCCAATTACGGTTACAATCCTCCATGACCCTTCTCTGAAGATCTTTTTACCCTGGTTTGCCTCAACGTCAATGTAGGAGATCTCCAATGAGTAGTTTTCTACTAGCCCACTCACTTGGACCATCCACCCCGCCTTGATATTTGTGTTGAAAGTTCTCAGGAACATTACTTTACACCATCGGCTATCGGGGAGATTTACCAAATAATTAAGATAACCGAGTTTCAATAGGTCTATCCTGTCCTTGATCCTCATCCACCGAAGCTCACCCCTGATTGCTTCTAGCGCTGTGGCATTACTCGACTCTGTTATCCATCGGCCTGCATCGTTCTGCAGGATTTCCAAGCTCTTAACAGCCATCTGGTTTAGGGGTACAACTTCCGTACCGTATGTTATACTTGGCAGACCCACCGTTTCCCAAATGGTTTTCCCCACGAAAACCTTATTGAAACTGTTTCTCCCTATAAGTTTCATTTGGTTAAGGATTCGCTTCCCCTTCAGAATCAGTTTATTTGTGTGGTTTCGGTAGATGCCTCTTCCTGTGATGTTTATATGTACCCCGAGGTACTCATAGTCACTAGTATCTCCTACACTAAGAAGTCTGCTGCTACCTTCCGGAATGCTGAACTCCCCCACTCTCCACCTTCGAGTGGGGTCCACTTTGCGACCCACAGGTACAACTTTGCTCTTGCTTTCATTAAGTTCGAGTCTCCATTTGCTCCCATATTTCCCAACAATTCCCAGCATCTTCGCTAGCCCCTCTTCGCTTTCTGACACAAGCACCATAAACCTTTGATGTACAATGCAAAAAGAATTGGCGAAAGGATACACCCCTGTTTTAGGCCTATCTCCATAGGCACACGTTTTTTTTTTTTGTAATGTTTCCCATGCTAAATTCACTCTGTACATCTTTATATAATGCTTTCATAATCCCAACAAACTCGCCTCCCAAGCCCAGAGCCTCCAGCTTGCGCCACATACCCTCTTTCCATACTCTTTCGTATGGCTTTTTAACATCCAAAAAGGCCATAAACATCTTTTTCTTTTTTGCTTTCGCGGATTCTATCATTTGGGATAGCGTGGAAAGATGGTCAGTGACTTTCCTTCCCTTCCTGAAGCCATTTTGGATTTCTCCCAAAAAACCCTTCTCTTAAATCACCTCCTCTAATCTCCCATACAGGACTTTACAAAAGACTTTTCCAATGTTGCTGCTGACAGAGATCCCTCGATAGTTATCCAAGACGTCTTTTTCCCCCTTTTGTGAATAAATGTCACTTTACTTTCCCTCCACTCTGGTGGGTTCCCCATGCCCCATCGCTTATCGTTCACCTTTTCCCAGTGGTTGACTAGTTCTAATGCGATTTGATCTCGCTCTTCTGTAACTCTGCCATCTACTTTAATACTCTGTGGGTTACTCCCTCTGTTACGTTTGTTCACCCATTTCCAAAATACGTTCGAACTCGACCCCCTGTCGTTCTTATCGTCCTAATAAGACTGCTATTTCGCACTCTCCGGTTGTCGTCTTTAATCTTATTTACTTTATTTCGTGCTTGTTGGTATTCTTCCTTTGCTACCATGGCCTCATTGCTTTCCATCCCTTTAAGTTTTCTACTTCTCCTGTATGCGGCACATTTAGCTTTTCTTCCCTTTATGGACCTTTTTATTTCTTCGTTCACCGTGTACCCAAGTTCCCGTGTTGGCACCCTCATCTTTCCTACACGTTCCTTCCCTGCCTCCACTAGGCTCGCAACTATGGCGTCGGCCATCTTTTGGACATTGTCCCCTTGTGTACGGTTGCAAGCTTTAGTTTCAGTTTTTCTTCGAACTTCGCCCAGTCGACATCCTTTTTGAGTTCCCAAAACTCCTTGAAGCTTCCTTTGCTTTTATCTAGGTTTAGTTTAAATAATATTTATTCAGAATTGAACATGATATAATACATACAAAAGATTGATAATGTTACATTAACTGTGCAGAATTTATAATAAAAGGTATGCAGTATAGCAAGACGTAGAAATAGCTGACAAAGGAGAGGATTCGGCAGAAAGCACTTAGCTTATATAAGCCGTCTCCTGGAACATTTCTAAAATAGCAAAGTATATATGTGGTTGCTAAAACTGAGTGAAATATTGTTTGAACTCATTGTCGCTGTTGGATAGAATGAGAAAAGTGAGAGAACTAGGGAAAAAAGAGGAAAAACAAATGAAGAAACAACAAGAAAAGCACAAGAGAAGAAGAAAAAATTAAAAGAACAAAAAAGAAAGAAAAGAAAATCAAGAAAGGAAAAAGGAAAAACAAACAGACTAATGGAAATAAAGACGCAGAATAATCTGCAGATGAAACCAACTTGAAAGCAGTATTACACACCAGAAGCGATCACGTGAGTGTAGTCTATGACTCTATTAATGAACAGTACCATCGTCGCAAACAGACAAGGGAAGAGTCAAGAGTCCGCGCCTGGACTGTTCTCAACACTCTTCCAGCTCAGAGGAGTTAAAAAGGAGTTAAAAATTAATTTCAACAGGATACTGTTGGTACGGAGAGACAGTCCAGGGGCGGACTCCAGGCAGTCCGCAGTATACTTCCCCAGGAGGTTTTTAGTCCTGATCGTCACTGTAATCAAGTTGTGATCACTATCCAACTCTATTTTGCCCTCATCATCCACTTCTACCTCTATCACCTCCCTCCATAAATTAACATCTGTGAGAATGTAGTCAATTATTGATTTTCTGTCGTTTCTCTCCCAGGTCCATTTCCCCTTACATCTCGAGTCCCTGTTCAGAATCTTCAAACCGAGCTCATTGTGAAGTTCAACAGCTTCCTTCCATTCCTGTTGACTTTCTTGTCCCCACCCTCTATGCCTTCTTTCTTATCACCTATGTGTCCATTAAAGTCGCCCATCAGAATTATACCGAGCCCCCTGTTTTCTAGTTCAGTGATATTGGACCTTAGTGTTGAGTATATCGAGTCATTCCACTCGGGTTTACTTCCCTCCACCGCACAGTACACAATCCCAAGGGCAATACTTTTGTTTCTCAGACTGATCTTTACCCATCCAATTTCTTTTGACACCTCAGCCGAGGTGATGATACCTTCCAGATCTGTGATCAGCGACGGTTTTAAAGCCTCTTTAATGTATGTGCCTACCCCCCCCCCCCCCTTTTCTGGCCTTCCGTTCGCCCTACACCTATCCACACACCCCCGCTTACTTGGTCTACCCGTTCCTCGTGTCTTACCCACGTCTCGCTTAAGCCCATGACATCAAACTCCTCTGCCTCGATCAATGTAGCAATTTCACTTACTTTCCGGTGGAGACCCTGGATGTTGCTATAACCCACTTTCAGGGTACCGAGGTTCGTTGGCTTCCGCCTACTGGGCCCATTGTTTTCTGGCGCTAACTTTGGTAAACTTATTCTGTCCCCCTCACTCTTATTCACCCCACCTATGTCCACTCTCGTTATACTTGCCTCTGACCTTCCACCCCGCTCCTCTCCAAAAAAGGGTCTGCTACCTGTAGAATTTTATCCCCCAATACCCGTTATCCCGCCCTGCTAAGATGCAGCCCGTCACGCCCGTACATGCTCCCATTGCCCCAAAACGTGTCTCAATGGTCGATAAAGGGTATTCCAAGATCAACACAGTAGTCCTCCAACTCTTCATTTAGCGCCAAAATCCTTGTGTTCCGTTCGTCCCCACTTCCAAGGACAGGAAGGACCCCGGATACGACTACCCTTGCATTCCTGCTTAGCAGTTTGCCGACTAAGCCTCTATACGACTCCACCAAACTTACTGACCTTCTCTCCCTAATATTGTTGGTCCCCACATGGACCACCACTACCGGTTCCGGTCCTGACCCTGCCACAATGCCATCTACCCGGTCCCTGAGATCCTCCACCTTCGCCCCCGGAAAGCACATGACTGTTCGATTGGAACTATCAGGACCACAAACCACATTGTCAATCCCACGTGCAATGCTTCATGAAAACATAACTATGCTATAAGCTTACATATTTATCACACGCGGACACCCGACATTCGTGACTACTTGGATATTTCCAAAAAAAGAAAACTTCTTTTGATCATTTCGAAAAATCTTTTTTACTGCAGAAATTCCCTCTTGAAATCTCATTTTAGCACATTTCTGATATCGAACAAAAGTTCTAATATTATCCTGGAGATAGGCCGTTCTGTCCCTGATATAGACGCAAAAAGCCTATATTCAAGTGGAAAACATACCCACTAAACGAAATGATTTTTTGAGAAAACCAACTCAATTTTTACTGCACGTCCAGTCGTAAAAAGGACTAATAAGCAGTCGCAAAAAACCTGTACGCCCAGTTGCCTGCCGAACAAATCGGGTTGAAATTTCATGTGTAGGGTATTTCGGCCTGGGAAGTGTCAAGGCTGGTGAAATATTTTTGCGATTGTTTTATTTTAGAAGAAATCACCGTATCTACTTTGTTTAGAGATCATAACTGTTGTTACGACCGGCTTCGCCATGATGATCAGGATTCAAAGACCTCATATTTTCAAATTTTTGTTTTCTCAATTCTGCCTATAGATACAATTGAACACTGCCTATTGATGCAATTATACATTCCATCTCGTTTTGATACATTGGGGGTTTATTTTTGTTGAATTTGTGTTCAGGTTCCTTTGAAGCAATATTGTCAATTTGGTTGCATATTTTTTTGTATCAGTATTTTTCCGTACCAGTATTTCTCCTACCCACAACCAGCTAATGGAGAGGAAAAAGAATTCTGAAGAGTTTGCAACTGGAATTTAGTCCCATTTCTTTGCAAGCTTATGAATTTATGCAAACTTTCTCACAGACACTGGCAGTCACCGTATAATAATAACACTTTGGCCAGCCGCTGATTTGTCGCGGTTCTCGTATGAGAAGGCCTTGGTTACCCCTGTTCTACCAACTGCCTCCCTATTCCCACGCTTCTCTCCTCCCAACACTCGGAGACGAACTGCTTGGTGACATCCCTTGCCCCATCCTTCCCAATCTCTCCGATTAGCATATTAACCCTCTCCTTTGAGTCGCCCCCTAACCACATGTCCTTCATTCTCCCATCCCACTTCCCCATTATGCTCCCCGTGAATCTTGTTCTTTTAGACTGGTATTTTGGGCAATCTAGAAGAAAGTGCTCCAGGGTCTCCACCACGCCCAAATTACACATCTGGCACTCCTTTTCACTGTTTTTCCCAATTTCCCCCCTCAGCTCCAGGGACCGTGACCTCAGCTTGAACAGCAGTGACCCCTCCCCCCAAAGGTGCCATCAAGGTACTCTTCAAAACCAGGCTTCTCTTTATCACGCAGGCCACCCAAAGATCTCTTTGATTTGACCCCCCCCCCCTCCCTCTCGCCAATTACGGTTACAATCCTCCATGACCCTTCTCTGAAGATCTTTTTACCCTGGTTTGCCTCAACGTCAATGTAGGAGATCTCCAATGAGTAGTTTTCTACTAGCCCACTCACTTGGACCATCCACCCCGCCTTGATATTTGTGTTGAAAGTTCTCAGGAACATTACTTTACACCATCGGCTATCGGGGAGATTTACCAAATAATTAAGATAACCGAGTTTCAATAGGTCTATCCTGTCCTTGATCCTCATCCACCGAAGCTCACCCCTGATTGCTTCTAGCGCTGTGGCATTACTCGACTCTGTTATCCATCGGCCTGCATCGTTCTGCAGGATTTCCAAGCTCTTAACAGCCATCTGGTTTAGGGGTACAACTTCCGTACCGTATGTTATACTTGGCAGACCCACCGTTTCCCAAATGGTTTTCCCCACGAAAACCTTATTGAAACTGTTTCTCCCTATAAGTTTCATTTGGTTAAGGATTCGCTTCCCCTTCAGAATCAGTTTATTTGTGTGGTTTCGGTAGATGCCTCTTCCTGTGATGTTTATATGTACCCCGAGGTACTCATAGTCACTAGTATCTCCTACACTAAGAAGTCTGCTGCTACCTTCCGGAATGCTGAACTCCCCCACTCTCCACCTTCGAGTGGGGTCCACTTTGCGGCCCACAGGTACAACTTTGCTCTTGCTTTCATTAAGTTCGAGTCTCCATTTGCTCCCATATTTCCCAACAATTCCCAGCATCTTCGCTAGCCCCTCTTCGCTTTCTGACACAAGCACCATAAACCTTTGATGTACAATGCAAAAAGAATTGGCGAAAGGATACACCCCTGTTTTAGGCCTATCTCCATAGGCACACGGTTTTTTTTTGTAATGTTTCCCAGGCTTAGTTCACTCTGTACATCTTTATATAATGCTTTCATAATCCCAACAAACTCGCCTCCCAAGCCCAGAGCCTCCAGCTTGCGCCACATACCCTCTTTCCATACTCTTTCGTATGGCTTTTTAACATCCAAAAAGGCCATAAACATCTTTTTCTTTTTTGCTTTCGCGGATTCTATCATTTGGGATAGCGTGGAAAGATGGTCAGTGACTTTCCTTCCCTTCCTGAAGCCATTTTGGATTTCTCCCAAAAAACCCTTCTCTTCAATCACCTCCTCTAATCTCCCATACAGGACTTTACAAAAGACTTTTCCAATGTTGCTGCTGACAGAGATCCCTCGATAGTTATCCAAGACGTCTTTTTCCCCCTTTTGTGAATAAATGTCACTTTACTTTCCCTCCACTCTGGTGGGTTCCTCATGCCCCATCGCTTATCGTTCACCTTTTCCCAGTGGTTGACTAGTTCTAATGCGATTTGATCTCGCTCTTCTGTAACTCTGCCATCTACTTTAATACTCTGTTGACTAGTTCTAATGCGATTTGATCTCGCTCTTCTGTAACTCTGCCATCTACTTTACTCCCTCTGTTACGTTTGTTCACCCATTTCCAAAATACGTTCGAACTCGACCCCCTGTCGTTCTTATCGTCCTAATAAGGCTGCTATTTCGCACTCTCCGGTTGTCGTCTTTAATCTTATTTACTTTATTTCGTGCTTGTTGGTATTCTTCCTTTGCTACCATGGCCTCATTGCTTTCCATCCCTTTAAGTTTTCTACTTCTCCTGTATGCGGCACATTTAGCTTTTCTTCCCTTTATGGACCTTTTTATTTCTTCGTTCACCGTGTACCCAAGTTCCCGTGTTGGAACCCTCATCTTTCCTACACGTTCCTTCCCTGCCTCCACTAGGCTCGCAACTATGGCGTCGGCCATCTTTTGGACATTGCCCCCCTTGTGTACGGCTGCAAGCTTTAGTTTCAGTTTTTCTTCGAACTTCGCCCAGTCGACATCCTTTTTGAGTTCCCAAAACTCCTTGAAGCTTCCTTTGCTTTTATCTAGGTTTAGTTTAAATAATATTTATTCAGAATTGAACATGATATAATACATACAAAAGATTGATAATGTTACATTAACTGTGCAGAATTTATAATAAAAGGTATGCAGTACAGCAAGACGTAGAAATAGCTGACAAAGGAGAGGATTCGGCAGAAAGCACTTAGCTTATATAAGCCGTCTCCTGGAACATTTCTAAAATAGCAAAGTATATATGTGGTTGCTAAAACTGAGTGAAATATTGTTTGAACTCATTGTCGCTGTTGGATAGAATGAGAAAAGTGAGAGAACTAGGGAAAAAAGAGGAAAAACAAATGAAGAAACAACAAGAAAAGCACAAGAGAAGAAGAAAAAAATTAAAAGAACAAAAAAGAAAGAAAAGAAAATCAAGAAAGGAAAAAGGAAAAACAAACAGACTAATGGAAATAAAGACGCAGAATAATCTGCAGATGAAACCAACTTGAAAGCAGTATTACACACCAGAAGCGATCACGTGAGTGTAGTCTATGACTCTATTAATGAACAGTACCATCGTCGCAAACAGACAAGAGAAGATTCAAGAGTCCGCGCCTGGACTGTTCTCAACACTCTTCCAGCCCAGAGGAGTTAAAAAGGAGTTAAAAATTAATTTCAACAGGATACTGTTGGTACGGAGAGGCAGTCCAGGGGCGGACTCCAGGCAGTCCGCGGTATACTTCCCCAGGAGGTTTTTAGTCCTGATCGTCACTGTAATCAAGTTGTGATCACTATCCAACTCTATTTTGCCCTCATCATCCACTTCTACCCCTATCACCTCCATCCATAAAATAACATCTGTGAGAATGTAGTCAATTATTGATTTTCAGTCGTTTCTCTCCCAGGTCCATTTCCCCTTACATCTCGAGTCCCTGTTCAGAATCTTCAGACCGAGCTCATTGTGAAGTTCAACAGCTTCCTTCCATTCCAGTTGACTTTCTTGTCCCCACCCTCTATGCCTTCTTTCTTATCACCTATGTGTCCATTAAAGTCGCCCATCAGAATTATACCGAGCCCCCTGTTTTCTAGTTCAGTGATATTGGACCTTAGTGTTGAGTATATCGAGACATTCCACTCGGGTTTACTTCCCTCCACCGCACAGTACACAATCCCAAGGGCAATACTTTTGTTTCTCAGACTGATCTTTACCCATCCAATTTCTTTTGACACCTCAGCCGAGGTGATGATACCTTCCAGATCTGTGATCAGCGACGGTTTTAAATCCTCTTTAATGTATGTGCCTACCCCCCCCCCCCCCCTTTTCTGGCCTTCCGTTCGCCCTACACCTATCCACACACCCCCGCTTACTTGGTCTACCCGTTCCTCGTGTCTTACCCACGTCTCGCTTAAGCCCATGACATCAAACTCCTCTGCCTCGATCAATGTAGCAATTTCACTTACTTTCCGGTGGAGACCCTGGATGTTGCTATAACCCACTTTCAGGGTACCGAGGTTCGTTGGCTTCCGCCTACTGGGCCCATTGTTTTCTGGCGCTAACTTTGGTAAACTTATTCTGTCCCCCTCACTCTTATTCACCCCACCTATGTCCACTCTCGTTATACTTGCCTCTGACCTTCCACCCCACTCCTCTCCAAAAAAGGATCTGCTACCTGTAGAATTTTATCCCCCAATACCCGTTATCCCGCCCTGCTAAGATGCAGCCCGTCACGCCCGTACATGCTCCCATTGCCCCAAAACGTGTCTCAATGGTCGATAAAGGGTATTCCAAGATCAACACAGTAGTCCTCCAACTCTTCATTTAGCGCCAAAACCCTTGTGTTCCGTTCGTCCCCACTTCCAAGGACAGGAAGGACCCCGGATACGACTACCCTTGCATTCCTGCTTAGCAGTTTGCCGACTAAGCCTCTATACGACTCCACCAAACTTACTGACCTTCTCTCCCTAATATTGTTGGTCCCCACATGGACCACCACTACCGGTTCCGGTCCTGACCCTGCCACAATGCCATCTACCCGGTCCCTGAGATCCTCCACCTTCGCCCCCGGAAAGCACTTGACTGTTCGATTGGAACTATCAGGACCACAAACCACATTGTCAATCCCACGTGCAATGCTTCATGAAAACATAACTATGCTATAAGCTTACATATTTATCACACGCGGACACCCGACATTCGTGACTACTTGGATATTTCCAAAAAAAGAAAACTTCTTTTGATCATTTCGAAAAATCTTTTTTACTGCAGAAATTCCCTCTTGAAATCTCATTTTAGCACATTTCTGATATCGAACAAAAGTTCTAATATTATCCTGGAGATAGGCCGTTCTGTCCCTGATATAGACGCAAAAAGCCTATATTCAAGTGGAAAACATACCCACTAAACGAAATGATTTTTTGAGAAAACCAACTCAATTTTTACTGCACGTCCAGTCGTAAAAAGGACTAATAAGCAGTCGCAAAAAACCTGTACGCCCAGTTGCCTGCCGAACAAATCGGGTTGAAATTTCATGTGTAGGGTATTTCGGCCTGGGAAGTGTCAAGGCTGGTGAAATATTTTTGCGATTGTTTTATTTTAGAAGAAATCACCGTATCTACTTTGTTTAGAGATCATAACTGTTGTTACGACCGGCTTCGCCTTGATGATCAGGATTCAAAGACCTCATATTTTCAAATTTTTGTTTTCTCAATTCTGCCTATAGATACAATTGAACACTGCCTATTGATGCAATTATACATTCCATCTCGTTTTGATACATTGGGGGTTTATTTTTGTTGAATTTGTGTTCAGGTTCCTTTGAAGCAATATTGTCAATTTGGTTGCATATTTTTTTGTATCAGTATTTTTCCGTACCAGTATTTCTCCTACCCACAACCAGCTAATGGAGAGGAAAAAGAATTCTGAAGAGTTTGCAACTGGAATTTAGTCCCATTTCTTTGCAAGCTTATGAATTTATGCAAACTTTCTCACAGACACTGGCAGTCACCGTATAATAATAACACTTTGGCCAGCCGCTGATTTGTCTCGGTTCTCGTATGAGAAGGCCTTGGTTACCCCTGTTCTACCAACTGCCTCCCTATTCCCACGCTTCTCTCCTCCCAACACTCGGAGACGAACTGCTTGGTGACATCCCTTGCCCCATCCTTCCCAATCTCTCCGATTAGCATATTAACCCTCTCCTTTGAGTCGCCCCCTAACCACATGTCCTTCATTCTCCCATCCCACTTCCCCATTATGCTCCCCGTGAATCTTGTTCTTTTAGACTGGTATTTTGGGCATTCTAGAAGAAAGTGCTCCAGGGTCTCCACCACGCCCAAATTACACATCTGGCACTCCTTTTCACTGTTTTTCCCAATTTTCCCCCTCAGCTCCAGGGACCGTGACCTCAGCTTGAACAGCAGTGACCCCTCCCCCCAAAGGTGCCATCAAGGTACTCTTCAAAACCAGGCTTCTCTTTATCACGCAGGCCACCCAAAGATCTCTTTGATTTGACCCCCCCCCCTCCCTCTCGCCAATTAGGGTTACAATCCTCCATGACCCTTCTCTGAAGATCTTTTTACCCTGGTTTGCCTCAACGTCAATGTAGGAGATCTCCAATGAGTAGTTTTCTACTAGCCCACTCACTTGGACCATCCACCCCGCCTTGATATTTGTGTTGAAAGTTCTCAGGAACATTACTTTACACCATCGGCTATCGGGGAGATTTACCAAATAATTAAGATAACCGAGTTTCAATAGGTCTATCCTGTCCTTGATCCTCATCCACCGAAGCTCACCCCTGATTGCT
This sequence comes from Pictodentalium vernedei, assembly GCA_031216915.1. Classification (NCBI taxonomy): domain Eukaryota; kingdom Metazoa; phylum Mollusca; class Scaphopoda; order Dentaliida; family Dentaliidae; genus Pictodentalium; species Pictodentalium vernedei. The sequence continues at coordinate 225,246,364 of CM062295.1, read as the reverse complement.
TCTAGCGCTGTGGCATTACTCGACTCTGTTATCCATCGGCCTGCATCGTTCTGCAGGATTTCCAAGCTCTTAACAGCCATCTGGTTTAGGGGTACAACTTCCGTACCGTGTGTTATACTTGGCAGACCCACCGTTTCCCAAATGGTTTTCCCCACGAAAACCTTATTGAAACTGTTTCTCCCTATAAGTTTCATTTGGTTAAGGATTCGCTTCCCCTTCAGAATCAGTTTATTTGTGTGGTTTCGGTAGATGCCTCTTCCTGTGATGTTTATATGTACCCCGAGGTACTCATAGTCACTAGTATCTCCTACACTAAGAAGTCTGCTGCTACCTTCCGGAATGCAGAACTCCCCCACTCTCCACCTTCGAGTGGGGTCCACTTTGCGGCCCACAGGTACAACTTTGCTCTTGCTTTCATTAAGTTCGAGTCTCCATTTGCTCCCACATTTCCCAACAATTCCCAGCATCTTCGCTAGCCCCTCTTCGCTTTCTGACACAAGCACCATAAACCTTTGATGTACAATGCAAAAAGAATTGGCGAAAGGATACACCCCTGTTTTAGGCCTATCTCCATAGGCACACGGTTTTTTTTTTGTAATGTTTCCCAGGCTAAGTTCACTCTGTACATCTTTATATAATGCTTTCATAATCCCAACAAACTCGCCTCCCAAGCCCAGAGCCTCCAGCTTGCGCCACATACCCTCTTTCCATACTCTTTCGTATGGCTTTTTAACATCCAAAAAGGCCATAAACATCTTTTTCTTTTTTGCTTTCGCGGATTCTATCATTTGGGATAGCGTGGAAAGATGGTCAGTGACTTTCCTTCCCTTCCTGAAGCCATTTTGGATTTCTCTCAAAAAACCCTTCTCTTCAATCACCTCCTCTAATCTCCCATACAGGACTTTACAAAAGACTTTTCCAATGTTGCTGCTGACAGAGATCCCTCGATAGTTATCCAAGACGTCTTTTTCCCCCTTTTGTGAATAAATGTCACTTTACTTTCCCTCCACTCTGGTGGGTTCCCCATGCCCCATCGCTTATCGTTCACCTTTTCCCAGTGGTTGACTAGTTCTAATGCGATTTGATCTCGCTCTTCTGTAACTCTGCCATCTACTTTAATACTCTGTGGGTTACTCCCTCTGTTACGTTTGTTCACCCATTTCCAAAATACGTTCGAACTCGACCCCCTGTCGTTCTTATCGTCCTAATAAGACTGCTATTTCGCACTCTCCGGTTGTCGTCTTTAATCTTATTTACTTTATTTCGTGCTTGTTGGTATTCTTCCTTTGCTACCATGGCCTCATTGCTTTCCATCCCTTTAAGTTTTCTACTTCTCCTGTATGCGGCACATTTAGCTTTTCTTCCCTTTATGGACCTTTTTATTTCTTCGTTCACCGTGTACCCAAGTTCCCGTGTTGGCACCCTCATCTTTCCTACACGTTCCTTCCCTGCCTCCACTAGGCTCGCAACTATGGCGTCGGCCATCTTTTGGACATTGCCCCCCTTGTGTACGGTTGCAAGCTTTAGTTTCAGTTTTTCTTCGAACTTCGCCCAGTCGACATCCTTTTTGAGTTCCCAAAACTCCTTGAAGCTTCCTTTGCTTTTATCTAGGTTTAGTTTAAATAATATTTATTCAGAATTGAACATGATATAATACATACAAAAGATTGATAATGTTACATTAACTGTGCAGAATTTATAATAAAAGGTATGCAGTACAGCAAGACGTAGAAATAGCTGACAAAGGAGAGGATTCGGCAGAAAGCACTTAGCTTATATAAGCCGTCTCCTGGAACATTTCTAAAATAGCAAAGTATATATGTGGTTGCTAAAACTGAGTGAAATATTGTTTGAACTCATTGTCGCTGTTGGATAGAATGAGAAAAGTGAGAGAACTAGGGAAAAAAGAGGAAAAACAAATGAAGAAACAACAAGAAAAGCACAAGAGAAGAAGAAAAAAATTAAAAGAACAAAAAAGAAAGAAAAGAAAATCAAGAAAGGAAAAAGGAAAAACAAACAGACTAATGGAAATAAAGACGCAGAATAATCTGCAGATGAAACCAACTTGAAAGCAGTATTACACACCAGAAGCGATCACGTGAGTGTAGTCTATGACTCTATTAATGAACAGTACCATCGTCGCAAACAGACAAGAGAAGATTCAAGAGTCCGCGCCTGGACTGTTCTCAACACTCTTCCAGCCCAGAGGAGTTAAAAAGGAGTTAAAAATTAATTTCAACAGGATACTGTTGGTACGGAGAGACAGTCCAGGGGCGGACTCCAGGCAGTCCGCGGTATACTTCCCCAGGAGGTTTTTAGTCCTGATCGTCACTGTAATCAAGTTGTGATCACTATCCAACTCTATTTTGCCCTCATCATCCACTTCTACCCCTATCACCTCCCTCCATAAAATAACATCTGTGAGAATGTAGTCAATTATTGATTTTCAGTCGTTTCTCTCCCAGGTCCATTTCCCCTTACATCTCGAGTCCCTGTTCAGAATCTTCAGACCGAGCTCATTGTGAAGTTCAACAGCTTCCTTCCATTCCAGTTGACTTTCTTGTCCCCACCCTCTATGCCTTCTTTCTTATCACCTATGTGTCCATTAAAGTCGCCCATCAGAATTATACCGAGCCCCCTGTTTTCTAGTTCAGTGATATTGGACCTTAGTGTTGAGTGTATCGAGACATTCCACTCGGGTTTACTTCCCTCCACCGCACAGTACACAATCCCAAGGGCAATACTTTTGTTTCTCAGACTGATCTTTACCCATCCAATTTCTTTTGACACCTCAGCCGAGGTGATGATACCTTCCAGATCTGTGATCAGCGACGGTTTTAAATCCTCTTTAATGTATGTGCCTACCCCCCCCCCCCCTTTTCTGGCCTTCCGTTCGCCCTACACCTATCCACACACCCCCGCTTACTTGGTCTACCCGTTCCTCGTGTCTTACCCACGTCTCGCTTAAGCCCATGACATCAAACTCCTCTGCCTCGATCAATGTAGCAATTTCACTTACTTTCCGGTGGAGACCCTGGATGTTGCTATAACCCACTTTCAGGGTACCGAGGTTCGTTGGCTTCCGCCTACTGGGCCCATTGTTTTCTGGCGCTAACTTTGGTAAACTTATTCTGTCCCCCTCACTCTTATTCACCCCACCTATGTCCACTCTCGTTATACTTGCCTCTGACCTTCCACCCCACTCCTCTCCAAAAAAGGATCTGCTACCTGTAGAATTTTATCCCCCAATACCCGTTATCCCCCCTGCTAAGATGCAGCCCGTCACGCCCGTACATGCTCCCATTGCCCCAAAACGTGTCTCAATGGTCGATAAAGGGTATTCCAAGATCAACACAGTAGTCCTCCAACTCTTCATTTAGCGCCAAAACCCTTGTGTTCCGTTCGTCCCCACTTCCAAGGACAGGAAGGACCCCGGATACGACTACCCTTGCATTCCTGCTTAGCAGTTTGCCGACTAAGCCTCTATACGACTCCACCAAACTTACTGACCTTCTCTCCCTAATATTGTTGGTCCCCACATGGACCACCACTACCGGTTCCGGTCCTGACCCTGCCACAATGCCATCTACCCGGTCCCTGAGATCCTCCACCTTCGCCCCCGGAAAGCACTTGACTGTTCGATTGGAACTATCAGGACCACAAACCACATTGTCAATCCCACGTGCAATGCTTCATGAAAACATAACTATGCTATAAGCTTACATATTTATCACACGCGGACACCCGACATTCGTGACTACTTGGATATTTCCAAAAAAAGAAAACTTCTTTTGATCATTTCGAAAAATCTTTTTTACTGCAGAAATTCCCTCTTGAAATCTCATTTTAGCACATTTCTGATATCGAACAAAAGTTCTAATATTATCCTGGAGATAGGCCGTTCTGTCCCTGATATAGACGCAAAAAGCCTATATTCAAGTGGAAAACATACCCACTAAACGAAATGATTTTTTGAGAAAACCAACTCAATTTTTACTGCACGTCCAGTCGTAAAAAGGACAAATAAGCAGTCGCAAAAAACCTGTACGCCCAGTTGCCTGCCGAACAAATCGGGTTGAAATTTCATGTGTAGGGTATTTCGGCCTGGGAAGTGTCAAGGCTGGTGAAATATTTTTGCGATTGTTTTATTTTAGAAGAAATCACCGTATCTACTTTGTTTAGAGATCATAACTGTTGTTACGACCGGCTTCGCCTTGATGATCAGGATTCAAAGACCTCATATTTTCAAATTTTTGTTTTCTCAATTCTGCCTATAGATACAATTGAACACTGCCTATTGATGCAATTATACATTCCATCTCGTTTTGATACATTGGGGGTTTATTTTTGTTGAATTTGTGTTCAGGTTCCTTTGAAGCAATATTGTCAATTTGGTTGCATATTTTTTTGTATCAGTATTTTTCCGTACCAGTATTTCTCCTACCCACAACCAGCTAATGGAGAGGAAAAAGAATTCTGAAGAGTTTGCAACTGGAATTTAGTCCCATTTCTTTGCAAGCTTATGAATTTATGCAAACTTTCTCACAGACACTGGCAGTCACCGTATAATAATAACACTTTGGCCAGCCGCTGATTTGTCGCGGTTCTCGTATGAGAAGGCCTTGGTTACCCCTGTTCTACCAACTGCCTCCCTATTCCCACGCTTCTCTCCTCCCAACACTCGGAGACGAACTGCTTGGTGACATCCCTTGCCCCATCCTTCCCAATCTCTCCGATTAGCATATTAACCCTCTCCTTTGAGTCGCCCCCTAACCACATGTCCTTCATTCTCCCATCCCACTTCCCCATTATGCTCCCCGTGAATCTTGTTCTTTTAGACTGGTATTTTGGGCATTCTAGAAGAAAGTGCTCCAGGGTCTCCACCACGCCCAAATTACACATCTGGCACTCCTTTTCACTGTTTTTCCCAATTTTCCCCCTCAGCTCCAGGGACCGTGACCTCAGCTTGAACAGCAGTGACCCCTCCCCCCAAAGGTGCCATCAAGGTACTCTTCAAAACCAGGCTTCTCTTTATCACGCAGGCCACCCAAAGATCTCTTTGATTTGACCCCCCCCCCCCCCTCCCTCTCGCCAATTAGGGTTACAATCCTCCATGACCCTTCTCTGAAGATCTTTTTACCCTGGTTTGCCTCAACGTCAATGTAGGAGATCTCCAATGAGTAGTTTTCTACTAGCCCACTCACTTGGACCATCCACCCCGCCTTGATATTTGTGTTGAAAGTTCTCAGGAACATTACTTTACACCATCGGCTATCGGGGAGATTTACCAAATAATTAAGATAACCGAGTTTCAATAGGTCTATCCTGTCCTTGATCCTCATCCACCGAAGCTCACCCCTGATTGCTTCTAGCGCTGTGGCATTACTCGACTCTGTTATCCATCGGCCTGCATCGTTCTGCAGGATTTCCAAGCTCTTAACAGCCATCTGGTTTAGGGGTACAACTTCCGTACCGTATGTTATACTTGGCAGACCCACCGTTTCCCAAATGGTTTTCCCCACGAAAACCTTATTGAAACTGTTTCTCCCTATAAGTTTCATTTGGTTAAGGATTCGCTTCCCCTTCAGAATCAGTTTATTTGTGTGGTTTCGGTAGATGCCTCTTCCTGTGATGTTTATATGTACCCCGAGGTACTCATAGTCACTAGTATCTCCTACACTAAGAAGTCTGCTGCTACCTTCCGGAATGCAGAACTCCCCCACTCTCCACCTTCGAGTGGGGTCCACTTTGCGGCCCACAGGTACAACTTTGCTCTTGCTTTCATTAAGTTCGAGTCTCCATTTGCTCCCATATTTCCCAACAATTCCCAGCATCTTCGCTAGCCCCTCTTCGCTTTCTGACACAAGCACCATAAACCTTTGATGTACAATGCAAAAAGAATTGGCGAAAGGATACACCCCTGTTTTAGGCCTATCTCCATAGGCACACGGTTTTTTTTTTGTAATGTTTCCCAGGCTAAGTTCACTCTGTACATCTTTATATAATGCTTTCATAATCCCAACAAACTCGCCTCCCAAGCCCAGAGCCTCCAGCTTGCGCCACATACCCTCTTTCCATACTCTTTCGTATGGCTTTTTAACATCCAAAAAGGCCATAAACATCTTTTTCTTTTTTGCTTTCGCGGATTCTATCATTTGGGATAGCGTGGAAAGATGGTCAGTGACTTTCCTTCCCTTCCTGAAGCCATTTTGGATTTCTCCCAAAAAACCCTTCTCTTAAATCACCTCCTCTAATCTCCCATACAGGACTTTACAAAAGACTTTTCCAATGTTGCTGCTGACAGAGATCCCTCGATAGTTATCCAAGACGTCTTTTTCCCCCTTTTGTGAATAAATGTCACTTTACTTTCCCTCCACTCTGGTGGGTTCCCCATGCCCCATCGCTTATCGTTCACCTTTTCCCAGTGGTTGACTAGTTCTAATGCGATTTGATCTCGCTCTTCTGTAACTCTGCCATCTACTTTAATACTCTGTGGGTTACTCCCTCTGTTACGTTTGTTCACCCATTTCCAAAATACGTTCGAACTCGACCCCCTGTCGTTCTTATCGTCCTAATAAGACTGCTATTTCGCACTCTCCGGTTGTCGTCTTTAATCTTATTTACTTTATTTCGTGCTTGTTGGTATTCTTCCTTTGCTACCATGGCCTCATTGCTTTCCATCCCTTTAAGTTTTCTACTTCTCCTGTATGCGGCACATTTAGCTTTTCTTCCCTTTATGGACCTTTTTATTTCTTCGTTCACCGTGTACCCAAGTTCCCGTGTTGGCACCCTCATCTTTCCTACACGTTCCTTCCCTGCCTCCACTAGGCTCGCAACTATGGCGTCGGCCATCTTTTGGACATTGCCCCCCTTGTGTACGGTTGCAAGCTTTAGTTTCAGTTTTTCTTCGAACTTCGCCCAGTCGACATCCTTTTTGAGTTCCCAAAACTCCTTGAAGCTTCCTTTGCTTTTATCTAGGTTTAGTTTAAATAATATTTATTCAGAATTGAACATGATATAATACATACAAAAGATTGATAATGTTACATTAACTGTGCAGAATTTATAATAAAAGGTATGCAGTACAGCAAGACGTAGAAATAGCTGACAAAGGAGAGGATTCGGCAGAAAGCACTTAGCTTATATAAGCCGTCTCCTGGAACATTTCTAAAATAGCAAAGTATATATGTGGTTGCTAAAACTGAGTGAAATATTGTTTGAACTCATTGTCGCTGTTGGATAGAATGAGAAAAGTGAGAGAACTAGGGAAAAAAGAGGAAAAACAAATGAAGAAACAACAAGAAAAGCACAAGAGAAGAAGAAAAAAATTAAAAGAACAAAAAAGAAAGAAAAGAAAATCAAGAAAGGAAAAAGGAAAAACAAACAGACTAATGGAAATAAAGACGCAGAATAATCTGCAGATGAAACCAACTTGAAAGCAGTATTACACACCAGAAGCGATCACGTGAGTGTAGTCTATGACTCTATTAATGAACAGTACCATCGTCGCAAACAGACAAGAGAAGATTCAAGAGTCCGCGCCTGGACTGTTCTCAACACTCTTCCAGCCCAGAGGAGTTAAAAAGGAGTTAAAAATTAATTTCAACAGGATACTGTTGGTACGGAGAGACAGTCCAGGGGCGGACTCCAGGCAGTCCGCGGTATACTTCCCCAGGAGGTTTTTAGTCCTGATCGTCACTGTAATCAAGTTGTGATCACTATCCAACTCTATTTTGCCCTCATCATCCACTTCTACCCCTATCACCTCCCTCCATAAATTAACATCTGTGAGAATGTAGTCAATTATTGATTTTCAGTCGTTTCTCTCCCAGGTCCATTTCCCCTTACATCTCGAGTCCCTGTTCAGAATCTTCAGACCGAGCTCATTGTGAAGTTCAACAGCTTCCTTCCATTCCTGTTGACTTTCTTGTCCCCACCCTCTATGCCTTCTTTCTTATCACCTATGTGTCCATTAAAGTCGCCCATCAGAATTATACCGAGCCCCCTGTTTTCTAGTTCAGTGTTATTGGACCTTAGTGTTGAGTATATCGAGTCATTCCACTCGGGTTTACTTCTCTCCACCGCACAGTACACAATCCCAAGGGCAATACTTTTGTTTCTCAGACTGATCTTTACCCATCCAATTTCTTTTGACACCTCAGCCGAGGTGATGATACCTTCCAGATCTGTGATCAGCGACGGTTTTAAATCCTCTTTAATGTATGTGCCTACCCCCCCCCCCCCCCCTTTTCTGGCCTTCCGTTCTCCCTACACCTATCCACACACCCCCGCTTACTTGGTCTACCCGTTCCTCGTGTCTTACCCACGTCTCGCTTAAGCCCATGACATCAAACTCCTCTGCCTCGATCAATGTAGCAATTTCACTTACTTTCCGGTGGAGACCCTGGATGTTGCTATAACCCACTTTCAGGGTACCGAGGTTCGTTGGCTTCCGCCTACTGGGCCCATTGTTTTCTGGCGCTAACTTTGGTAAACTTATTCTGTCCCCCTCACTCTTATTCACCCCACCTATGTCCACTCTCGTTATACTTGCCTCTGACCTTCCACCCCGCTCCTCTCCAAAAAAGGATCTGCTACCTGTAGAATTTTATCCCCCAATACCCGTTATCCCGCCCTGCTAAGATGCAGCCCGTCACGCCCGTACATGCTCCCATTGCCCCAAAACGTGTCTCAATGGTCGATAAAGGGTATTCCAAGATCAACACAGTAGTCCTCCAACTCTTCATTTAGCGCCAAAATCCTTGTGTTCCGTTCGTCCCCACTTCCAAGGACAGGAAGGACCCCGGATACGACTACCCTTGCATTCCTGCTTAGCAGTTTGCCGACTAAGCCTCTATACGACTCCACCAAACTTACTGACCTTCTCTCCCTAATATTGTTGGTCCCCACATGGACCACCACTACCGGTTCCGGTCCTGACCCTGCCACAATGCCATCTACCCGGTCCCTGAGATCCTCCACCTTCGCCCCCGGAAAGCACTTGACTGTTCGATTGGAACTATCAGGACCACAAACCACATTGTCAATCCCACGTGCAATGCTTCATGAAAACATAACTATGCTATAAGCTTACATATTTATCACACGCGGACACCCGACATTCGTGACTACTTGGATATTTCCAAAAAAAGAAAACTTCTTTTGATCATTTCGAAAAAACTTTTTTACTGCAGAAATTCCCTCTTGAAATCTCATTTTAGCACATTTCTGATATCGAACAAAAGTTCTAATATTATCCTGGAGATAGGCCGTTCTGTCCCTGATATAGACGCAAAAAGCCTATATTCAAGTGGAAAACATACCCACTAAACGAAATGATTTTTTGAGAAAACCAACTCAATTTTTACTGCACGTCCTGTCGTAAAAAGGACTAATAAGCAGTCGCAAAAAACCTGTACGCCCAGTTGCCTGCCGAACAAATCGGGTTGAAATTTCATGTGTAGGGTATTTCGGCCTGGGAAGTGTCAAGGCTGATGAAATATTTTTGCGATTGTTTTATTTTAGAAGAAATCACCGTATCTACTTTGTTTAGAGATCATAACTGTTGTTACGACCGGCTTCGCCTTGATGATCAGGATTCAAAGACCTCATATTTTCAAATTTTTGTTTTCTCAATTCTGCCTATAGATACAATTGAACACTGCCTATTGATGCAATTATACATTCCATCTCGTTTTGATACATTGGGGGTTTATTTTTGTTGAATTTGTGTTCAGGTTCCTTTGAAGCAATATTGTCAATTTGGTTGCATATTTTTTTGTATCAGTATTTTTCCGTACCAGTATTTCTCCTACCCACAACCAGCTAATGGAGAGGAAAAAGAATTCTGAAGAGTTTGCAACTGGAATTTAGTCCCATTTCTTTGCAAGCTTATGAATTTATGCAAACTTTCTCACAGACGCTGGCAGTCACCGTATAATAATAACACTTTGGCCAGCCGCTGATTTGTCGCGGTTCTCGTATGAGAAGGCCTTGGTTACCCCTGTTCTACCAACTGCCTCCCTATTCCCACGCTTCTCTCCTCCCAACACTCGGAGACGAACTGCTTGGTGACATCCCTTGCCCCATCCTTCCCAATCTCTCCGATTAGCATATTACCCCTCTCCTTTGAGTCGCCCCCTAACCACATGTCCTTCATTCTCCCATCCCACTTCCCCATTATGCTCCCCGTGAATCTTGTTCTTTTAGACTGGTATTTTGGGCATTCTAGAAGAAAGTGCTCCAGGGTCTCCACCACGCCCAAATTACACATCTGGCACTCCTTTTCACTGTTTTTCCCAATTTTCCCCCTCAGCTCCAGGGACCGTGACCTCAGCTTGAACAGCAGTGACCCCTCCCCCCAAAGGTGCCATCAAGGTACTCTTCAAAACCAGGCTTCTCTTTATCACGCAGGCCACCCAAAGATCTCTTTGATTTGACCCCCACCCCCCCCCCCCTCTCGCCAATTACGGTTACAATCCTCCATGACCCTTCTCTGAAGATCTTTTTACCCTGGTTTGCCTCAACGTCAATGTAGGAGATCTCCAATGAGTAGTTTTCTACTAGCCCACTCACTTGGACCATCCACCCCGCCTTGATATTTGTGTTGAAAGTTCTCAGGAACATTACTTTACACCATCGGCTATCGGGGAGATTTACCAAATAATTAAGATAACCGAGTTTCAATAGGTCTATCCTGTCCTTGATCCTCATCCACCGAAGCTCACCCCTGATTGCTTCTAGCGCTGTGGCATTACTCGACTCTGTTATCCATCGGCCTGCATCGTTCTGCAGGATTTCCAAGCTCTTAACAGCCATCTGGTTTAGGGGTACAACTTCCGTACCGTATGTTATACTTGGCAGACCCACCGTTTCCCAAATGGTTTTCCCCACGAAAACCTTATTGAAACTGTTTCTCCCTATAAGTTTCATTTGGTTAAGGATTCGCTTCCCCTTCAGAATCAGTTTATTTGTGTGGTTTCGGTAGATGCCTCTTCCTGTGATGTTTATATGTACCCCGAGGTACTCATAGTCACTAGTATCTCCTACACTAAGAAGTCTGCTGCTACCTTCCGGAATGCAGAACTCCCCCACTCTCCACCTTCGAGTGGGGTCCACTTTGCGGCCCACAGGTACAACTTTGCTCTTGCTTTCATTAAGTTCGAGTCTCCATTTGCTCCCATATTTCCCAACAATTCCCAGCATCTTCGCTAGCCCCTCTTCGCTTTCTGACACAAGCACCATAAACCTTTGATGTACAATGCAAAAAGAATTGGCGAAAGGATACACCCCTGTTTTAGGCCTATCTCCATAGGCACACGGTTTTTTTTTTTGTAATGTTTCCCAGGCTAAGTTCACTCTGTACATCTTTATATAATGCTTTCATAATCCCAACAAACTCGCCTCCCAAGCCCGGAGCCTCCAGCTTGCGCCACATACCCTCTTTCCATACTCTTTCGTATGGCTTTTTAACATCCAAAAAGGCCATAAACATCTTTTTCTTTTTTGCTTTCGCGGATTCTATCATTTGGGATAGCGTGGAAAGATGGTCAGTGACTTTCCTTCCCTTCCTGGAGCCATTTTGGATTTCTCCCAAAAAACCCTTCTCTTCAATCACCTCCTCTAATCTCCCATACAGGACTTCACAAAAGACTTTTCCAATGTTGCTGCTGACAGAGATCCCTCGATAGTTATCCAAGACGTCTTTTTCCCCCTTTTGTGAATAAATGTCACTTTACTTTCCCTCCACTCTTGTGGGTTCCCCATGCCCCATCGCTTATCGTTCACCTTTTCCCAGTGGTTGACTAGTTCTAATGCGATTTGATCTCGCTCTTCTGTAACTCTGCCATCTACTTTAATACTCTGTGGGTTACTCCCTCTGTTACGTTTGTTCACCCATTTCCAAAATACGTTCGAACTCGACCCCCTGTCGTTCTTATCGTCCTAATAAGACTGCTATTTCGCACTCTCCGGTTGTCGTCTTTAATCTTATTTACTTTATTTCGTGCTTGTTGGTATTCTTCCTTTGCTACCATGGCCTCATTGCTTTCCATCCCTTTAAGTTTTCTACTTCTCCTGTATGCGGCACATTTAGCTTTTCTTCCCTTTATGGACCTTTTTATTTCTTCGTTCACCGTGTACCCAAGTTCCCGTGTTGGCACCCTCATCTTTCCTACACGTTCCTTCCCTGCCTCCACTAGGCTCGCAACTATGGCGTCGGCCATCTTTTGGACATTGCCCCCCTTGTGTACGGTTGCAAGCTTTAGTTTCAGTTTTTCTTCGAACTTCGCCCAGTCGACATCCTTTTTGAGTTCCCAAAACTCCTTGAAGCTTCCTTTGCTTTTATCTAGGTTTAGTTTAAATAATATTTATTCAGAATTGAACATGATATAATACATACAAAAGATTGATAATGTTACATTAACTGTGCAGAATTTATAATAAAAGGTATGCAGTACAGCAAGACGTAGAAATAGCTGACAAAGGAGAGGATTCGGCAGAAAGCACTTAGCTTATATAAGCCGTCTCCTGGAACATTTCTAAAATAGCAAAGTATATATGTGGTTGCTAAAACTGAGTGAAATATTGTTTGAACTCATTGTCGCTGTTGGATAGAATGAGAAAAGTGAGAGAACTAGGGAAAAAAGAGGAAAAACAAATGAAGAAACAACAAGAAAAGCACAAGAGAAGAAGAAAAAAATTAAAAGAACAAAAAAGAAAGAAAAGAAAATCAAGAAAGGAAAAAGGAAAAACAAACAGACTAATGGAAATAAAGACGCAGAATAATCTGCAGATGAAACCAACTTGAAAGCAGTATTACACACCAGAAGCGATCACGTGAGTGTAGTCTATGACTCTATTAATGAACAGTACCATCGTCGCAAACAGACAAGAGAAGATTCAAGAGTCCGCGCCTGGACTGTTCTCAACACTCTTCCAGCCCAGAGGAGTTAAAAAGGAGTTAAAAATTAATTTCAACAGGATACTGTTGGTACGGAGAGACAGTCCAGGGGCGGACTCCAGGCAGTCCGCGGTATACTTCCCCAGGAGGTTTTTAGTCCTGATCGTCACTGTAATCAAGTTGTGATCACTATCCAACTCTATTTTGCCCTCATCATCCACTTCTACCCCTATCACCTCCCTCCATAAATTAACATCTGTGAGAATGTAGTCAATTATTGATTTTCAGTCGTTTCTCTCCCAGGTCCATTTCCCCTTACATCTCGAGTCCCTGTTCAGAATCTTCAGACCGAGCTCATTGTGAAGTTCAACAGCTTCCTTCCATTCCTGTTGACTTTCTTGTCCCCACCCTCTATGCCTTCTTTCTTATCACCTATGTGTCCATTAAAGTCGCCCATCAGAATTATACCGAGCCCCCTGTTTTCTAGTTCAGTGTTATTGGACCTTAGTGTTGAGTATATCGAGTCATTCCACTCGGGTTTACTTCTCTCCACCGCACAGTACACAATCCCAAGGGCAATACTTTTGTTTCTCAGACTGATCTTTACCCATCCAATTTCTTTTGACACCTCAGCCGAGGTGATGATACCTTCCAGATCTGTGATCAGCGACGGTTTTAAATCCTCTTTAATGTATGTGCCTACCCCCCCCCCCCCTTTTCTGGCCTTCCGTTCGCCCTACACCTATCCACACACCCCCGCTTACTTGGTCTACCCGTTCCTCGTGTCTTACCCACGTCTCGCTTAAGCCCATGACATCAAACTCCTCTGCCTCGATCAATGTAGCAATTTCACTTACTTTCCGGTGGAGACCCTGGATGTTGCTATAACCCACTTTCAGGGTACCGAGGTTCGTTGGCTTCCGCCTACTGGGCCCATTGTTTTCTGGCGCTAACTTTGGTAAACTTATTCTGTCCCCCTCACTCTTATTCACCCCACCTATGTCCACTCTCGTTATACTTGCCTCTGACCTTCCACCCCGCTCCTCTCCAAAAAAGGATCTGCTACCTGTAGAATTTTATCCCCCAATACCCGTTATCCCGCCCTGCTAAGATGCAGCCCGTCACGCCCGTACATGCTCCCATTGCCCCAAAACGTGTCTCAATGGTCGATAAAGGGTATTCCAAGATCAACACAGTAGTCCTCCAACTCTTCATTTAGCGCCCAAATCCTTGTGTTCCGTTCGTCCCCACTTCCAAGGACAGGAAGGACCCCGGATACGACTACCCTTGCATTCCTGCTTAGCAGTTTGCCGACTAAGCCTCTATACGACTCCACCAAACTTACTGACCTTCTCTCCCTAATATTGTTGGTCCCCACATGGACCACCACTACCGGTTCCGGTCCTGACCCTGCCACAATGCCATCTACCCGGTCCCTGAGATCCTCCACCTTCGCCCCCGGAAAGCACTTGACTGTTCGATTGGAACTATCAGGACCACAAACCACATTGTCAATCCCACGTGCAATGCTTCATGAAAACATAACTATGCTATAAGCTTACATATTTATCACACGCGGACACCCGACATTCGCGACTACTTGGATATTTCCAAAAAAGGAAAACTTCTTTTGATCATTTCGAAAAATCTTTTTTACTGCAGAAATTCCCTCTTGAAATCTCATTTTAGCACATTTCTGATATCGAACAAAAGTTCTAATATTATCCTGGAGATAGGCCGTTCTGTCCCTGATATAGACGCAAAAAGCCTATATTCAAGTGGAAAACATACCCACTAAACGAAATGATTTTTTGAGAAAACCAACTCAATTTTTACTGCACGTCCTGTCGTAAAAAGGACTAATAAGCAGTCGCAAAAAACCTGTACGCCCAGTTGCCTGCCGAACAAATCGGGTTGAAATTTCATGTGTAGGGTATTTCGGCCTGGGAAGTGTCAAGGCTGGTGAAATATTTTTGCGATTGTTTTATTTTAGAAGAAATCACCGTATCTACTTTGTTTAGAGATCATAACTGTTGTTACGACCGGCTTCGCCTTGATGATCAGGATTCAAAGACCTCATATTTTCAAATTTTTGTTTTCTCAATTCTGCCTATAGATACAATTGAACACTGCCTATTGATGCAATTATACATTCCATCTCGTTTTGATACATTGGGGGTTTATTTTTGTTGAATTTGTGTTCAGGTTCCTTTGAAGCAATATTGTCAATTTGGTTGCATATTTTTTTGTATCAGTATTTTTCCGTGCCAGTATTTCTCCTACCCACAACCAGCTAATGGAGAGGAAAAAGAATTCTGAAGAGTTTGCAACTGGAATTTAGTCCCATTTCTTTGCAAGCTTATGAATTTATGCAAACTTTCTCACAGACACTGGCAGTCACCGTATAATAATAACACTTTGGCCAGCCGCTGATTTGTCGCGGTTCTCGTATGAGAAGGCCTTGGTTACCCCTGTTCTACCAACTGCCTCCCTATTCCCACGCTTCTCTCCTCCCAACACTCGGAGACGAACTGCTTGGTGACATCCCTTGCCCCATCCTTCCCAATCTCTCCGATTAGCATATTAACCCTCTCCTTTGAGTCGCCCCCTAACCACATGTCCTTCATTCTCCCATCCCACTTCCCCATTATGCTCCCCGTGAATCTTGTTCTTTTAGACTGGTATTTTGGGCATTCTAGAAGAAAGTGCTCCAGGGTCTCCACCACGCCCAAATTACACATCTGGCACTCCTTTTCACTGTTTTTCCCAATTTTCCCCCCTCAGCTCCAGGGACCGTGACCTCAGCTTGAACAGCAGTGACCCCTCCCCCCAAAGGTGCCATCAAGGTACTCTTCAAAACCAGGCTTCTCTTTATCACGCAGGCCACCCAAAGATCTCTTTGATTTGACCCCCCCCCCCCCCCTCTCGCCAATTACGGTTACAATCCTCCATGACCCTTCTCTGAAGATCTTTTTACCCCGGTTTGCCTCAACGTCAATGTAGGAGATCTCCAATGAGTAGTTTTCTACTAGCCCACTCACTTGGACCATCCACCCCGCCTTGATATTTGTGTTGAAAGTTCTCAGGAACATTACTTTACACCATCGGCTATCGGGGAGATTTACCAAATAATTAAGATAACCGAGTTTCAATAGGTCTATCCTGTCCTTGATCCTCATCCACCGAAGCTCACCCCTGATTGCTTCTAGCGCTGTGACATTACTCGACTCTGTTATCCATCGGCCTGCATCGTTCTGCAGGATTTCCAAGCTCTTAACAGCCATCTGGTTTAGGGGTACAACTTCCGTACCGTATGTTATACTTGTCAGACCCACCGTTTCCCAAATGGTTTTCCCCACGAAAACCTTATTGAAACTGTTTCTCCCTATAAGTTTCATTTGGTTAAGGATTCGCTTCCCCTTCAGAATCAGTTTATTTGTGTGGTTTCGGTAGATGCCTCTTCCTGTGATGTTTATATGTACCCCGAGGTACTCATAGTCACTAGTATCTCCTACACTAAGAAGTCTACTGCTACCTTCCGGAATGCTGAACTCCCCCACTCTCCTCCTTCGAGTGGGGTCCACTTTGCGGCCCACAGGTACAACTTTGCTCTTGCTTTCATTAAGTTCGAGTCTCCATTTGCTCCCATATTTCCCAACAATTCCCAGCATCTTCGCTAGCCCCTCTTCGCTTTCTGACACAAGCACCATAAACCTTTGATGTACAATGCAAAAAGAATTGGCGAAAGGATACACCCCTGTTTTAGGCCTATCTCCATAGGCACACGTTTTTTTTTGTAATGTTTCCCAGGCTAAGTTCACTCTGTACATCTTTATATAATGCTTTCATAATCCCAACAAGCTCGCCTCCCAACCCCAGTGCCTCCAGCTTGCGCCACATACCCTCTTTCCATACTCTTTCGTATGGCTTTTTAACATCCAAAAAGGCCATAAACATCTTTTTCTTTTTTGCTTTCGCGGATTCTATCATTTGGGATAGCGTGGAAAGATGGTCAGTGACTTTCTTTCCCTTCCTGAAGCCATTTTGGATTTCTCCCAAAAAACCCTTCTCTTCAATCACCTCCTCTAATCTCCCATACTGGACTTTACAAAAGACTTTTCCAATGTTGCTGCTGACGGAGATCCCTCGATAGTTATCCAAGACGTCTTTTCCCCCTTTTGTGAATAAATGTCACTTTACTTTCCCTCCACTCTGGTGGGTTTCCCATGCCCCATCGCTTATCGTTCACCTTTTCCCAGTGGTTGACTAGTTCTAATGCGATTTGATCTCGCTCTTCTGTAACTCTGCCATCTACTTTAATACTCTGTGGGTTACTCCCTCTGTTACGTTTGTTCACCCATTTCCAAAATACGTTCGAACTCGACCCCCTGTCGTTCTTATCGTCCTAATAAGACTGCTATTTCGCACTCTCCGGTTGTCGTCTTTAATCTTATTTACTTTATTTCGTGCTTGTTGGTATTCTTCCTTTGCTACCATGGCCTCATTGCTTTCCATCCCTTTAAGTTTTCTACTTCTCCTGTATGCGGCACATTTAGCTTTTCTTCCCTTTATGGACCTTTTTATTTCTTCGTTCACCGTGTACCCAAGTTCCCGTGTTGGCACCCTCATCTTTCCTACACGTTCCTTCCCTGCCTCCACTAGGCTCGCAACTATGGCGTCGGCCATCTTTTGGACATTGCCCCCCTTGTGTACGGTTGCAAGCTTTAGTTTCAGTTTTTCTTCGAACTTCGCCCAGTCGACATCCTTTTTGAGTTCCCAAAACTCCTTGAAGCTTCCTTTGCTTTTATCTAGGTTTAGTTTAAATAATATTTATTCAGAATTGAACATGATATAATACATACAAAAGATTGATAATGTTACATTAACTGTGCAGAATTTATAATAAAAGGTATGCAGTACAGCAAGACGTAGAAATAGCTGACAAAGGAGAGGATTCGGCAGAAAGCACTTAGCTTATATAAGCCGTCTCCTGGAACATTTCTAAAATAGCAAAGTATATATGTGGTTGCTAAAACTGAGTGAAATATTGTTTGAACTCATTGTCGCTGTTGGATAGAATGAGAAAAGTGAGAGAACTAGGGAAAAAAGAGGAAAAACAAATGAAGAAACAACAAGAAAAGCACAAGAGAAGAAGAAAAAAATTAAAAGAACAAAAAAGAAAGAAAAGAAAATCAAGAAAGGAAAAAGGAAAAACAAACAGACTAATGGAAATAAAGACGCAGAATAATCTGCAGATGAAACCAACTTGAAAGCAGTATTACACACCAGAAGCGATCACGTGAGTGTAGTCTATGACTCTATTAATGAACAGTACCATCGTCGCAAACAGACAAGAGAAGAGTCAAGAGTCCGCGCCTGGACTGTTCTCAACACTCTTCCAGCTCAGAGGAGTTAAAAAGGAGTTAAAAATTAATTTCAACAGGATACTGTTGGTACGGAGAGACAGTCCAGGGGCGGACTCCAGGCAGTCCGCGGTATACTTCCCCAGGAGGTTTTTAGTCCTGATCGTCACTGTAATCAAGTTGTGATCACTATCCAACTCTATTTTGCCCTCATCATCCACTTCTACCCCTATCACCTCCCTCCGTAAATTAACATCTGTGAGAATGTAGTCAATTATTGATTTTCTGTCGTTTCTCTCCCAGGTCCATTTCCCCTTACATCTCGAGTCCCTGTTCAGAATCTTCAGACCGAGCTCATTGTGAAGTTCAACAGCTTCCTTCCATTCCTGTTGACTTTCTTGTCCCCACCCTCTATGCCTTCTTTGTTATCACCTATGTGTCCATTAAAGTCGCCCATCAGAATTATACCGAGCCCCCTGTTTTCTAGTTCAGTGATATTGGACCTTAGTGTTGAGTATATCGAGTCATTCCACTCGGGTTTACTTCCCTCCACCGCACAGTACACAATCCCAAGGGCAATACTTTTGTTTCTTAGACTGATCTTTACCCATCCAATTTCTTTTGACACCTCAGCCGAGGTGATGATACCTTCCAGATCTGTGATCAGCGACGGTTTTAAATCCTCTTTAATGTATGTGCCTACCCCCCCCCCCCTTTTCTGGCCTTCCGTTCGCCCTACACCTATCCACACACACCCGCTTACTTGGTCTACCCGTTCCTCGTGTCTTACCCACGTCTCGCTTAAGCCCATGACATCAAACTCCTCTGCCTCGATCAATGTAGCAATTTCACTTACTTTCCGGTGGAGACCCTGGATGTTGCTATAACCCACTTTCAGGGTACCGAGGTTCGTTGGCTTCCGCCTACTGGGCCCATTGTTTTCTGGCGCTAACCTTGGTAAACTTATTCTGTCCCCCTCACTCGTATTCACCCCACCTAT
Organism: Pictodentalium vernedei; assembly: GCA_031216915.1. NCBI lineage: Eukaryota > Metazoa > Mollusca > Scaphopoda > Dentaliida > Dentaliidae > Pictodentalium > Pictodentalium vernedei. Next base: position 225,227,100 of record CM062295.1, on the reverse strand, counting down.
GTCCACTCTCGTTATACTTGCCTCTGACCTTCCACCCCGCTCCTCTCCAAAAAAGGGTCTGCTACCTGTAGAATTTTATCCCCCAATACCCGTTATCCCGCCCTGCTAAGATGCAGCCCGTCACGCCCGTACATGCTCCCATTGCCCCCAAAACGTTTCTCAGTGGTCGATAAAGGGTATTCCAAGATCAACACGGTAGTCCTCCAACTCTTCATTTAGCGCCAAAATCCTTGTGTTCCGTTCGTCCCCACTTCCAAGGACAGGAAGGACCCCGGATACGACTACCCTTGCATTCCTGCTTAGCAGTTTGCCGACTAAGCCTCTATACGACTCCACCAAACTTACTGACCTTCTCTCCCTAATATTGTTGGTCCCCACATGGACCACCACTACCGGTTCCGGTCCTGACCCTGCCACAATGCCATCTACCCGGTCCCTGAGACCCTCCACCTTCGCCCCCGGAAAGCACATGACTGTTCGATTGGAACTATCAGGACCACAAACCACATTGTCAATCCCACGTGCAATGCTGCTCCCCGCCACAACTAATTTTCTTCTTCTGGCCCCAGTTCCTATATCATCTGCACCTCCTCTCGTTTTGCATGCCCTGGGCCCTCTTTCTCTTCACCGCCCTCCTTACCCCGTCTGGCCTATCAACATCAACAACCATCTCACCCCCACAATTTCCCCCTCACTCTCGTCCCCAGGGATATCAGAATCTAAAACACTAAACCTTTTTTCTAAACACCGCCCAGTAACCTTGGCAGCCTTACGCCGACTCTGGTTTCCGGACTCGACGCAGCCCTGTCCTGACGCCACCTTACGAATTTTCCTACTAGAACCCCCTCCCCAGTTACACTCCCCACATCAAGCATTCTTCCCCCACGTTTCCTGCTTCCCAGTTTCCTCCTTGAGTCCACAACGACCTTCCACCCACCTTCCACCTCACCATCATAGGTAACCTTCAACGGGGTAACTCCAGATACACCGGCCCTCCCCAACCTCCCTCTCAGTTCTGCAATCTCCCGCTCGAACCCAACACACTTCTCTAACAACTGTAAAATATCCCTGCAATTCGCACATACCCCACTACTCTCCATTGGCCGACCACCACCATACCTCATATTACACTGTCTGCACGCCTCCGTATCCTCACTCTCCCCCACCTGCACCCCTTGACTCACCTCCCCCAGACCTCCCTTAATACCCATACTTACCTCCGTCTGAACACCCGTCGTGCACTTACCATTCATGATTATAAATATTATATAGAATCTAATGACCGAAAACGACAAAACACCAAGGCAACAAACACACGAAAAAGGGTAACTAAGGTAAACAAACAGCAAAATTGGAAAAACCTATCAACTAAACCTCCTTATTTTTCCCTACGGTCCTCCCCAAACACACATGCAAAACTAAATATATAAAAACTTCCCTGAAATAAAACTACTATTCAAAAAATACTTATAAACAGTTCCGAGAAGAAAATTTTCTTCTCTTCGTAAAGTAGTATTCAATCAGAAAATTTTCTTCTCTTCGTGAGTAGTATTCAATACACGGGTAATCAGGAGAGTATACAGCTTATACCGGTATTCTACCTGAACAGTATTAAGACAGGTGTTATAGGAACTGGTGAGAAATATGTTGAAGATTTTGATGTTTTACCTAGATCCTCCACCATTGTATTTGCTGCTATTTCTACTGATTTCTTTCTGTTTGTACACATTTATACACTTAGTTCAAACAATATTTATTTCCAACTTTCAAAATATACATGAATCAGTATAAGGATGTATGTATGTGGATTCGACAAAAAGCTGATAGCTTATACAAGGTCGTTTCCACTCGTATTGCAATTACACATAAATAGATACGAGATGACAGTCATACAGCTGTGATAATCCAAAATTTCGATTCAAACTTTTAACACATGTACACATTGTTTTGTTCAATAAATTAGCAATAAACAGCTGAGTATAAGCATAAGTTGGAAACAGATTTATGTGAATGGAGCTCAAAATATAAGAGAAAGAAAAATGGGTAAAGAGAGAAACTTATGACCTTGACTTAGCGAGCCCTCCGCATAACTGCAACCGGAAATCGGACCAACAACGGAGTGTGTCGGTAACAGATTGATTTCTACGGCTAGTACTTTCAAACATTTTCCAATCTTCCACCTTTTTTCTGTTTTATGATTGTGCGGAGGTAGGTCGCTGGGCCGAATTTCCCGCTGAGGGGCCCCAATTTCTAAAATGAGAGACCTTCACACACAACATTATAAGTGTTGGTTCAGAACTGCCACAATTTATATTTATTTATTTATTGGTGTTTAAGGTCACATATTTCTGCACAATGGCTAACCTTGACCGTGACAGTTTTACGGGTGAAGGAAGCCGGAGTACCCGGAGAGAACCACCGAGCAACGGCGAGCAACTGTCAGCTCCCCAACATACCAACTCCACGCAAGCAGGGTTAGCATTGGTTGAAGACAGGTGCACCATCGACATGCAGTACGCCTTAGTACACAGCGTCACCGTGCACCCATGCGAGTAATGGGGGGTGAAGTGTTTTACCCAAGGACACAACGCGGTTGCCACGAGGTGGGATTCGAACCGAGGACCTCTCGGCTTGCAGCCTGCAGCTCTACCAACTGAGCCACCGCGCCCGCAATGCCACAATTTGATTGGAATGATCACACAGCAATCTTGTATTGTAGATAGATAGAGAGAGAGAGAGAGAGGAGAGAGAGAGAGAGAGAGAGAGAGAGAGAAGAGAGAGAGAGAGAGAGAGAGAGAGAGAGTGAGAGAGAGAGAGAGAGAGAGAGAGAGAGAGAGAGAGTGACTACGCTTACGGGACAAAGGAGCATGTATAGTCATTCCAGAATGCTGAGAAAGTCTCCCGTCGTTCGGATTGAGTATAGGGTTAAAGACAAAACACTTTGTCTGAGAAGAGGATTTTGTGGAATAGGTTAACTTGTCCATTGGAATGACGTTAATTTGGTAGCTGTGGCAGACCCCTGACCCCAGCCTCCGGCGACAGTGCCCCAGCTGAAAATGAGGCACGTAAACACATAAAGCGACTTTAGTTGGGACTCAGTTCTCAAGGAAACCTTTCTGATTTGAGAATAAACTTGTGAACAGCTTGAAATATTATTCGACTGTCTGTACTATTATAAGATTCGCACCCAAACAGCAATATATTTGTATCAATTGCGTGTGGGAGAAGGCCTAAAGTCTCATTACGTATATTAATATACATGCTACATTTTAGTAGGAAATGCTCCGTAGTCTCCATCTGTCCACAGAGGCAGTAAGGCGAGTCCACGAGGTGGTTTTCATAAAGATGCTCATTCAGATTGCTACACCGAAGACGTAATCTACAATGATAAATTTGAGCTTTGCGAGATTTCGAATGTGAGAAAAACTGGGGTGGCCGCCTGACATTTTGGTTTCGATAAATTTTAAACTCAGCCAAGGAGCAATTATCTCTGACTCTAACGGATAAACCGTTCCATAATTTAGTTGTTGCAGGAATAAAGGACGTTTGATAGTTTTTGGTTCGACAGAACGGGAGACGCCGGTTACTAGCTGTGCGTAAATCATGGATTTGATTAATCGATACAGAAGGAGAGATTCTATTAGATATATAAGGGGGACAATGTTATGGAATATTTTAAAAAACTGCACCAGTTTGTGCTTATCTCGTCTTGCTGCAAGCCGTTCTCACACTGTTTCGCCACTAATGGAAGCTGTACTGGCGCTTAGTGTGGCACCTGTTACTATTCGTGCAGCAGCGATTTGAACACTTTCAAATTTCATAGCGTCATGTTCAGTAAAGTTGTCCCAGACGGTGTCAGCATATTCAAGTAGGAGGCGGATGAAAGCAAAGTATTTCTTCTCCAGTGTTGTACGATCGAGTATAAATTTGTATTTCCTAATGAGGTCCAAACGTGACCAAGCCTTTCCACAGATACGGTCGGCATGCTGTTCCCACGTACATCGCGAATTGAGAAAGACTCCAAGGTGTTTATGCGCGTTGACTTCCTTGATGGGGGTGTTTACCAGTATTAACGGTGGATACCTAACAGGCTCGGTTTTTCTAGATATGATCATAGATTCGGTTTTCAAAGGATTAAATTCCACAAGCCATGTCTGTGCCCATTGTTCAATTTTGGCTAGGTCGTTGTTTAAGACAGTAGAAGCCCTATCTGGGTGATCAGCTATAAGGTACAGGGGTTGTATCATCCGCAAATAACCGTATGCTACTTATTAGATTAGAGGTGATATCATTAATGTATATAAGGAAGAGCAAAGGCCCGAGAATCGATCCCTGGGGAATACCTGAACTAATTGGTTTCCAGGATGAAGTGTCCGAGTTGACTACTACTCTTTGCAATCGCTCATTCAAATAGGATTTAAAGAATTCAAGCAGGTTACCAGTAATGCCAATTCTGTTCAATTTATAAAGTAAGCCTTTGTTCCAAACCTTGTCGAAGGCTTTACTGACATCACAGAATACAACCCTTACATCTTTTCCTTCGTCAAGAGCACAACTAAACGCCTCGTAAATGTCAGTGAGTTGAAGTACTGGTGAGTCATGAAAGCCTGACTGAAAAGTAGTGATTATACTATTTTCGTCTAAAAACTCCCACATTTGTTTGAAGACACATTTTTCGAAAACTTTACCGAGACAGCTTAGTAAAGAAATTGGGCGATAGTTAGATATAATGTTAGAAGGATTTTTTTTAGGACTGGAATTACGTTTGTTTTTTTCCACTGTAGTGGGAAATATGAGTGACTGGGGAGGCAATTAAATAAGCCAGCAAGAGGTTCTGTCAATGAGCCTGCACACTCCTTCAGTATACGTGGGGTCAGAAGATCTGGTCCCGTAGCCTTCGATGTTTTCAATGTCTTGCGTGAGACACGTACACCGCTTTGACTAATTGTTATAGCGTTCATAGTAGGGCGATCATGTTGGGGTAGAGGAGGAAGAGTAGCGTGTTCATCATTAAGTTTCGCAATATTACAAAAGTAATCATTAAAGGCTTCGGCCTTGTCTGCATTTCGAAGGATGTTTTTATTTCTTTTTTTTTTTTTACTTTGTTTCCTATAATCAGTTTGAGTGTTTTCCACCATAACGATGGTGTAGTAGAATTACTATTTAATAGCGAGTGGATTTTATTGTGATATTTAGCTTTCGATTGACGTATCACGGAGACAACTTCATTTCGCTTAGAGCGATATTTGGTCCATGCCTCGGGCTGGCCACAAGATTTAGCTTGTCGGTAAAGACGTTTTCTCTGTCGGATTAGTCGTCAAATTTCATTGTGCATCCATTTGGGTTCGTTTCGTCTAATAGTCACCACTTTATTTGGGATAAATTGCGAAGCTAGGTCAAGGATTTTATTGCAAAACATCTCAACCATGGTATCCAAATCGACCTGTGATAAGATTGCGTCCCATTGAGTGCTTGCTAGAGCATTATTGAGTCCTTCGAAATTACCTTTATCGTACAGCCAGATTTTGCGTTTGAAACAATTGTGAGTTAGTTTGGGGAAACGCACCTCGATGTGCACTGGACAATGGTATCTTATCAGATCGGGTATAAACGGGTCTGAAACCTCACAAGATGTCACATTAACTGACTCACTTACCGCAAATAGGTCGAGTAGTGGCTCAGACGTTTCTGTAAAAAATGTGGGTTCTGACACTAATTGAGTAAGATGAAAATAGTCTGCGACATCATTGAATTTACCCTTATTGGGTGGGAGAATATTGTCATTAAAATCACCTGTGACAATTAAATCGGGAATACCTGAGTAGTATGCTTTTTCAAGGGAGACAAGAATCATGTCCAGGTGTTCAATACCGATGTTTGGTGGTCTATAGAAAACGCCAAGCAAGAAAGACTTGGACCTGACATAAATTTCGACCCATATGCATTCAAGATGATGCACCTCGAGGTTGGGTCTTAACTTAAATGGGATCCCAGTTTTGATATATATTGAAATACCCCACTCCCCTTGTTGGACGCTCTTTTCGAATTATGTCTTGGAAACCACTGATATGAAGATCAGAGCTTTCATCGGTGGTTCTTAGCCCGGTTTCGGTAAATGCACAAATATCATCAACGGGTGTTTCGCATTGTAATACGTCGAGTTTGGGCTTTAAACTTTGAATGTTCATCTGACAGATTTTAATCCCTTGTGATGGAGAGTAGTTAGTCGAATAACTTGCATCCGTTTCACTTGTGGGCCCAGGGTTGAGTTCAATGTCGCCGGATAGAAGTAGGACCAGCATAGGTCCAGCAATAGCCAAAAACAAATTGACAACAACATTTCTACACTTGATTTTAGTTTCACCAGTCTAATCTGAATTTATTAAGCATTATTACATGCAGAATTCGTGGAGGTACTTAGCTCAGTGTTGCATTGAACCTGTCAATAGCCAATGTGATGAGGGGCGATTTTTTGGTACCGGAAATTCATTCCTCAAATTAAACTCTGCACTGTTGTACCTTGGCCGATATGATTAGTGCTTCATTTGATGGAGTGGTTAGTAAGCTCTGGTTAGATAGTAAGAGGAAATTCCAGCCACGGGGGGTGGGGGGGGGGGGGGGTGCGGGCACGGGTAATGTGTGTGATATATACTGAGTCAAAAAAGAAAGTATAATAAACTTCGAGGAGCAATTTTTTTAGTATTATCGACTTTAATCCCAAACAAATTATTGTAAATTCATATTTTGAGTCTAGCTGTATGAATTTGCATACTTTCATGTTCTTACTGCTGTCAGAGTCATATCAGGACGTAGCAATTCAGACATGGGGTGAAATGAAAAGTTCACACATGCAGTCAATAGCGTGTATGTCCACTGTTTGCCTCTAGGATGGCAAGACATCGACCGCGCATGGACCTGATAAGTTTCTGGATGTCACCCTGTGGTATTGCGTTCCACTCATGCCTCAGAACATAACGTAAAGCGCCTAACGTCTGAAGATCATGAAGTCGTACCCGACGGTCCAATTGATCCCAAAGATGTTCAATTGGCGACAAATCTGGCGAAAGTGGGGACCACAGAAGTTCGATGCTCTGCTCCTCAAGAAAGTCACGACAGATACGCGCCACGTGACATCGGGCATTGTCTTGCTGGAATAACTGCAATCCGAAGTTAGCGTTGAACAACGGGACAACAACAGCGTTAAAAAATTGGCCCCTATATCGCTGTCCATTCAGATTACCATCGATGAAGATCAACTGCGTTCGATGGTGCAAGGAAATTCCTGCCCAAACCATTACACTACCGAAACGATCGTATTCCCGCACGCAAGCATCAGAAACCCGTCCTCCTCGTCGGCGATACACTCTTGCCCTACCATCAGCGCGCCACAGACAAAATCGCGATTCATCACTAAAAAGAACTGTGCTCCAACGCTGCTGAGTCCAGTGAACAAACTGACGTACCCATTCCATTTTGACGGTACGATGATGTTGGGTAAGGATTGGTCGGTGGTATGGACGCCTACTTAGGATGCCGTGTTCAGCGAGTCTGTTGCGGACAGTTTGTGCACCGATTCTGTTGATAGTTCTACCAGGAGTAATTGCTGCTGTCCTCGTCGCCGGAAGGAAGCGATCCCGCAAGTGAGACATCCTGTTGTGTCGGTCTTGTGCAGGGGTTGTAACTCTTGGTCGACCTGAACGCGGTCGGTCGGCAGTAGATCCAGTGGTTCGAAACCTTAAAAAAAGGCGGTAAGTAGTGGCCACAGTGACTCCGACATCAGCAGCGAGCTCATCTGGAGGTATCCCAGCCTTATGCATACCAATGGCAGGCAACCTCTGATTTTCGGTTAACCTTGGCATTTTTTAAAATGTCGGAAGACAAAAACTAGCGTGTTTTCTCGATAACCCAGACTCTCCAGCACAACATAACACAAAGAAAATCGTCGGTCACCCATTCAATTTGACATTCTTGGGTAGCACGTGCTATTTTGAAATCCGTAGCAAAATTGTATACGGTTGGGTGGACAACAACAACATGTCATTAAACTCTCTGCACGACTTCTTGTCCACAAACAATCAACATTAGAACTATTATATTTCATCCTTTATGCTGTTTTTTCACATTTGTTTCTATTATACTTTCTTTTTTGACTCAGTATATTGTTAATGGAATGAGATAATGGCCGCGATGACAGGACACGGCTAGCGCACGGCTCCAGTGGTGATGGCCGCGTGTTTAGTTAATTAGGTATAGTAGTCCTTCCTGACTTCGTTAAATATTGATCTAAGATGTTACAGAATAATCTTATGTGATTCAAGGGACCGATCATCTTTGCCTTTTCATGCATTACGTGAGTTACTCCAGCAATTTCAATCTCGTTCTTACAATTCGTGGTAATAAACCTCAGTACTTGGAGCAGAGAGTTTGGAGGTGTTCTGAGCAGACCAAAAACTAGTTATGTTTTTTTTCTATCATCAATGACCTTTTCTGATATTATCATCAATCTCACTCTTTAACGAAAAGTGTTAGATACCTTGTGAAATTTTTGAAAAATTTTCAAAATTAATCAAGTTCCAGGCACTGCACATGTACTCATTGTTTGTGACCTAAAAAGCAAGGCAAAAGAACTGCATGACAATTTGTTCCGCTGTAGACTGTATAATCATGACCTTCACGGACCACCGAACTCCTATTATTCCTGCTGTGTCAAATTCAATGTTTGTCACAATGTGTGTCGCAATGTGTGTCTTCTCTTTCTGATATTTCCTTGACATTGATAATTGTGTCAATTCTACGATACCGTACTGCAACAATCTTAAAGCAAAAACTATTTCCATCAAAACTATTCTTGAGATAATTTATAGTCTGAGCCAATGGCATCCCAAGATGTGAATACCGAACACAAAACTTCAACTGAAGATCTGGGAGGAGACATCTCCGCCTCACTTAAACCAAGCTTCGCCGGGTGCAACTCCGTCCCCACAGGAAAAGAAAAAAAGGTTCCCAAGAAGCGATGGAAGTTTTGTTGGAGGGAAAAGACGATAAAGATGACACACTTTCTGATTATAACTACGAACGCGCCCTCTCGCCTCGGGCAGTCAGTCAGAGGGCTGGGTGCCCTTTCATTTCTTTTCTGAAAGAGGATTTCACCGATCTGTTGAAAGATGACTCAATACAGGATCTTCTTGTCATGATCATAAATAGAGCTAATGACGAACGCTTATCAAAAGCCCAAAAGACTATAGAAGCGCTGAAAACTCAACTTGATGATCGTGACAAAAAAAACCCACCCTCCTGGAAGATCGTACTGACGATCTGGAACAGTACGGGAGACGCACTGGTCTTAGACTATCAGACATTCCCGAACAGCTCAATGAAAACACTGATGATATTATCATTGAAACTTCTCGTAAGATTGGTGTGGACCGATCGTTGGACGAAGTCTCCAGAAGCCACCGCGTTGGTCCGAGGAATAATGCGCCCAACAGGCCAATTATATTTCGCCTGACAAGTTACAGGGTAAGAAATAAGCTGTACCGTGCCCGAACACAGCTGAAAAATGTCACCCCAACAATTCGTGAGCACTGTGAAGTTACCTACTTTTTCCTTTTTCCTTATTCGACATTCGAAAAAAAAGGAAAATTGTCCAAACAAAGTATGGTGTAGGGTGGCACAGAACAAGACAAATTTAATGACACCTTGACCTTCCCTGTGGGACCCCTAAAAGGGGCTGAACTTGACCCCTAAAAGTGACAAACTTGCCAAATTCCTCTGTAATGGAGTAATTTTGCCAAACAAACTGTGGTTAGGGTGGCACAGAAGGAGACAATTTTTTGGACTGGACGTCTTGACCTTCCCTGTGGGACCCCTAAAAGGGGCTGAACTTGACCCCTAAAAGTGACAAACTTGACAAATTCCCCTATAATGGAGTAATTTTGCCAAACAAACTGTGGTGTAGGGTGGAACAGAAGGGGACAATTTTTTGGACACCTTGACCTTCCCTGTGGGGCACCTAAAAGGGACTGAACTTGACCCCTAAAAGTGACAAACTTACCAAATTCCCCTATAATGGAGTAATTCTGCCACTGCCAAAGAAACTGTGGTGTAGGGTGGCACAGCAGGAGACATTTTTTTGGACACCTTGACCTTCCTTGTGGGACCCCTAAAAGGATCTGAACTTGACCCCTAAAAGTGACAAACTTGCCAAATCCCCATATAATGGAGGAATTTTGCTAAACAAACTGTGGTGTAGGGTGGCACAGAACAAGACAAATTTAAGGACACCTTGAACTTCCCTGTGGGACCCCTAAAAGGGGCTGAACTTGACCCCTAAAAGTGACAAACTTGCCAAATTCCCCTATAATGGAGGAATTTTGACAAACAAACTGTGGTGTAAGGTGGCACAGAACGAGACAAACTTTTGGTCACATTGACCTTCCCTGTGGGACCCTTAAAAGGGGCTGAACTTGACGCCTAAAAGTGACAAACTTGCCAAATTCCCAGCAATGTGTTAGTTAATTATTCCTTATTTGACATTTTGACAATTTTTATTCCATCAAAACAGGAAAAATGGCACCTGCTGTAGGGTGGCACAAATGAAGACGAGTTGATTGACATGTTGCCCATCTGCATAAGACTTTTCTATATGGGGCAACCAAGGCCCTAAAAGTGACAACCTCCCAGAAAACCTCCTAGATGGGCAAATCTGATCAAATAAAAGGTGCTGTAGGGTGGCACAAATGAAGATGAGTTGACTGACATGTTGCCCATCCACATAAGGCCTTTCTTTACGGAGCAACCAAGGCCCTAAAAGTGACAACCTCCCAGAAAACCTAGATGGGCAAATCTGATCAAATAAAAGGTGCTATAGGGTGGCACAAATGAAGACGAGTTGATTGACATGTTGCGCGTCCGCTCAAGCCTTTCTTTATGGTGCAACCAAGGCCCTAAAAGTGACAACCTCCCAGAAAATCTTCTAGATGGGCAAATCTGATCAAATAAAAGGTGCTGTAGGGTGGCACAAATGAATACGAGTTGATTGCCATGTTCCCCGTCCGCATAAGGCCTTTCTTTATGAGGCAACCAAGGCCCTAAAAGTCACAACCTCTCAGAAAACCTTCTAGATGGGCACATCTGATCAAATAAAAGGTGCTGTTGTGGGCAACCAAGAAATCTGATCAAATAAAAGGTGCTGTAGGTTAAGTCGAGTTTAAAGCGAGTTTATCGGCGATATTAACGCAAATTTATCCGCGAGGTTATCGCGACATTATCCGTGTTGTTAGCGAGAGTTAATTCGCCGGGTTAACGCGAGTTTATCGTGAGATTATCGCGAGTTTATCCCTGAGGTTAGCGCAAGTTTATCGCGAGTTTATCGGCGAGGTTAACGCAATGTTAACGCGAGTTTGACAGGAGTTTATCCGCTAGGCCATCGCGAGTTTGGCGCGAGATTAACGCTAGTTGACCCGCGAGGATAACGGATATTAATCCGCGCGGTTAGCTGGAGTTTGACACGAGTTTACCCACGAGTTTACCCACGAGTTTAACGCGAGTCGTACGCGAGTTTAACGCAAGGTTAACGCGAGTTTAACAGGAGTTTATCCGCTAAGCTGTCGCGAGTTTGGCGCGAGATTTTCCGCGAGGTTAATGTGAGTTTAACCGCGAGTTTATCCGCGAGTTTATACGCGAGGTTAACGCGAGTTGAACGCGCATTTTACGCAAGTTGATCCACAAGGTTGACTCGAGATTAATGCTCGTGTTAATCTCGCGTTATAACCTTGTGGATAAACTCGCGTTAAACACGTGCTAATCTCACGGATACTCTCGCATTAACCTCGGTTCAACCTCGCACTAAGAACGCGAATAAACTCTCGTTAAACTCGAATTCACCTCCCGGATGAACTCGCGTTAACATCTAGTTAACCTCACTTTAAACTCGCGTAAACCTAGCGGATAAACTCGCGTTAATCTTGCGATTAAACTCGCGTTAGTGTCTCACATAAACTCGCGCTAATCCCGCGGTTGAACACGAGCTAACCACGCGATTCAACTCGCATTAATCTTGCATTGACCCCGGGGATAAACGCACGTTAACCTCGCGGATTAAGTAGCGTTAAACTTACGTTAAACTCGCCTTAACATCAGGGATAAAATTCGCGTTAAACTCGCGGGTAAACACACGTTAACATCGCGGATTAACTCACTTTAAAGTTGCGTTACACTCACGTTAACCTCGCGGATAAACTCGCGTTAACCTCGCAGATAAACATGTGTTAACCTCCCAGATTAATTCCCGTTGAACTCGAGTTAACCTTGGTTTACATTCAGTTTAACCTAGCCGTGACGTTCTTTATTTGCAAAAGACATTATAATACATGTTTATAACATAATTGCCCAAGAAACAACAAATAGTATTAATAATATATCACATCTAGGATTTATGAAGCTACATATTTGTCTTCTGCAGGGAGGTGACATAGCCAGCTGGCTGTATTACTGTCACCCACCTAGCGGTTAGACTCCCGTTAATCTCGCGGATAAAGTCGTGTTAAGCTCGCGTTAGGGTCTCGCATAAACTCGTGCTCACCTCATTAACCAGGCGAATTAACTCGAGTTAATCTCGTGTTAACCGCGGCGACAAACTCGTGTAAAACTCGCGAACAAACACACGTTAAATTCGCGTTAACCTCGAGGATTAACTCGCGGATACACTCGCGATAACAACACATATAAACTCACGATAACCTCGCGCATAAATCCTTGTTAACATTGCCGATAAACTGGTGTTGAACTCGAGTTAACCTCGCGGATAAACTCGCGTTAACGTCGCCCATAAATTCGCGCCAAACTCGCGTTAACCTCGTGACTAAACACACGTTATACTCGCGCTAATAACACGAATAAACTCGCGATAACCTTTCGCACACACACGCATTAATATCGCGGATACAGTCGCGTTAATCTGGCGGAAAAAACTCGCGTTAACGTCGCGCATAAACTCGCGCTGACCGCGCCGATAAACACAAGTTAACCTCGCGGATTAACTCGTGTTAAACTCGCGTAAAGTTCGCGTTAACCTCGCTGATAAACTTGCGTTAAACTCGTGCATGAACACGCGCCAAATCGCGTTAACTTCGCGCATAAACGCCCGTTAAACTGGAGTTAACCTTGCGGATAAATTCGTAGTAACCTCGCGAATAAACTCACGTTAATCTCACGTTGACATCGCGGACATACTCGTGCCAAACTCGCGATAACCTAGCGGTTGAACTCGCCTCATACTCGCGTAAACAGCGCGTTTAACTCGCGCTGACAAACCGGGTAAATTCGCGGTAACCTCGCCGTAAACTCGCGTTACCATCGCCGATAAACTTGCGTTAAACTCGAGCTAACCTCGTGGATAAACTCGTGTTAAACTCGTGTTAACCTTGCGGATAAACTAGCGTTAAACACGCGTTAACCTCACGGATAATCTCGCGCGATAACCTCGCGTTAACCTCGAGGATTAACTGTCTCTAACAACACTGTCTTTATAAACACGTAATAACCTCGCGGACAAATTCGCTTTAATCTCGCGTTAACCTTGCGTTTAATTCGCGCTATCAACGTGGACAAACTCGCGATAACTTTGCAAATAAACTCGCGTTAACATCGTCAATAAACTCGCGTTAAACTCAAGTTAACCTTGCAGATAAACTCGTGTTAATCTCGCGTTAATCTTGCGGATAAACTCGCGTTAAACACGCGCTGACTTCACGAATAATCTCGCGTCAAACTCACGCTAACAATGCGGATAAACTCCTGTTAAACTCGAGTTTATCTCACGGATGAACTCGTGTTTAACTCAAGTTAACCTCGCGTTAAACTCGCGTTAATCTAGCAGTTAGACTCGCGTTAATATCGCGGATGAAGTGGCGTTAAGCTCGCGTTAGCATTGCGCAAAACCTCGCGCTATTCCCGTGGATAAACACGCGTTAACCTCGCAAATTAACTCGCGTTTATTTCGCGCGTTAACCTCGGGAATCAACTCCTGTTAAACTCGCGGACAAACAAATAAAGTCGCGTTGAACTCGAGTTAATCTCGGTGATAACCTCGTGTTTACCTCGGGAAAAACTCGCGCCAAACTCGCGTTAACCTCGCGTCAAATTCGTGACAATATCGTCGATAAACTCGCGATAACCTTGTGCATAAATTCGCATTAATATCCTGGATAAACACGCGTTAAACTTGCGCTAACCTCGCGGATAAACTTGCGTTAACCTTGCGGGTTAACTCTCGCTAATTAAACTCGAGTTAACCTCTCGTTGTACTCGCGCTAACAACGCGAATAAACTAGCGATAACCTCGCGCGTAAACTTGCATTAACATCGCCGATAAACTCGCGAAAGACTCAAGTTAAGCTCGTGGTGGATAAATGCGTGTTAACCTCGCGGATAAACTCGCGCCAAACGCGTGTTAACCTCGCGGAAAAACACGCGTTAAACTCTGGTTAACTTCACGCATCATCTCGCGTTATCGTCGCGGATAAACTCACGTTCAATCGACTAAACGCAGCGGGTAAACTCGCGTTGAACTGGCATTACCCTTACAAATAGACTCGCATTAATATCGCGAACAGACTCCAGTTAAACTCCCGTTATTTCCGCGGATAAACTCGCGTTAACCACGAGTTGCGTTAAACTCGCGGAAAAACTCACGCTAAACTCGAGTTAACATCCCAAATAAACTTGAATTAAAGTCGCGTTAACCTTGCTGATTAACTCGCGGATAAACTCGCGTTGACATCGGGGATAAAGTCGCCTTAACCTCGCGGATTACCTCGCGTTAAACTCGCGGATCAACTCGCGATAATCGCGCGGATAAACACGCGTTAACATCGCGAATTAACTCGCGTTAATATCGTGTTAACCTTTGGGATATACTCGCGTTAAACTCGCGAACAATCACGCATTAAATTCGCGTATAATCACGCGTTAACCTCGCGTTAACGTTGCGTATAATCACGCGTTAACTGCGCGGATTAACTCGCGTTACACTTGTGTTAAACTCGCCTTAGCCTCGGGGATAAACTCGCGTTAAACTCGCGGCTAAACACATGTTAACATCGCGGATTTCCTCGCATTAAACTTGCGTTAGACTCGCGTTAATCTCGCCGATAAACTCGCGTTAATCTCGCTTTAACCTCGGGGATAAACTCGCGTTCAACTCGCGGACAAACACTCGTTAAATTCGCGTTAACCTCACGGATTAATTAGTATTAATCTCTTGGATTAACTCGAGGAGTTAATCTCGCGTTAACCTCGTGGATTAATTCGCGTTAATATCGCGTCAACCTCGGGGATATACTCGCGTTAAACTCGCGTATGAACACGCGCCAAACTCACGTTATCCTCACGGAGTGACTCGCCGAAAAACACGCGGCTAAACTCGCGATAACCTCGGGCATAAACTCGCGTTATAATCGCGGATAAACTCGCGGAAAACTCGAGTTAACCTTGCAGATAAACTCGCATTAACCTACCGAATAGACTCTCGTTAATCTTGGGAATAAATTCGCTTTAAATCCGATAATCTCACGATAACCTTGTGCATAAATTCGCATTAATATCGCGAATAAGCTTGCGTTAAACTCGAGTTAACCTCGCGAATTAACTCTCGCTAACAACGGGGATAAGCTCGTCATAACCTCGTGGATAAATTCGCTTTAAACTCGCGTTAACCTTGCGTCTAACTCGCGCTAACAACGTGGATAAACTCGCGATAACCTCGAGAATAACCTCACATTAACATCGCCGATACACGCGCGTTAAACTCGAGTTAACCTTACGGACAAACTGGCGTAAGACGCACGCTAACCTCACGGATAATCGCGCGCTGACAAGGCGGATAATCTCCCTTCAAAATCGAGTTGGCCTCGCGGATGAAAACTCGAGTTAACCTCGCTTTAAACTTACGTTAATCTAGCAGATAGATTCGCGTTAAATCTCGCAGATAAACTCGCGTTAACATCGCGCATACACTCGCGCTAATCTCGCGAATAAACACGCGTTAACCTCGCGAATTAACTCGAGTTAATCTCACATTAACCTCGCGGATTAACTAGTGTTAAACGCTTGTTAAACTCGCCTTAACCTCGGCGATAAATTCGCGTTACATTCGTGGGTAAACACACGTTAACACCGTGGATTAACTTGCGTTAAACGTGCGTTACACTCGCGTTAACCTCGCGGATAACTCGCGTTAACCTAGCAGTTGACATGCGTTAACCTCCCGGGTTAACTCGCGTTAAACTCGTGGATATTCTCACGCCAAACGCCGACTAACCACGCGGAAAAACACGAGTGAACCTCACGGATTACCTCAGATTAATCTCGCTTTAACCTCTGGGGATAAACTAGTGTTAAAATCGCGTTAAATTCGCGTTACCCTCGCAGATTAACTCGCGGATAAACTCGCAATAGGCCCGGGGATAAATTCGCGCTAAGCTCGCGTTCAACTCGCGCTAACAACGCGGATAAACTCGCGATAACCTCGCGCATAAACTCGCGTCAACATCACCGATCAATTCACGTTTAACTCACGTTAAACTCGCGGACAAACTCGTGTTAACCTCATGCATAACCTCGCGTTAAATTTGCGTTACCCTCGTGAATAAACTCGTGTTAAACTCGCGTTAAACTTGCGGATAAGCTTGCGTTAAACACGTGTTAACCTCACGAATAAACTCGCGTTACCCTTGCGTTAAACTCGAGGACGAACGCTGTTAAACTCGAGTTAACTTCGCGTTAAACACGCACCCAGTGGTTAGACTCGCGTTAAGTTAGCGGATAAACTCGGGTTAGGGTGGTGCATAAACTCGCGCTAATCTCACGGATACTCGTTAATCTCGCGTTAACCTCGGGGATAGACTCATGTTAAACTCGCTGACAAACACGCGTTAAATTAGCGTTAACCTCGCGAATTAACTCGCGGATAAACTTGCTATAACCTGGCGCATAAACTCGTGTTAACATTGCCGATAAACTCGAGATGTACTCGATTTAACCTCGCGAATAAACTCGCGTTAATGTTGCGCATAAACTCGCGTTATAATCGCAGATAAACTCGCGTTAAACTCACCGATAAACTCGTGTTAATCTCGCGGATAAACTCGCGCCAAACACGCGTTAACCTTGTGGACAAATTCAAGTTAAACTTTCGCGAATAACGCGGATAAACTCGCGATAACCTTGCGCACAAACTCGCATTAATATCGCGGAAACACTTGCGTCAAACTAGCGGAAAAGCTCGGGGTAACTTCGGGCATAAACTCGCGCTGACCGTGCCGATAAACACACGTCAATCTCGTCGGGGATTAACTCGTGTTAAACTCGCACAAAACTCGCGTTAACCTCTGAGATAAACTCGCGTTAACTCGCGG
Organism: Pictodentalium vernedei; assembly: GCA_031216915.1. Taxonomy (NCBI): domain Eukaryota; kingdom Metazoa; phylum Mollusca; class Scaphopoda; order Dentaliida; family Dentaliidae; genus Pictodentalium; species Pictodentalium vernedei. The sequence goes on along the minus strand of CM062295.1, from coordinate 225,209,683 downwards.
ATGAACACCCATCAAAACCGCGTGGATGGACTCGTATTAACCTCGTGGTAACATGTTAACATCGCCGATAAACGTGCGTTAAACTCGAGTTAACCTCCCGGATAAACTCGCACCAAATAATACCGCGGATAAACTCGCAATATCCTTGCGCATAAACTCGCATTAATATCCCGAATAAACTCGCGTTAAATGCGCGCTAACCTCATGGAAAAACCCGCATTAATCTCGAGTTAACATCGCGTGTTGACTCTCGCTAACAACGTGCATAAACTCGCGATAACCTCGCAGACAATTTCGCGTTAAAATCGTGTTAACCTCGCGTTTTACTCGCGCTAACAACGTGGATAAACTCGTAATAACCTCGCGCATAACCTCGCGTTAACATCGCCGATAAACTCGCGTTAAACTCACGTTAACCTCTTGGATAAACTCGCGTTAACCTCACGGATAAACTACCACCAAACTCACCGACGACCACGCATTAAATTCGCGTTAAACTCGTGTTAACATTGCGGATAAACTCGCATTTAACTCGACTAAACTGGCGTTGACCTTGCGGATAGACTCGCGTTAACCTCGCGAACAGACTCCCGTTAAACTCGTATTAATCTCGCGGATAAACTCCAGTTAACAACGAGGATTACCTCGCGTTAAACACAACACGCGTTAAACACGCGTTAAACATGCGTTAAACACACGTTAATCACGTGGATAAATTCGGATTAAAGTCGTGTTATCCTTGCTGATGAACTCGCGGATAAACTCGCGTTAACCTCGGACATAAACTCGCGTTAACCTCACGGATTACCTCGCGGATAAACTCGCGTTAAACGCACGGATAAACACGCGTTGACATCGTGGATTAACTCGCGTTGATCCCGTGCTAAACTCGAGGATATACTCGGGGAGTCAATCTGCTGGATTAACACAAGTTATCCATGGTGTCAATAATAATAATTAATACGGGCAATACGTCAATCAACTCGTGTTCATTTGTTCCACCCTACAGCACCATTTATTTGATCAGATTTCCCCATCTAGAAGGTTTTCTGGGAGGTTGTCACTTTTAGGGCCTTGGTTGTCCCATAAAGAGGGGTTATATGGGGACGTGAAACATGTCAATAATCTCGTCTTCATTTGTGCCACCCTACAGCACCTTTTATTTGATCAGATTTGCCCATCTAGAAGGTTTTCTGGGAGGTTGTCACTTTTAGGGCCTTGGTTGCCCCATAAAGAAAGGCCTTATGCAGATGGGCAACATGTCAATCAACTCATCTTCTTTTTTGCCACCCTACGACACCTTTCATTTGATCAGATTTGCCCATCTAGAAGGTTTTCTGGGAGGTTGTCACTTTTAGGGCCTTGGTTGCCCCATAAAGCGAGGCCTTATGCAGACGAGAAACATGTCAATCAACTCATCTTCATTTGTGCCACCCAACAGCTGGTGCCATTTTTCCTGTTTTGATGGAATAAAAAATATCAAAATAAGGAATTCACATCGCTGGGAATTTGGCAAGTTTGGCACTTTTAGGGATCAAGTTCAGTCACTTTTAGGGGTCCCACAGGGAAGGTCGTGGTGTCCAAAAATTTGTCTCCTTCTGTGCCACCCTACACCAAAGTTTGTTTGGCAAAATTACTCCATTATAGGGGAATTTGGCAAGTTTGTCACTTTTAGGGGTCAAGTTCAGACCATTTTAGGAGTCCCACAGGGAAGGTCAAAGTGTCATTGAATTTGTCTCGTTCTGTGCCACCCTACACCATAGTTTATTTGGCAAAATTACTCCATTATAGGGGAATTTGGCAAGTTTGTCACTTCTAAGGGTCAAGTTCAGCCCCTTTTAGGGGTCCCACAGGGAAGGTCATGGTGTCCAAAACATTGTCTCCTTCTTTGCCACCCTACACAAAGTTTGTTTGGCAAAATTCCTCCATTATAGGGGAATTTGGCAAGTTTGTCACTTTTAGTGGTCAAGTTCAGCCCCTTTTAGGGGTCCCACAGGGAAGGTCAAGGTGTCATTATATTTGTCTCGTTCTGTGCCACCCTACACCATAGTTTGTTTGGCAAAATCACTCCATTATAGGGGAATTTGGCAAGTTTGTCACTTTTAGGGGTCACGTTCAGCCCCTTTTAGGGGTCCCACAGGGAAGGTCAAGGTGTCATTAAATTTGTCTCGTTCTGTGCCACCCTACACCATAGTTTGTTTAGCAAAATTACTCCATTATAGGGGAATTTGGCAAGTTTGGCACTTTTAGGGGTCAAGTTCAGCCCCTTTCAGGGGTTCCACAGGGAAGTTCAAGGTGTCCTTAAATTTGTCTTGTTCTGTGCCACCCTACACCAAAGTTTGTTTGGCATAATTCCTCCATTATAGGGGAATTTGGCAAGTTTGGCACATTTAGGGATCAAGTTCAGCCCCTTTCAGGGGTCCCACTAGGAAGGACATGGTGTCCAAAAATTTGCCTCCTTTTGTGCCTCCCACACCAAAGTTTGTTTGGCAAAATTCCTTCATTGTAGGGGAATTTGGCAAATTTGTCACTTTTATGGGTCAAGTTCAGCCCCTTTTAGGGGTCCCACAGGGAAGGTCAAGGTGTCATTAATTTTTCTTGTTCGGTGCCACCCTACACCATAGTTTGTTTGGCAAAATTCCTCCATTATAGGGGAATTTGGCAAGTTTGTCACATTTAGGGGTCAAATCCAGCCCCTGTTAGGGTTCCCACAGGGAAGGTCAAGGTGTCATTGAATTTGTCTCGTTCTGTGCCACCCTACACCACAGTTTGTTTGGCAAAATTCCTCCATTATAGGGAAATTTGGCAAGTTTGGCACTTTTAGGGGTCAAGTTCAGCCCCTTTCAGGGGTCCCACACGGAAGTTCAAGTTGTCCTTAAATTTGTCTTGTTCTGTGCCACCATACACCAAAGTTTGTTTGGCAAAATTCCTCCATTATAGGGTTTTTTTGGCTTAGGGTCAAGTTCAACCCCTTTTAGGGGTCCCACAAGGAAGGTCAAGGTGTCATTAAATTTGTCTCGTTCTGTGCCACCCTACACCATAGTTTGTTTGGCAAAATTACTCCATTATTGGGGAAGTTGGCAAGTTTGTCACTTTTAGGGATCAAGTTCAGCCACTTTTAGGGGTCCCACAGGGAAGGTCATGGTGTCCAAACATTTGTCTCCTTCTGTGCTATCCTACACCCAAGTTTGTTTGGCAAAATTCCTCCATTATAGGCGAATTTGGCAAGTCTGTCACTTTTAGGGGTCAAGTTCAGCCCCTTTTAGGGGCCCCACAGGGAAGGTCAAGGTGTCATTAAATTTTTCTTGTTCTGTGCCTCCCTACACCATAGTTTGTTTGGCAAAATTCCTCCATTATAGGGGAATTTGGCAAGTTTGGCACTTTTAGGGGTCAAGTTCAGCCCCTTTTATGGGTCCCACAGGGAAGGTCAAGGTGTCATTAAATTTGTCTCGTTCTGTGCCACCCTACACCATAGTTTGTTTGGCAAAATTACTCCATTATAGGGGAATTTGGCAAGTTTGTCACATTTAGGGGTCAAGTTCAGCCCCTTTCAGGGGTCCCACAGGGAAGTTCAAGGTGTCCTTAAATTTGTCTTGTTCTGTGCCACCCTACACCAAAGTTTGTTTGGCAAAATTCCTCCATTATAGGGGAATTTGGCAAGTTTGGCACTTTTAGGGATCAAGTTCAGCCCCTTTTAGGGGTCCCACAGGGAAGGTCATAGTGTCAAAAAATTTGTCTCCTTCTGTGCCACCCTACACCAAAGTTTGTTTGGCAAAATTCCTCCATTATAGGCGAATTTGGCAAGTTTGTTACTTTTAGGGGTCAAGTTCAGCCCATTTTAGGGGTCCCACAGGGAAGGTCAAGGTGTCTTTGAATTTGTCTCATTCTGTGCCACCCTACACTATAGTTTGTTTGACAAAATTACTCCATTATAGGGGAATTTGGCAAGTTTGTCACTTTTAGGGATCAAGTTCAGCCCCTTTTAGGGGTCCTACAGGGAAGGTCATGGTGTCCGAAAATTTGCCTCCTTCCGTGCCACCCTATACCAAAGTTTGTTTGGCAAAATTCCTCCATTATAGGCGAATTTGGCAAGTTTGTCACTTTTAGGGGTCAAGTTCAGCCCCTTTTAGGGGTCCCACGGGGAAGGTCAAGGTGTCATTAAATTTTTCTTGTTCGGTGCCACCCTACACCATAGTTTGTTTGGCAAAATTCCTCCATTATAGAGGAATTTGGCAAGTTTGTCACTTTTAGGGGTCATGTCCAGCCCCTGTTAGGGTTCCCACAGGGAAGGTCAAGGTGTCATTAAATTTGTCTCGTTTTGTGCCACCCTACACCATAGCTTGTTTGGCAAAATTACTCCACTATAGGGGAATCTGGCAAGTTTGTCACTTTTAGGGGTCAAGTTCAGCACCTTTCTGGGGTCCCACAGGGAAGTTCAAGGTGACCTTAAATTTGTCTTGTTCTGTGCCACCCTACACCAAAATTGGCAAAATTCCTCCATTATAGGGGGATTTGTCAAGTTTGGCACTTTCAAGCATCAAGTTCAGCCCCTTTTAGGGGCCCACAGGGAAGGTCATGGTGTCCAAAAATTTGTCTCCTTCTGTGCCACCCTACACCAAAGTTTGTTTGGCAACATTCCTCCATTATAGGGGAAATTGGCAAGTTTGTAACTTTTAGGGGTCATGTTCAGCTCCTTATAGGGGTCCTGCGAGGAAGGTCAAGGTGTCATTAAATTTGCCTTGTTCTTTGCCACCCTACACCACAGTTTGTTTGCAGAATTTCTCTATTATAGGGGAATTTGTCAAGTTTGTCACTTTTAGGGGTCAAGTTCGGCCCCTTTTTGGGGGTCCCACAGGGGAGGTCAAGGTGTCCAAAAAATTTTCTCCTTCTGTGGCACCCTACATCAAAGTTTGTTTGGCAAAATTCCTCCATTATAGGGGAAATTGGCAAGTTCGTCACTTTTAGTGGTCATGTTCAGCCCCTTTTAGGGGTCACATAGGGAAGATCAAGGTGTTTTTGAATTTGTCTCGTTCTGTGCCACCCTACACCACAGTTTGTTTAGCAAAATTTCTCTATTATAGGGGAATTTGTCAAGTTTGTCACTTTTAAGGGTCAAGTTCAGGGGTCTAGTTCAGCCCCTTTTAGGGGTCCCATAGGGAAGGTCAAGGTGTCTAAAAAATTGTCTCGTTCTGTGCCACCCTAAACAACGGTTTGTTTGGTAAAATTACTCCTTTATAGGGGAATTTGGCAAGTTTGCCACTTTTAGGGGTCAAGTTCAGCCCCTTTTTGGGGTCCCACAGGGAAGGTCAATGTGTTCATTAAATTTGCCTCCTTCTGTGGCACCCTACACCATAGTTTGTTTAGCAAAATGTCTCTATTATAGGGGAATTTGTCAAGTTTCTCACTTTCAGGGGTCAAGTTCAGCCCCTTTTAGGTGTCCCACAGGGAAGGTCAAGGTGTCCAGAAAATTATCGCCTTCTGTGCCACCCTACACCACAGATTGTTTGTCAAAATTACTCCATTATAGGGCAATTTGGCAAGTTTGGCACTTTTAGGGATCAAGTTTAGCCCCTTTTAGGGGTCCCACGGGGAAGGTCATGGTGTCCAAAAATTTGTCTCCTTCTGTGCCACCCTACACCAAAGTTTGTTTGACAAAATTCCTCCATTATAGGGGAATTTGGCAAGTTTGTCACTTTTAGTGGTCAAGTTCAGCCCATTTTAGGGGTCCCACAGGGAAGGTCAAGGTGTCATTGAATTTGTCTCGATCTGTGCCACCCTACACCGCCGTTTGTTTGGCAAAATTCCTCCATTATAGGGAAATTTGGCAAGTTTGGAACTTTTAGGGGTCAAGTTCAGCCCCTTTCAGGGGTCCCACACGGAAGTTCAAGGTGTCCTGAAATTTGTCTTGTTCTGTGCCACCATACACCAAAGTTTGTTTGGCAAAATTCCTCCATTATAGGGTTTTTTTGGCAAGTTTGGCACTTTTAGGGATCAAGTTCAACCCCTTTTAGGGGTCCCACAGGGAAGGTCAAGGTGTTATTAAATTTGTCTCGTTCTGTGCCACCCTACACCATAGTTTGTTTGGCAAAATTACTCCATTATTGGGGAAGTTGGCAAGTTTGTCACTTTTAGGGATCAAGTTCAGCCACTTTTAGGGGTCCCACAGGGAAGGTCATGGTGTCCAAACATTTGTCTCCTTCTGTGCTATCCTACACCAAAGTTTGTTTGGCAAAATTCCTCCATTATAGGCGAATTTGGCAAGTCTGTCACTTTTAGGAGTCAAGTTCAGCCCCTTTTAGGGGCCCCACAGGGAAGGTCAAGGTGTCATTAATTTTTTCTTGTTCTGTGCCTCCCTACACTATAGTTTGTTCGGCAAAATTCCTCCATTATAAGGGAATTTGGCAAGTTTGGCACTTTTAGGGGTCAAGTTCAGCCCCTTTTATGGGTCCCACAGGGAAGGTCAAGGTGTCATTAAATTTGTCTCGTTCTGTGCCACCCTACACCATAGTTTGTTTGGCAAAATTACTCCATTATAGGGGAATTTGGCAAGTTTGTCACATTTAGGGGTCAAGTTCAGCCCCTTTCAGGGGTCCCACAGAGAAGTTCAAGGTGTCTTTAAATTTGTCTTGTTCTGTGCCACCCTACACCAAAGTTTGTTTGGCAAAATTCCTCCATTATAGGGGAATTTGGCAAGTTTGGCACTTTTAGGGATCAAGTTCAGCCCCTGTTAGGGGTCCCACAGGGAAGGTCATAGTGTCAAAAAATTTGTCTCCTTCTGTGCCACCCTACACCAAAGTTTGTTTGGCAAAATTCCTCCATTATAGGCGAATTTGGCAAGTTTGTTACTTTTAGGGGTTAAGTTCAGCCCATTTTAGGGGTCCCACAGGGAAGTTCAAGATGTCTTTGAATTTGTCTCATTCTGTGCCACCCTACACCATAGTTTTTTTGACAAAATTACTCCATTATAGGGGAATTTGGCAAGTTTGTCACTTTTAGGGATCAAGTTCAGCCCCTTTTAGGGGTCCTACAGGGAAGGTCATGGTGTCCGAAAATTTGCTTCCTTCCGTGCCACCCTATACCAAAGTTTGTTTGGCAAAATTCCTCCATTATAGGCGAATTTGGCAAGTTTGTCACTTTTAGGGGTCAAGTTCAGCCCCTTTTAGGGGTCCCACGGGGAAGGTCAAGGTGTCATTAAATTTTTCTTGTTCGGTGCCACCCTACACCATAGTTTGTTTGGCAAAATTCCTCCATTATAGAGGAATTTGGCAAGTTTGGCACTTTTAGGGGTCAAGTCCAGCCCCTGTTAGGGTTCCCACAGGGAAGGTCAAGGTGTCATTAAATTTGTCTCGTTTTGTGCCACCCTACACCATAGCTTGTTTGGCAAAATTACTCCATTATAGGGGAATCTGGCAAGTTTGTCACTTTTAGGGGTCATGTTCAGCCCCTTTCTGGGGTCCCACAGGGAAGTTCAAGGTGTCCTTAAATTTGTCTTGTTCTGTGCCACCCTACACCAAAGTTTTTTGGGCAAAATTCCTCCATTATAGGGGGATTTGGCAAGTTTGGCACTTTTAAGGATCAAGTTCAGACCCTTTTAGGGGCCCACAGGGAAGGTCATGGTGTCCAAAAATTTGTCTCCTTCTGTGCCACCCTACACCAAAGTTTGTTTGGCAACATTCCTCCATTATAGGGAAAATTGGCAAGTTTGTAACTTTTAGGGGTCATGTTCAGCTCCTTATAGGGGTCCTGCAGGGAAGGTCAAGGTGTCATTAAATTTGCCTTGTTCTTTGCCACCCTACACCACAGTTTGTTTGCAAAATTTCTCTATTATAGGGGAATTTGTCAAGTTTGTCACTTTTAGGGGTCAAGTTCGGCCCCTTTTTGGGGGGTCCCACAGGGGAGGTCAAGGTGTCCAAAAAATTGTCTCCTTCTGTGGCATCCTAAATCAAAATTTGTTTGGCAAAATTCCTCCATTATAGGGGAAATTGGCAAGTTTGTCACTTTTAAGGGTCATGTTCAGCCCCTTTTAGGGGTCACATAGGGAAGATCAAGGTGTTCTTGAATTTGCCTTGTTCTGTGCCACCCTACACCACAGTTTGTTTAGCAAAATTTCTCTATTATAGGGGAATTTGTCAAGTTTGTCACTTTTAAGGGTCAAGTTCAGGGGTCTAGTTCAGCCCCTTTTAGGGGTCCCACAGGGAAGGTCAAGGTGTCTAAAAAATTGTCTCGTTCTGTGCCACCCTAAACAACGGTTTGTTTGGTAAAATTACTCCTTTATAGGGGAATTTGGCAAGTTTGCCACTTTTAGGGGTCAAGTTCAGCCCCTCTTTGGGGTCCCACAGGGAAGGTCAAGGTGTTCATTAAATTTGTCTCGTTCTGTGCCACCCTACACCATAGTTTGTTTAGCAAAATGTCTCTATTATAGGGGAATTTGTCAAGTTTGTCACTTTTAGGGGTCAAGTTCAGCCCCTTTTAGGTGTCCCACAGGGAAGGTCAAGGTGTCCAGAAAATTATCTTCTTCTGTGCCACCCTACTCCACAGATTGTTTGTCAAAATTACTCCATTATAGGGCAATTTGGCAAGTTTGACACTTTTAGGGATCAAGTTTAGCCCCTTTTAGGGGTCCCACAGGGAAGGTCATGGTGTCCAAAAATTTGTCTCCTTCTGTACCACCCTACACCAAAGTTTGTTTGGCAAAATTCCTCCATTATAGGGGAATTTGGCAAGTTTGTCACTTTTAGTGGTCAAGTTCAGCCCATTTTAGGGGTCCCACAGGGAAGGTCAAGGTGTCATTGAATTTGTCTCGTTCTGTGCCACCCTACATCATAGTTTGTTTGGCAAAATTACTCCATTTTAGGGGAATTTGGCAAGTTTGTCACTTCTAGGGATCAAGTTCAGCCCCTTTTAGGGGTGCCACAGGGAAGGTCATGGTGTCCGAAAATTTGTCTCCTTCCACGCCATCCTACACCAAAGTTTGTTTGGCAAAATTCCTCCTTTATGGGCGAATTTGGCAAGTTTGTCACTTTTAGGGGTCAAGTTCAGCCCCTTTTAGGGGTCCCACAGGGAAGGTCAAGGTGTCATTAATTTTTTCTTGTTCGGTGCCACCCTACACCATAGTTTGTTTGGCAAAATTCCTCCATTATAGGGTAATTTGGCAAGTTTGTCACTTTTAGGGGTCAAGTCCAGCCCCTGTTAGGGTTCCCACAGGGAAGGTCAAGGTGTCATTGAATTTGTCTCGTTCTGTGCCACCCTACACCATAGCTTGTTTGGCAAAATTACTCCATTATAGGGGAATTTGGCAAGTTTGTCATTTTTAGGGGTCAAGTTCAGCCCCTTTCTGGGGTCCCACAGGGAAGTTCAAGGTGTCCTTAAATTTGTCTTGTTCTGTGCCACCCTACACCAAAGTTTTTTGGCAAAATTCCTCCATTATAGGGGGATTTGGCAAGTTTGGCACTTTTAAGTATCAAGTTCAGCCCCTTTTAGGGGGTCCCACAGGGAAGGTCATGGTGTCCAAAAATTTGTCTCCTTCTGTACCACCCTACACCAAAGTTTGTTTGGCAAAATTCCTCCATTATAGGGGAAATTGGCAAGTTTGTAACTTTTAGTGGTCATGTTCAGCTCCTTATAGGGGTCCTGCAGGAAAGGTCAAGGTGTCATTAAATTTGCCTAGGTTCTTTACCACCCTACACCACAGTTTGTTTAGCAAAATTTCTCTATTATAGGGGAATTTGTCTAGTTTGTCACTTTTAGGGGTCAAGTTCGGCCCCTTTTTGGGGGTCCCACAGGGGAGGTCAAGGTGTCCAAAAAATTGTCTCCTTCTGTGGCACCCTACATCATAGTTTGTTTGGCAAAATTCCTCCATTATAGGGGAAATTAGCAAGTTTGTCACTTTTAGGGGTCATGTTCAGCCCCTTTTAGGGGTCACATAGGGAAGATCAATGTGTCCTTGAATTTGTCTCGTTCTGTGCCACCCTACACCACAGTTTGTTTAGCAAAATTTCTCTATTATAGGTGAATTTGTCAAGTTTGTCACTTTTAAGGGTCAAGTTCAAGGGTCTAGTTCAGCCCTTTTAGGGGTCGCACAGGGAAGGTCAAGGTGTCTAAAAAATTGTCTCGTTCTGTTCCACCCTAAACAATGGTTTGTTTTGCAAAATTACTCCTTTATAGGGGAAGTTGGCAAGTTTGCCACTTTTAGGGGTCAAGTTCAGCCCCTTTTTGGGGTCCCACAGGAAGGTCAAGGTGTTCATTAAATTTGTCTCGTTCTGTGCCACCCTACACCATAGTTTGTTTAGCAAAATGTCTCTATTATAGGGGAATTTGTCAAGTTTGTCACTTTTAGGGGTCAAGTTCAGCCCCTTTTAGGTGTCCCACAGGGAAGGTCAAGGTGTCCTTAAATTATCTCCTTCTGTGTCACCCTACACCACAGATTGTTTGTCAAAATTACTCCATTATAGGTGAATTTGGCAAGTTTGTCACTTTTAGGGGTCAAGTTCAGCCCCCTTTTAGGGAGCCACAGGGAAGGTCAAGGTGTCCAAAAAATTGTCTCCTTCTGTGCCACCCTACACCATAGTTTGTTTGGCAGAATTACTCCATTATAGGGCAATTTGGCAAGTTTGTCACTTTTAGGGGTCAAGTTCAGACCCTGTTAGGTGTCCGACAGGGAAGGTCAAGGTGTCCAAAAAATTGTCTCCTTCTGTGCCACCCTACACCACAGTTTTTTTTTGCAAAATTGCTCCATTATAGGGGAATTTGTCAAGTTTGTCACTTTTAGGGGTCAAGTCCAGCCCCTGTTAGGGTTCCCACAGGGAAGGTCAAGGGTGTCATTGAATTTGTCTCGTTCTGTGCCACCCTACACCATAGCTTGTTTGGCAAAATTACTCCATTATAGGGGAATTTGGCAAGTTTGTCACTTTTAGGGGTCAAGTTCAGCCCCTTTCTGGGGTCCCACGGGGAAGTTCAAGGTGTCCTTAAATTTGTCTTGTTCTGTGCCACCCTACACCAAAGTTTTTTGGCAAAATTCCTCCATTATAGGGGGATTTGGCAAGTTTGGCACTTTTAAGTATCAAGTTCAGCCCCTTTTAGGGGGTCCCACAGGGAAGGTCATGGTGTCCAAAAATTTGTCTCCTTCTGTACCACCCTACACCAAAGTTTGTTTGGCAAAATTCCTCCATTATAGGGGAAATTGGCAAGTTTGTAACTTTTAGTGGTCATGTTCAGCTCCTTATAGGGGTCCTGCAGGAAAGGTCAAGGTGTCATTAAATTTGCCTAGTTCTTTACCACCCTACACCACAGTTTGTTTAGCAAAATTTCTCTATTATAGGGGAATTTGTCTAGTTTGTCACTTTTAGGGGTCAAGTTCGGCCCCTTTTTGGGGGTCCCACAGGGGAGGTCAAGGTGTCCAAAAAATTGTCTCCTTCTATGGCACCCTACATCATAGTTTGTTTGGCAAAATTCCTCCATTATAGGGGAAATTAGCAAGTTTGTCACTTTTAGGGGTCATGTTCAGCCCCTTTTAGGGGTCACATAGGGAAGATCAATGTGTCCTTGAATTTGTCTCGTTCTGTGCCACCCTACACCACAGTTTGTTTAGCAAAATTTCTCTATTATAGGTGAATTTGTCAAGTTTGTCACTTTTAAGGGTCAAGTTCAAGGGTCTAGTTCAGCCCCTTTTAGGGGTCGCACAGGGAAGGTCAAGGTGTCTAAAAAATTGTCTCGTTCTGTTCCACCCTAAACAATGGTTTGTTTTGCAAAATTACTCCTTTATAGGGGAAGTTGGCAAGTTTGCCACTTTTAGGGGTCAAGTTCAGCCCCTTTTTGGGGTCCCACAGGAAGGTCAAGGTGTTCATTAAATTTGTCTCGTTCTGTGCCACCCTACACCATAGTTTGTTTAGCAAAATGTCTCTATTATAGGGGAATTTGTCAAGTTTGTCACTTTTAGGGGTCAAGTTCAGCCCCTTTTAGGTGTCCCACAGGGAAGGTCAAGGTGTGTCCTTAAATTATCTCCTTCTGTGTCACCCTACACCACAGATTGTTTGTCAAAATTACTCCATTATAGGTGAATTTGGCAAGTTTGTCACTTTTAGGGGTCAAGTTCAGCCCCCTTTTAGGGAGCCACAGGGAAGGTCAAGGTGTCCAAAAAATTGTCTCCTTCTGTGCCACCCTACACCATAGTTTGTTTGGCAGAATTACTCCATTATAGGGCAATTTGGCAAGTTTGTCACTTTTAGGGGTCAAGTTCAGACCCTGTTAGGTGTCCGACAGGGAAGGTCAAGGTGTCCAAAAAATTGTCTCCTTCTGTGCCACCCTACACCACAGTTTTTTTTTGCAAAATTGCTCCATTATAGGGGAATTTGTCAAGTTTGTCACTTTTAGGGGTCAAGTCCAGCCCCTGTTAGGGTTCCCACAGGGAAGGTCAAGGTGTCATTGAATTTGTCTCGTTCTGTGCCACCCTACACCATAGCTTGTTTGGCAAAATTACTCCATTATAGGGGAATTTGGCAAGTTTGTCACTTTTAGGGGTCAAGTTCAGCCCCTTTCTGGGGTCCCACGGGGAAGTTCAAGGTGTCCTTAAATTTGTCTTGTTCTGTGCCACCCTACACCAAAGTTTTTTGGCAAAATTCCTCCATTATAGGGGGATTTGGCAAGTTTGGCACTTTTAAGTATCAAGTTCAGCCCCTTTTAGGGGGTCCCACAGGGAAGGTCATGGTGTCCAAAAATTTGTCTCCTTCTGTACCACCCTACACCAAAGTTTGTTTGGCAAAATTCCTCCATTATAGGGGAAATTGGCAAGTTTGTAACTTTTAGTGGTCATGTTCAGCTCCTTATAGGGGTCCTGCAGGAAAGGTCAAGGTGTCATTAAATTTGCCTAGTTCTTTACCACCCTACACCACAGTTTGTTTAGCAAAATTTCTCTATTATAGGGGAATTTGTCTAGTTTGTCACTTTTAGGGGTCAAGTTCGGCCCCTTTTTGGGGGTCCCACAGGGGAGGTCAAGGTGTCCAAAAAATTGTCTCCTTCTATGGCACCCTACATCATAGTTTGTTTGGCAAAATTCCTCCATTATAGGGGAAATTAGCAAGTTTGTCACTTTTAGGGGTCATGTTCAGCCCCTTTTAGGGGTCACATAGGGAAGATCAATGTGTCCTTGAATTTGTCTCGTTCTGTGCCACCCTACACCACAGTTTGTTTAGCAAAATTTCTCTATTATAGGTGAATTTGTCAAGTTTGTCACTTTTAAGGGTCAAGTTCAAGGGTCTAGTTCAGCCCCTTTTAGGGGTCGCACAGGGAAGGTCAAGGTGTCTAAAAAATTGTCTCGTTCTGTTCCACCCTAAACAATGGTTTGTTTTGCAAAATTACTCCTTTATAGGGGAAGTTGGCAAGTTTGCCACTTTTAGGGGTCAAGTTCAGCCCCTTTTTGGGGTCCCACAGGAAGGTCAAGGTGTTCATTAAATTTGTCTCGTTCTGTGCCACCCTACACCATAGTTTGTTTAGCAAAATGTCTCTATTATAGGGGAATTTGTCAAGTTTGTCACTTTTAGGGGTCAAGTTCAGCCCCTTTTAGGTGTCCCACAGGGAAGGTCAAGGTGTCCTTAAATTATCTCCTTCTGTGTCACCCTACACCACAGATTGTTTGTCAAAATTACTCCATTATAGGTGAATTTGGCAAGTTTGTCACTTTTAGGGGTCAAGTTCAGCCCCCTTTTAGGGAGCCACAGGGAAGGTCAAGGTGTCCAAAAAATTGTCTCCTTCTGTGCCACCCTACACCATAGTTTGTTTGGCAGAATTACTCCATTATAGGGCAATTTGGCAAGTTTGTCACTTTTAGGGGTCAAGTTCAGACCCTGTTAGGTGTCCGACAGGGAAGGTCAAGGTGTCCAAAAAATTGTCTCCTTCTGTGCCACCCTACACCACAGTTTTTTTTTGCAAAATTGCTCCATTATAGGGGAATTTGTCAAGTTTGTCACTTTTAGGGTTCAAGTTCAGCCCCTTTTAGGGGACCCACAGGGAAGGTCAAGGTGTCCAAAAAATTGTCTCCTTCTGTGCCACCCTACACCACAGTTTGTTTGACAAAATTACTCCATTATAGGGGAATTTGGCAAGTTTGTCACTTTTAGGGGTCAAGTTGAACCCCTTTCAGGGGTCCCACAGGGAAAGTCAAGGTGTCATTAAATTTGTCTTCTTCTCTGCCACCCTACACCATAGTTTGTTTGGACAATTTTCCTTTTTTTCGAATGTCGAATAAGGAAAAAGGAATAAGTAGGTAACTTCACTGTGCTGTGAAAGTAGTCAGTTGCATTGGGAATTGGCGTTATTCCACTGCATGTTATCTGCTATTCATGGTGAGAAGAGTCCTTGTCGGATCTGGTTAGATTACATTTATGTTAGCTAACATAAATGAAAATTCGTTCAAATTGCTTCAACTTTTTTCAAAACTATGAACCAATGATGGCGTGATGGGAAACGGTGAACATCTGTCCACATTCACATGCTGCTAGCCCCTATCCTGTACTACTAATCCTCATCCCCCTGTGTTGAGTTCCTGTTTTTTTTAATCCTTTACCCAACCTTACGGTAAAATCCGCCTGCGATATTCACAAAAAACACCGTGCGATTTTCATTCTTTTTACTTCTTTTTTTTTTTTGTCTCAAAATCATAGCTTATGGTCCCTCATTGGAACGTGCTTGTTCAGCTCATTCCAGTGGGATCATAAGCTATGTTTTTGATGCAAAAAATGAAAATTAGTTAATCAAAAATATTGTTTGCAAGTGTTGTTGGCTTTTCATGTTAGGTAAAGGGTTATTTGGTAGAGTGCTGTGTTATTTTTGGTCTTCAAAATTTGTTTACTTGAATTTGACTTGTTACAATATATGGGAGAGTGTCCAGAAGCACATTCCCACAAATTGTGACAAACCAAATCCACACAGACTTATGCGCAATAATTCCACTTCAAAGATAATATGTCGTTCAGCGATCTGAACGCAGTACCCCTCTACGTTCAGATTCTTCCCATTCAAATCTGTTGTAAAATTCCCCAACAAGTTTTATTGGGAACTCAAAACAGGAAAATATGAATATAGATCAAGCTTTCTCCATTATTACCGGCTGAATTCGATAGTACACGTATTTCCTTACATTTTGGGCAGAGTCTATTGATCCAAACTATGTTTTATCCTTTACTTCGTCATCGAGATTTGCACACTGAGAAGCGTCAACGATCGCTTCGATGTCGTCCATGTTTCTTTGCACAACCCGGAGTTGCTGCCGAAACAAATATCGATGCGGAAACGGAAATACGATCGCGTTCGCACAGAGGAGGTCGATTATGATCATTGCGGGGGAAGTGGGGGGTAGGAATTACCGTTTCCGGCAGCAACTTCGGGTTGTGCAAAAAACATGGACGACATCGAAGCGATCGTTGACGCTTCTCCATGTACAAATCTCGATAAGTAAAGGATAAAACACAATTTGGATCAATAGACTCTACACAAATGTAAGGAAATACGTGTACTATCGAATGCAGTCGGTAATAAGGGCGAAAGTTTGATATATATTCCTATTTTCGGGTTTTGAGTTCCCAATAAAACTTGTTGGGTACTTTTACAACAGATTTGAATGGGAGGAGTCTGATCGTTGAGGGGTAGCCACTACGTTCAGATCGCCGAACTAAGATAATATGAAGCTCATCCAGAGAATATAGGAGTTAATGAACACAAAAATAAAATGTCTATCTTTATAGCATTGTTCTGTTGATCTTCCTTCCATGAGTACATTGTGATGTCTAAAGCGCCAACCCAATTCGCCCTTCATTGGCTATAATTATATAAAAGGTAAGATGTATAACTTGGGTCTTTAAAACACACCATCTGTAAGGCAAGTGAAAGCAAATCCCTTAAATTCTTGATAATCCCCAACTATTGACAGGCGGCAAATATTACCCCCCCCCCCTTCCCCCCTCCCACCAAAAAAATAAAAATAAATAAATAAAAAATAAAATAAATAAAAAAAAGACTAGAAAGAGATTAATTGACAGTATAGGAAAGGGTTAATAATAACTTTGTTTGAAACTCTGATTTGAACAGTTGAACTGAGTGATTTTAGAGGAGCAAGAAAAGGTTATCTCAGAAAACTTTGCATAACCTTTGGAGGACCTTAATATTATATGGTTATCAAGTTTATGCTCAACGCTTGGAAGGCTGAACTGTGGTTCTGACTTCGACACTTTGTTGTACGGAAATCCGTCCTATAATGCCCAAACCAATGAAGCAATTGTTAATTGTGTCCATGACTTTATCGAAGCATCGGGTAGATTCTAGTTATTTGGATTAACCTACAATCATTACTCCCTTCAATGGGTTTTTTTTCCCCTCTTTGCGATGTACCCCCCAAATCGACGAGGCTCAATATATAGATCACTTGAGTTCTACTGTACATTCCACCTGGCCCCTTTGGTTTGACCAGTCTATCTTATCCGCAACTATAGTACCGCACCAGTGCTATACGGTCGACGACATTGTTGAATTATCAAAGATCACCAATGTTCTAAACTCGATTCTAAATCAAATACCATGTCACTACTCTTTAGTTCATTTGAGATTGTCAGTGAGTATCCCGCGTTTCGAAATTCTGTGAGTTTATCTCATTTCATTGTGTGGACCCAAATTATTTTCTTAAAGTACGCCCCTTAGGCGTAAACGTCTCCCTAATTTATGCCTACTAAAAATATATTCTCCTCGTGGGAACCTCCTCGTAGTGAAATAGTGCTTGTTTACGTCGGTAAACTATTTCAGTTTGTTGGAAAAATGGGACCCGGTCATTAATGCCTGTGTTGGAAGTCCACTAAAATGGGTAATATTGGTATATATGACTGTTTAAACTTGACTTAATGCCCTTGTTGTGGTTGCAATTAGCCATGGCCGCTGAACAGTAATCTCAAACACCAGTACATTATTAATAATAAACTCATTTTGAATTTCGGTCGAGTCCATATAGCACTGGACCAATACCTAATGTTCAGTGCCAGAGGAGGGAGTTGAGGATTTGTAATTGAGACGCCTCATTCTCATTTCACTCTGCTGATAGTTCCGGGGCCCGGTGCCGTCTCCTGGGAAGTTCGCAAGGTGACTCACGAGGGGTGGTGTCCGGGTTTGGTATTGTCAGCGGAGGATAACTGAGAGCTAATTTCTCATGTGAGTGACCTACAGCTTATCTCCTCTTGTACTGTGCATCCTAAACCCCATCGACCACCAGTATTCACTAGAGACAAGATATTTACTTTTTGAATTTAAATTCAAATATTCTATTCTGGTTTTTAAACAACCTCGCTATATCGAGTCAGCCAAATGTACTTAACCCTTTACCTAACGCAGACAATATCAAAATTTATTATTTTAAATATCATTTTTTAAAATTTTTCAAAAAATTTCAACAAAACCATATCATGTGACCCCTCGTTGGAACGAGCTCGACGAGCTCGTTCCAACGAGGGGTCACATGATATGGTTTTGTTGAAATTTTTTGAAAAATAATATTTTTTCAACTGCTGAATTTGCATATTACGCGGGCGGATGCGGGCGATTCGTTGGGTAAAGGTTTAAATGCAATGGAGACAGCTTACATAAGATTAAGCTTGCTGCTGGATCCATTTTCCGTTAGTTATTTGTATTCCATATATATATATTTGTACTTGTATGTTTTTGCTAACCGGAAATAAAATATTGTTTAAACTAAATTTTTAGTCCTCTGCCATTGTACCACTGAATCTTGCCTTTTGTGTTGCTTTTGTCTCAACATTTTATGATGGGCACTCATAAGAAGTGAAGCCGTATCCAACCGTTGCCGTTGCGTGTGTGTTGAATGAAGGTTTGTGTCACGGTCAATGTATGTCATGTTTCACAAGGGTCTTAACATCGGGGAAACATCACATGTAGAGAGAATGGAACAAATCTCCCATGCCTCATCCACTCAAGGCCAACAACTGTTCTATTATACTGGACAACAAGCTACATGTATGTTGTTTGTGGCATTGGGTAAGCGTTTAGAGAATGTAGGCTAGCATACAGTATGTTCTCAGTAATTCATTGAATCTAACAATGTTGTAACAGATTGCGACTACTCCCTGTGATAGGGTTTGATAGGGGGTCTTGATACATGTATTTCTTGCCTCGGTTATTGTGTTTCATCCCCCCCCCCCCCCCCCCCGAGGAATAGATTATTAACAATTATAATTGTTATACAGTGGAGTCCTGCTAATTGAATAGCCACTTTGCCAATGAAAATTATTTATTCAATTAACAGGAAAATTCAATTAACAGGGACTGTGTCACTTTCCTGTATTCTAGAGATAAACTTAGCATTTATTCTATTATATCTTGTCAAACAAGATATAATAAATTAAATGCCTATATTGGATGTACTGAGGCCAAATAGGTTTATAAACAAATGAAAGCTGGAGAGAGCCAGGGTAATTTCATGACAGGTTACAAGATTTTTTTTATAAAATTAACATGAGTTTACTCTATAACCTATATTCAATTGAAAATTTGTACTGATGGTATAGTAAATGGTTTTGTGTTGGGAAATTATATTCAATTCACAGGGTTATTCAGTTAAGAGATATACAATTAAGTGGGCTCCACTGTATCACACACAATATGCTCTTCACCAATCACTTAACATTATTCCTTACAATTTATGTGGATTGTATATATGTGTGACTGACTACTCCTTACACTTTTTTTACGGGATATAACAGTTAGATGATGGTCGGTCAACTCTTTGTACCAGTATAAACCCTAGGGGGGGGGGGGGGGGGTGTTGACCCAGAGTGTTTTTTAAGTAATTTCTACTGGGCGACATAGATCTCTAATAGGCACCCACTAATTACATTATGGTTTCTCAAAAATGGTGACGAAGAAACTAGTCTCTTTTTTGCTGGCACACCAAAATAGTCTGTAATGCGCTTGGACATGATTCACAATTCACTTCGTTACTTGTACACTACAACATAAAAAAACACTACTGTAACAGAGAAAGCTTTGGCAGTATTTATTTTGTACAAAAATACCTTGTCGCCCAGTACCTTGAAAACTACTGTTACTGGAAGACAACTATTCATCACTGGGCGACATTTTGTCGCCCGGTGATAATGTTAAAAAAATACTCTAGTTTGACCATCCCCTGCTAGGCGGGTCCTCAGGTGGCGGATAGAGGACGGTCTGCTCAATTGGGCAGGTTTGCTGGTTTTGTATTAGCAGGTTTGCTCAATTAAGTTGGTCTGCTGCGAAATATTTGAATACGCAGCCCCGGACCAAAATGGTCAATCCTGCTAATACCATCTTGCGGTCCGAAGGCCCCGGAGGAAGGAATCCTGACAATTGCTGCTTCGGCCCTGGTCTCCATTTTGGAGATAATGTCCAACACACTGCTTTGGCCCCTACTTCGGGAGTAGAAGGATGGTCGGATGGTCCGTTCTGGCCAATCGAAAGCCCCCACCCCAAAAATACAGGATGTCACGTCGGGAGGCATTTGGTGGTAATTCAATCAGTCATTTCTTTTTATCACATACCATAATTGCCATTCTGTACTGTTTTTAAACACATTATACTTTTACCAAATACTTAGTTTTGCTGCACGGTTTGTTTCAGTTCTATGTGGCAACTTTAATTACAGTGTTCTGTAAAGTGATTGGTTGAATGGCCGCCAGCTGAAGATCTGGCACTTCCACACACGGGTCAGTCAATCAGTGGTATGCTTCGGCATCAACACTGACTGAGCATACTGCTCCATACCAAGTATGCGGGAATACTGGCAACCCGGTGGGTTCACTGCTTGGCACTCCATTTTTCAATATACCATGGCACTCCATACAACACAAAAACGACGACATGTGGTTACAGATCTAAGTGACTCTGACTCAGATATAGCTCAAACTTCAGGTTTTACTGAAACAAACTGGCCAAAATTCATTGTTATACATGCAGCTGATCAAAATTAACAAATAACTAAACTAAATCCCTATGTTATTTAAAAAAAACATTATCAGGCCTTGCTGGAACATTTAAATCTGTTGAGAAAATGAGATCTGGCGGTTTACTTATAGAATGATTTAAAGAAATTCAAGCTACTATCCTCTTGAAGTTGGAAAGATTTGCTAAGATAGAGATAGAGATAGAGGCCAATGTCTGCCCTCACAAGACCCTCAATAGCAGCAGAGGAGTTGTAAGAACACGTGAGCTGACATACATGGAGGAAGTTGACATAGTGCAAGAACTTAAGAACCAAGGAATTACAGGGGTTAAACGAATAGAAATTCAGAAAACTGGACAGAAGATAAAGACCAATACATACATTTTCACATTCAACACACCACAACCCCCTAAGTCAATTAAATCGGTTACCTGAACGTTAGAGTGGATTTATTCATTCCTAATCCACTTAGATGTTTCAGGTGCCCAATATTTGGACATAGCCAGAATGCCTGCAGCGGAAAAAGCACATGTTTTAAGTGCGGTGAAAACCACGATCAGTCATGTGATAGCACAAATATCCAATGTGTCAACTGTGAAGGCAATCATTTTTTATCGCCAAAGGATTGTCCTATATGGAAAACTGAAAAGACTATCCAAAAAATCAAGTGTGAGAGGAAGATTAGTTTCAAAGAGGCCAGGGAGATTGTTTCCTCCCTGCCGGGCTTGAATACATTCAACTCCATCGTATGCTTCAAAATTGACGAAAGTCTCAACAAAAACATCAGTGGAATGCCAGACAGAGTATACATGGCTCGGTGGCAACTTACCATCCTTAGTACATGCCTTTACAGTTGAACACAATAATCAAACAGAACCAAAGTCAACCCAAACAAAAACAACAGATACATCAACAACTAACGAAAGATCAAAAACAGAAAAAAAGAACAGGCAAAAAATAGTCCCAAAGGCAACTAAACAAAAAACAAAACCTTACACTATAACAGAAAATTGAGACAAGTAAATTGAAACCAGATCAAAATCACGGACAGCAGCAGCCAAATCTGAGTCAGAGTCGGAGACGGAAATTAAGCAGAGAGCAGAAAAACAAAGGAAAAGAAAAACATAAACTACTTTCGGACAGAGTACCAAAACTACTTCGAAGGGTTGTTATCAACAACATCAACAACACGTTTGAAGGTATAGAGTCTATGTCGGTTGATGATTGCATCGATGACACTTTCTCTCCGAAACATCACCTGAACTCTTCTCAGAGTAAGTCTCCCCGTAAAGGGTCTCCAAAACGAAATACGGGGGCAATATCTCCCATACGACCACCAGCAAAAACATGGATAAAACTACGAAACACAATATAATACAATTGCCGAGATTTTAGAGCAAACTTTAATGAATTGGGTCTTCTAGGCCAAAAGTATAAACTGCCGCTTTTTGCCTGCAAGAAACTCTTTTAAAGAAACCTAATTCTCAGGATCATTCAGCTTTCAAGCATTGTACTTCGTATGATGCCTGGGCAGACAATAATTACCTTCATATCCATGGAACATCTGTTTTAGTTAGAGATGATATCATACACAGACCTGTACCTTTGAATACAAATTTACCGGCTGTGGCGGTACGCCTAACATTAGACAAAACTATTACACTATGTTCGATTTACGTTTCACCAATTAAAACCCTACAGCTGAATGATCCTGAGATGCTGGTCCATCAACTCCCAAGTCCATACATTTTGTTGGATGATTTTAACCCACATATATCCCTTTGGAGTAATTCCTGCAGTTAGAATGATGTAATGGGTAAAACTGTGGAAGAATTTATTTTAAAATATGACTTGTCTTTGTTTAATGATGTTCAGACACTTACCTGCACTCCGCATCTGGTTTTTGTCCATCGATTGATATTTCAATTGCTTGCCCTTCTATCTTGCTCGATTTTCCATGTAAGGTAGAAGATGACTTGTGAGGGAGTGACCACTTTCCAGTTGTGTTGGATAGTGTAGTTCCGGCGGACGATGAGAGGGTGCCCCAGTGATACTTTTAAAAAGCTGATTGGGACACTTTCTCATCTCTCTGTTCTGAACGCCTCAAACAGGAGAAATTCCAGGATAGTGCTGACCAAACAGAACATTTTACAAACGAGTTACTTGACATTGCAAACACGGTCATCCCTAAAACCTCGGCAAATCCGAAACGTTTCACCAAACCATGGTTTGATAATGCATATAAACAGGATATAAAGGATCGCAAGAAAACTGAACGGGAATTCAACAAGTCACCAACCACAAATAATTTGGATAAACTACGTATAAATCGGGAAAAAACAAGACGACTTTTAAAACAAAAAAAGAAAAGTTCCTGGGAAGCTTATGTTTCAAAGCTTAACCAAAACACCCCCATCAACAAAATTTAGAAAATGATTAAAAAGATTAAAGGCAAAGAAACCAAATCAGCTGTACAACATCTGAAAGATAACAACACAGAGACACTGATCACATCTAAAAATGAAACTTCAAACAAATTGGCCTCCACATTTACTAAACATTCGTTGTTTGAAAATTGTAATCCAGAATTTCTCAAAATTAAAAAACAACAAGAAAAACAAAAGATCAAATTTACCTCCAATAATTTAGAGGATTACAACGAACCTTTCTCTATGGAAGAGTTAAATAACTCTTTGCATAGAGCAAAGGATACTGCCACTGGACCCGATGAAATACATTATAAAATTTTAAAACATCTGCCACAATCATCACTTGAACTTTTACTGTCGATTTTCAATGACATATGGGGGGTAATACTTTTTGCCGGTAAAAAGGACGGTATCCGGTAAAAAGGACGGTAAGTGTATAAAAACTACGTTTTAAAGTACTAAATGTACCTCTGAATGTGTGAAAAGTGATTTTTTAAGGAAGCTTACGGAATAATAAATATATAGAAGGAAGATTAAGTATTGTTTGTTTTATTGTAGACTATTTTCAAGACAAAATAGATCATTTCGCCATCGACACCGATCGACACGCCATTTTGTGCAAGGAAAACAACGATTTCGCTGAGGTACACGACAGGGTGAATATTACTTGCTCGATGGAGGTGAAACTAATTCGTGTGCGTAACATTTTGATGGTTCTGTTCACTACGAGGGGATTTAACAGAAAGGTTTTGGGAGAGAAACAGTTTGTAATTTGAAAATAGTCTTCAATAAAACAAACAATACTTAATCTTCGTTATATATATTTATTATTGCGTACGCTTCATTAAATTGTCACTTTTCACACATTCAGCTGTACACCTAGTTCTTTAAAACATAGTTTTATACCCTTACCTTCCTTTTTACCGGCAAAAAGTTGTGTTCAAGCTATTTTTAAGCGGGGTTCATAACTTATTTTCAGTTAGCGATTTGCCAAACACATGCCGAGGTGATAATAAATATTAAAACCAACCACACATCAGTGGATACTAGTTCTAGATTCCTGTATGTCCTACCCCAATGATACTCACAGGCGCCTATTAAGACTGGAGCGCCTTGTTCTCACCCCACCAATCCCTATGTGTGAGCTCCCAGTGGTGGGCCGGGGGGGGGGGGGGGCTGAGAGCCCCCAAATGCAAACCGCAATTAACTGTTTTTAACCCCCACGTTTCCCCAGGAGACACCAGAATCGAGCTCAGAGATTCAGAATTTGAAGAAAAAAAATATCCTGGGAAGGGCTCGTAATCGTGGGAGGCAATACGCACAATTCCATAGTTCAAGCGTTATATCGATCTAGCCTCGCCTCCCCCCTCCCCCCCCCCCCCCCACCATTTCGAAAATATGAAATGTATTTTTTTTATCTAGTAGGGGGCGTAGCCAGGATGCTATAATGGAGGGGGCATTTTTTGAGGGGGGGGGGGGGGCAATCATGATATTTCGAAAGTCGTTGTGGGGTTTGCCCCCCCCCCCCCCCCAAAAAAAAAGAAAAAAAAGAAAAAAGAAAATGCAAACTGTCACATACCGTTTTGGGGGGATTTGCGGCCAGTTTCTGTCTGGAATTAGCTTGAATAAACTGTGTTACGCCTGTGTGTCTATAGCCATCAGACGCGTTATCAATCTGATGAGACGGTAGTCCAAACTTGGTCCTAAAGTCCGCAACGCGCTCGTTCCAATGAGGGGTCATAAACTATGTTTTGGAAGCAGAAAATTAAAATATATAAATAACTGAATGGCGATTTTCGAATATAGCGCTGGCCGGTTTTGGCCGTTACAACTGGGTTGGTCATTAGTTGTTTGCAACGGTCAACGTTTTATAAGATTATTTTGTACAAAATCATGTTTTTTTCTATTGCTTGTTAATTTCAGTCGCCCACTAACATATTGTGTATGATAGACACTAATGTGTATAGCGGGCGATTGGAATTAATAACTAATGAATTAATTGTTTACGATAATTTGTCTCTGGGGAGGTCTTGCCCAAGTTCCAAATATCATGATTTCCCCCTCTCCCCACCATATTACAGAATCTTGGCTACGCCCCGCTAGATATATAATCCATTTCCCATATTTTCGAAATGGTGGGGGAGGGGCGGGAGGGGAGGGGGGCAAGATCAACGTAACGTTGGCATATTTCAATGGCTTGAACTACGGAATTGGGCGTATTCCCTCCCTTTTCCTGAATATTTTTTTTTCTTCATTATCTGAAGCTCTCAGATCGGTTCTGGTGCCTCCTGAGGAAACTGGGGGGGGGGGGGGGGTTAAAAACAGCGAGTTACGGTTTGCATTTGGGGCCCCGCAGCCCCCCCCCCTCCCCCAGGGCCCACCACTGTGAGCTCACACATAGGGATTGGTGGAGTGAGTACAAGGGGCCCTTGTCTTAACAGGCTCACGTGGGTATCACCGAGGTGGGACTTACAGGAAACTAGAACTAGTATCCACTGATGTATGGTTGGTTTTAATATTTATTATCACCTCGGCATGTGTTTAGCAAAACGCTAAATGAAAATAAAATATGAATCCCCGTTTAAAAAAAAGAGGCTTGAACACAACTTTTTGCCGGTAAAAAGGACGGTAAACGTATAAAAACTTTTAAAGTACTAAATGTACCTCTGAAAGTGTGAAGTGACAATTTAATAAAGCGTGCGCAATATAAAACGAAGATTGGGTATTGTTTGTTTTATCGTAGACTATTTTCAAATTATAAATGGTTTCCTGAAAAAAAAATATTTCTGTTAAATCCCCTCGTAGTGAACAAAAACATCTAAAATTAGCTACACCTCCATCGAGCAAGTATGATAATATTCACCCCGTCGTGCACCTCAGCGAAATCGTTGTTTCCCTTGCACAAAATGGCGTGTCGATCGGTGTCGATGGCGAAATGATCTATTTTGTCTTGAAAATAATCTACATTAAAACAAACAATACTTAATCTTTATTCTATATATTTATTTTTGCGTAAGCTTCCTTAAATAATCACTTTTCACACATTCAGAGGTACATTTAGTACTTTAAAACGTAGTTTTTATACACTTACCGTCCTTTTTACCGGATACCGTCCTTTTTACCGGCAAAAAGTATTACCCCATATGGGTGACTGGCCAGTTTCCACCTTCCTGGCAAAACTCTACAAAAATTCCCATTTCAAAGCCTGATAACGATCACAGCAACCCGAGTAATTACAGGCTTTATTACTTTGACAAGTTGTCTGTGTAAAACCATGGAAAGGATGATCAATAATCGACTTGTCTGGTTTCTAGAATCGAACAATCTACTTGCGAATGTTCAGTGTTGTTTCAGAAACCAGAGAAGTAGAAAGGTTAGACTAGAAAGGTTTATAAGAGATGCCTTTGCCAGAAAAGAACATCTTGTCGCCATCTTCTTTGACATGGAAAAGGCATATGATACAGCGTGGACGTATGGGATTTTGAAAGATCTTTTTAACATGGGGTTGAGAAGGCGTATGCCCCTTTTTATTGAAAACTTTTTAAAGGACCGCCAATTTCAGGTTCTTGTTGGGTCAACGTTATCTGATTGATCCTCACGAGCAGGAATTGGGGGTTCCTCGGGGTAGTATTTTATCCGTTACCCTCTTTTCAATTAAGATTAATAGTATTGTAACGGATTTGGTAACAGCAGTTGAAGTATAATGTACAATAGAAGTTCTAAATCACTCTGTTATAATTCGTCTGCTCTTAACAGAGGTTTAATTCTATTTTTGTTGGCTTCAAGTCATTTACATGTTCAAAATGAATCAGTAATTTGTTGGTTCACGACGTAGTGCATTGTGCTGTTGTTTTATTCCTCGAGGTGAAAGCGAGCGATCAATCAGATTCCAGTATTTGAAATCTTTCCCCGCGAAATTATCCTATATAAGAGCGGTCTCGCTCATAATTCGCCGCCCACGTCTTGGCATTAAAGCTCTAATTCAGCTGCGCCAGCACAACTGCCTGTTGAGGTTAGTTATGGGGACACTTTGTAACCTGTAAAAAAGGTTAACCGTAATGGATACCGTCATTTTGGGACCCGTCAGCTCGGCCCTGGTGATAATCACTGTTTCTGAGAGTGATTCTCTCCAGGTCCGAGTTCCATGGGAACCATCCACATTTACTGAACACATGTTGGGTGGAATTTAAACCCCTTTTAGTTGAAAGTGTAGTGGGCCCGTGGTTTTTGATCCGTCATTCATATTCATGTTCATATCATACTATTTTTGGCTTCTTAATAAACCACGTATAAACTGTTTTTCTATTTTATTGTGAATTCATCCAGATCACAACACATAACTTAATGGTTATTCGATCTCTAGAGTTGAGTTATATTTTATTCATGGTTTGCTAGTTGACCCAGATCCTCACGAATCTGAAGAACAACAGGGAGATTTCGGCCAAGGTTCTAGCCCCTGGGGAGTCGTTCACCCCACCCCTGTTACAGTATCATCGATGCAGTTGAGAATATGGTAGATTCGTCATTGTATGTTGATGACTTTTTAATCTGCTATAACAGCAAAAATTTGAATGCTATAGAGCGCAAACTTCAGCTGTGTTTAAAAAGGATTCAAAAATGGGCTACCGAAAATGGTTTTAAATTTTCGAAGACAAAAACGAATGTAGTTCATTTTTGTAAGCTTCGGAAACATCACCTCGATCTAGAGTTGAAAATCGATAGTAGTACTATTAAAGTTGTTAAGGAAGTGAAATTCTTAGGTTTGTTGTTTGACAACAAACTGAATTTCACTTCTCACATAAAACAACTAAAAGTTAAATGTAAGAGAGCACTAAACCTTCTGAAAATTGTTGGTAGCACTGATTGGAGTGCTTACCAAAAAACTTTACTCCATCTGCATAGATCACTTGTTGGATCAAAATTAGATTATGGTTGTGTAGTTTACGGTTGTGCAAGAAAGTCATATCTCAAGCCGCTTGATGCAATTCATAATAGTGGTATTAGAATTAGTCTCTAGAGGGGCTTTCCGAACATCGCCAATAGATTCGATGCTTGTGGGAGCCGAGGAGCCTTCTCTCGAGAAGCGCAGAATTAAATTGTCTCTCCAATATGTATCTAAACCTTTTGCCAATCCTTCAAATCCTGCTTATAACTGTGTTTCAGACCCTCAAAATGTTGATTTTTTTAACCGCCACCAGAAACATATTCCTCCATTGGGAATTAGAATTAAACCCCACATGGTGTCTGCCAAAATTGAACCACATACAATAAAAGAAAACCGTAAAACACATATTCCTTTCTGGTATCTTAAAAAACCTACAGTTATTTTGGACCTTGCTTCTACCAAAAAATCTAATTCCTTGCAGTTTAAACAAAAATATGCTGAAATAAAGTCCAAGTATAGTACATATACAAGGATCTATACAGATAGTTCTAAAGATGGTGACAAAGTATCATCAGCTGCTATTACTGGTGATCATATCATCTCAATCAGAATACCGAATCAGAGTTCTATTTTCACGACTGAAGTTAAAGTTATACAACTCGCGCTTGAACACATCGAGAATGTATAGGAAAAGAAGTCGATTATTTTTTCCGACTCTCTTTCCTCTTTACTTGCTTAAGCAAACCCCAAGTTGAAGAACCCTCTCATTTTGGAGGTTCATGAGAAGTTAACAACTATCATGTCTGACCAATATGATCTCGTGTTTTGGTTACCCGGATATGTAGGTATCGCTGGTAACACCAGAGCAGACAGTCCAGCAAAACAGGCTTTAAGCCATATATCAGTAACTACATCAAATCTGTATGGCAGGCGGATTGGGATGGAGCGACAAATAACAAGCTCCATCGCTTCCGACCAACTATTTCAGATCACTACCTGTCTAGTAACCTTTGACGCGATATCCTATTGGTCATACACGACTAACGCATTCCTTTTTGTTGGAGAGTATTGTGCGATACGGAAGCACTGGAGGGACATTTTTTGTTACTAGTTATTACTTACTTGTTATTACAAATAACAAATAAGTAATAACAAATAAGTATTAGCAAGTAAGTAATAACAAATAAGTAATAACACGTAAGTAATAACAAGTAAGTAATAACATATAATAAATAACAAATAAGTAATAGCAAATAAGTAATAACAAATAACAAGTAAGTAATAACAAATAAGTAATAACAAATAACAGATAACAAATAAGTAATAACAAATAACAAATAAGTAATAATATTACTTATTTGTTATTTGTTATTACTTATTTGTTATTACTAACTTGTTATTTGTTATTACTTATTTGTTATTACTTGTTTGTTATTACTTACTTGTTAATACTTATTTCTTATTACTTATTTGTTATTACTTATTTGTTATTACTTACTTGTTACTACTTATTTGTTATTTGTTATTACTTATTTGTTATCTGTTATTTGTTATTACTTATTTGTTATTACTTATCTGCTATTTCTTATTTGTTATTACTTATTTGTTATTACTTACTTTATATTTGTTATTTGTTATAACTTATTTGTTATTACTTACTTGTTATTTGTAATAACAAGTAAGTAATAACTGGTAACAAAAAATGTCCCTCCAGGGCTTCCATAGTGCGACTCGAGTGTGTTTCCTGCCATCAGGTGTTGTCAGTGGAACACGTTCTTTTACATTGTACTGATTTTAATCATGTCAAAGGGCAGTACTTTTTTGTAGGATCTCTATGAGATCTTTTTTTTTTATCGTACGAGCCCAAATAAGATACTCTCATTTTTGAAATCAATCAACCTTTTAAGCAAATTTTAAAATTATTTTTATTATCTTAAACTAGAGTCTTCAAGACTTACCAGGTTGATTTATGAGCTATTCTAATTTCTTGTTTCGTCACGCATCATTGCTCATACTACATTGTCTTTATCATTTTTATTGTAGTTGTTTTTTACTCATCTTTGTATTTCATTACTGCCATGTTTTCCTTTTAACGTTTTCCAGCCACGATATAGCCGTAGCTGCTGATGTGGTGCTAAGCACCAATAAATAAATAAATAAATAAATAAACAAATCTGTCCATCAGCTCACTTGAAAAATTAAATAATGTTTTATAACCAGCTTTATCTTATTTTTCAGTAAGTTTAAGAGAGATTAAAGAAATTAGACCTGGCCAAAATTCCAAAGATTTTGAGAAATGGGTTGATGAAGCACAGAAAATTCCCAAGGCATTGTGTTTGGTGATATTCTATGGCAGTGACTTCAGATTGCAATCATTTTCCATTGTTGGTAAGCACATATATTTGTTCTTGATGGTCATTTTTTATGCTAATTTTTTTTGTTTGGATGGTGGGTTGGGGCGGGGGGGATAGATTATAGAAGCAGCTATGTCTCTCCATCCATCCATCCATCCATCCATCCATCCATTCTTTCTTTTGTTTGACCATTCTAAATTTCCAGTCCATACAAAATTATTCAATGGACCAATCTTGTTCGTACTTGACTCAAGGGTGAGTTATGACCTTCACCCAAGGTCATAGCTCCACAATCAGGGTCTCAGACCATTAATTTGTTTGTTCCTCCATTCTAACTTTGTCCATCCATTAAAAAATTATTCATCAGAATGATCTTGTTCATACTTCACACAGTGATTGTATTGCTTTTGAATCAAGGGTATGCTATGATCTTGACCGAATGTCATATTCATCTGAGGTCAAGGTCTCAGACCATTTGTTTGTTCTTCCATTCTAATTTTGGCCCATAAAAAAATTATTCAATGAACTAACCTTGTTCATACTCACCCAGTGATTCCCTACGAATCTAGGGTGTGTCATGACCTTGACCCATGATCATAATGCCAAGGTCAAGGCCACAGATCATTTCTGTGTTTGTTCATTCATTCTATCTTTGTCTGCTGGATAGAATATTTTTAAGTTGGCTGACCCTGTTCATACTTAACACAGTGATTGACTTTGACTGAAGGGTGTATCATGACACTGACCTAAGGTCATAGATCTGTGGTCAAGGTCACAGACTGTTCATGTGTTCTAATTTTGTCTGGTCTACAAAATTGATTTCATACTTTGCACATTGATTGTTTATAACTCAGTGGTGTGGTGTGAGCTTGATCCCAGGTCATAACTCGAAGGTCAAGGTCACAGACCATTTGTGGGGGGGTCAAACTTTTATTTGGTCAAGAAAAGGGTAATTCAGTGGGCAAATCTTGTTCATACTTGTAATGGTTGTTCCTGATTCAAGGGTGTGTCATGACTTTCAGTTTAAACATCTGTTAATTGAATAAAAAATCTTGTAATATGTCAGGGAATTACCCTTATAATATTGAATTTCCCTTGTTTATTGACCTGTTTGGCCTCACTCCACCCATTACATGCATTCAGTCTATTATATCCTGTTTGATAGAGCTACTTCGTTATTTTTTCATATTTCAGATTTTTATACCTAAAACCTTTGAAAAAGAATTTCTTGTTTCTGCCTATATCTGACCAGCACTATTTACAAAAACTGAGGCTCTCACTTGTCAAACTTTTTAGAGTGATAGGTCATAAGCTAATTTTTTTTAGCTCACCAGACTGAGAGTCAGTGTGAGCCATTGCCATCTCTTGGTATCCATTGTTCGTCGAACGTGAACATTGCACATCAGTACTCTTCTTCAGAACTATTGAACCATATTTTGTTCCCATTTCATTTTCTTGGCTTGGGTATTTATCTAACTCTGTGTAATGATGGATGACTGGTTGAACAATTCTTATACATCTAAAATAATTCAGTTAACTTTTTGTCTGACAATTTACTTGCTGTGTGGTCCAGTTTGGAATAACAGAGGATAATTGTTCAGAATGGGAGTTAAACCTTGTTGATGGGAGGGCAGGGCAGTTGGCCCTTGGGGTTTGGGGAGGTGGGTGAACACTGCATGGCCTGAAGCCACTGGGTTCATCTTTGTAGGTCAGAATAGTCTGAATACAGCTTCGGCCTGCAAGGGGGACAGGGGGTGGTGGTTGACTTGGTGGTGGCATTGCATGCTGATATCATCTATTCGCTTCTTTTCTATTCACCAGGCTATCCACGGAGATTGGCTGCATTCTTGCCAATGGGGTGCAGCTTTTGATCCAAATGGCTGGTCTAATGAAATGGTGACTGTCTTTGCAATATGACACTTTTTTGTATACAGTACAGTTCCAAATGGTAAAGGCCAACAACCATATTTTCATGAAGACAAATCTCTTTGTCTGGACCTTCAGTTTTCACCCATCTTTCAGATTTGTACACATATCAAATGTCCTTTCTTGGCTGTCAGTCCTCATATATATATATATATATATATATATATATATGACGCCGATGGGAATCGAACCACTGCCTTGATGAGAGTACATTTCTGCGGCACCAATCGCCTAGTGAAACTGGACCAGCGCCATAGACCACTCGACTACCGACAAGCCTCCATATATATATATATTTGCTCACCGATGCTCAGTGGTTCTCTCCGGGTACTCCTGCTTCCTCCACCCGTAAAACTGTCATGGTTATGATTTGTCATTGTGCATTTGTATGTGACCTTAAGCACCAATAAATAAATAGTCCTGATATATTACAGTTGAATCCTGTTAATTAAATAGCCACTTTGCCTAAGAAAATTACTCAAATAACAAAAGTATTCCTTTAACAGGGATCTGCTTACTTTCCAGTGATCAAGAGATAGACTGAGCATTTATTCTGGAATATGTAGTGGTTACAATGGGATAGGAAAGTACTCTCAACTTGTAAATTATTTAACCTTTTACCTAACACAAAAAGCAGACTACACTTGCAAAGAAAATTCTTGAATAACTAATTTTTTGTCTCAAAAAACATAGGTTATGACCCCCCATTGGAACGAGTTCGACGAGCTTGTTCCAATGAGGGGTAATAACCTATGTTTTTGAGACAAAAAAATTAAAAAATAATAAAAATTAATTGACAATGTTTTAGAATAGCGCTGGCCGGTTTTGGCCATTACGTTGGGTAAAGGGTTAAGAACTTAAAATTGATTCTCACACCAGGAGTTTGTGAGAATCAAAACTAATTCTTGCGAATTGTGATACATTTTAAGGTCTGCTTACACACCCCACCACATTCTGTGAATATTGGTAATGAGGGTAACATTAAAAAAGTTTCCCCATATCTCAGCAGTTTGACATCTTATATCTGGGAAATGATTGGTGTCTTCAAACTTCTCTGTCAAGAATTGATGTTTTTTTGTCTTTAAGCTCTTTACCTAACACGACTAGCAGAAGATGCCTCTAAAAAGTCATTGTAATTTTAAAAGATGGCCATTTGTTTGTTCCTAAAGATAGCTTATATAAACTCTCATTGAATGAGGCTTGGTAGCTCATTCCAGTATTGGTCATAAGCTCTTATGGAGTCCATAACTGACAAAAGCATCACAAAATTTGAATGTTGATGTTTTGTGAATAGCACTGATATGTGTTATGTTAGGTAAAGGGTTAACATGTATTTATTTATTGGGGGTTACTGACACTCTCAACAGCCAGGGTCACCCCATGTCAAACAGTTTTTACTGTTGAAGGAAGCTGGATTACCCAAATAACCACTGAGCAGTGGCAAGCAGCTCTCATACTCCCCAACATATTAACTCTGTACAAGCATGGTTAGCATTGGTTGAAAGTTGAAGTTCTTCACTGACGTGAAGTATGCCTTAGTACACGCACCACCATATCTTCACATGAGCAGTGGGGATGAGGTGGCTTGCTCCAGGACACAATGCAGTTACCGCTGGTCAGGATCTTACAGGGGACCTTTTGGATTAAAGTTCAATGCTCTAACCACTCTAACCATTGTGCCCCTAAATGGTTGAAATGTGCAGGAATCCAATGTACATGGAGCATCCCCGTCCAGGATGACCCACATTGTGTCCTTGGGCAACGCACTTTATCCCGGTTGTCTACATGGGGGCACGATGATGCCATGTACTAATGCGTACTGCAAGTCGATGGTGCACATGTCTTCAACCGCTGTAACCCTGCTTGTGCGGAGCTTGAACAGAGTTAGAATGTTGAGGAGCTGACAGTTGCTTGTCAATGCTTCATGGTTCTCTCTGTCTTCCTCCACCCATAAAACTGTCACAGTCACGATTAGCCATTGTGCATAAGTATGTGACCTTAAAAACCAATAAATAAATATGCAAGGTATATGAATGCACAGCTGGGTGTGTTTGTCCAGTACAGCTTTCCATGAGAACAGCTCTGGTTTGAGTTACTCCAAACACTGTGGGTCACTAGATATTATATTCATTCATTCATTTATTGATTTTTAAGGTCACATATTTGTGCACAAAGGAGATATCATATGCCTCCATGGGTAATAGATTAGTGATGGACAGCACATGATTACATGTGCTTGCATTTTAAAAAAGTGAGCAAATGTGCCCATATATCAAAATTTGTTATTTAATTCTTTGTTTTTCAGCATATTTCGACAAAACCATATCACGTAAACCCCTCACTAGAACGAGCTTGATGAGCTCATTCCAGTGTGAGGTCACATGATATGGTTTTGTTAAAAGTTTTGAAAATTAGTTTTTCAACTGCCCAATAAGTATATCACGTGTGGTCTATTCATTATGTAAAGAGTTAACTGGAAGGCACTCTCCAACAAACTGGAGCCACAAATACTCATCAAATTGGATTCCAGACTGAAGTATTTGTTTCATGTACCCTGTGGGATCCCAGGGAAGTAGAGCAGTGTTCGTTAAGTGTGGTAAACTCTGCTTTAATATTGGTAAAACAGGAGTCAGTAACAGTGCCTGGGTAGGAAGTCCTCCTATGTGAGCAGATACATTAAAACTATCTCGGGCAACATGCAGGGTACATGGAGATTTAATACCAGGATGTCCATTTTCAACCTGGAAACGCAAGCTGATTCCAGTTAGGGGTCATAACCTATGTTCATAAAATGAAAAAAAATAGTTATTGAATAATTTTGTTTGCAAGTGTCATCTGCTTTTTATGTAAAAGAGGTAGGTGCACTTAATAACAGTGAACATTTTTAATGTTAACAATCAGAAACCCCAGAAAAGTTATCAGTCATTGAATTTGATGACATCTTTTTAGGCTCTGTTATGTTGATAAAAATCAGACAATGTCTGTGGACAGTGGAGTGTGGGTCAGTATGGTTGGAAATTATGGAATAGCATTTTCACATAATTTCTGCTCTAGCAATTTGCTAGCCCTTACAGGTGTTTGTAAGTTTTATTGTTATTATTAACTGCAGCATGCATTTTAGTTGGAGATAGCTTAACAATTCTAATGTGAGTTTTGCCAGATGAAGTGAGCTAGTTGAGGTCAAAGGTTATTCTTACCTAGTGGATCTTTCTCATGCAATAAACGAGTAAACAACAGCACAAGCTCTTATGACCTGCATGTTTTAGAATGTCTGATGTCATTGATATTTGGTTTGGCCCCCACATGACCCTCATAAGCTATGTTTTTGAGGCAAAAAATTAAAAAAAATAGTTATTGAATAATATTGTTTGCAAATGTCGTCTGCTGTTCATGTTAGGCAACGGGTTAAAAGAGGTAGGTGCACTTAAAAACTGAACATTTTTAATGTTAACAATCAGAAACCCCAGAAAAGTTATCAGTCATTGAATTTGATGACATCTTTTTAGGCTCTGTTATGTTGATAAAAATCAGACAATGTCTGTGGACAGTGAAGAGTGGGTCAGTGTAATTGGAAATTATGGAATAGCATTTTCACATAATTTCTACTCTAGCAATTTGCGAGCACTTACAGGTGTTTGTAAGTTTTATTGTTATTATTAACTGCAGTATGCATTTTAGTTGGAGATAGCTTAACAATTCTAATGTGAGTTTTGCCAAATGAAGCGAGCCAGTTGAGGTCAAAGGTTATTCTTACCTAGTGGATCTTTCTCATGCAATAAACGAGTAACAACAGCGCAAGCTCTTATGACCTGCATGTTTTAGAATGTCTGATGTCATTGATATTTGGTTTGGCCCCCACATGACCCTCATAAGCTATGTTTTTGAGGCAAAAAATTAAAAAAAATAGTTATTGAATAATATTGTTTGCAAATGTCGTCTGGTTTTCATGTTAGGCAACGGGTTAAAAGAGGTAGGTGCACTTAAAAACTGAACATTTTTAATGTTAACAATCAGAAACCCCAGAAAAGTTATCAGTCATTGAATTTGATGACATCTTTTTAGGCTCTGTTATGTTGATAAAAATCAGACAATGTCTGTGGACAGTGAAGAGTGGGTCAGTGTTATTGGAAATTATGGAATAGCATTTTCACATAATTTCTACTCTAGCAATTTGCGAGCACTTACAGGTGTTTGTAAGTTTTATTGTTATTATTAACTGCAGTATGCATTTTAGTTGGAGATAGCTTAACAATTCTAATGTGAGTTTTGCCAAATGAAGCGAGCCAGTTGAGGTCAGAGGTTATTCTTACCTAGTGGATCTTTCTTATGCAATAAACGAGTAACAACAGCACAAGCTCTTATGACCTGCATGTTTGAGAATGTCCGGCGTCATTGCTATTTGGTTTGGCAACTTCAGCTAATCAGAAGATGCATTCTTTGTTGATAAAAGTAAATATATAGGCTTGGGTAAACTTGACATCAAACCTATGTTCCTGTCATGATAAAGCCATAGATGTGGAAAGTGACTTTAAACACTAATGAATAAATAAATACCACTATTTCAAATAAATGAAAATTAGGTTTGAGCCAGAACAGCTGAGATTTTTACTCACAAAAATTTTAAAATTTTTAATTTATTTAAGCTGACAATACAGACAACTACAATAAATGGTACCGAGGGCTGAAGTACTTGGTGAAAGATACACAGAGTGTTACTTATCCGCTACAGGTAGAAAGGTGAGTGTGAAATGAAACCGGCAAGAATACAGGATCAAGTTATTTCATTCATTCATTTCTCATCTTCTGTACCATAGGAAATAAGTTGCAGGTTAACTCTTAACCCTCTAAGTATTTTCATGATATTTTTCATAGAATGTAGTCATGGATGATGTGAAGCCACCATGACCAGATTCGATGAAAAATTCATCTAAATTTAACTCAAGAAGTCATTGATGAAAAAGTACATTCTATTTACAGGGGGAAAATGTGATAAAATATGTACAAATTATACTTATTCCAGTGACAAGAGAAATTCTGTCTTAGGCGGGAATATCCACCAGCAGCATGCAAGGTGATAAATGCAAGAAAATTTCTTCTTGTTTCTTTGAATACTCTCTGGGAAAGTGTTTTAGTAATCATTGTCAGTGTCTGATACTTGAGTAGTGTGTTTCTGCCAGATGGTGACTGCACAGATTTCATCTTTGTATTTCACATCTTTGTGTATTTTTAGCTCACCTGAGCACAGCTCAAGAGGAGCTTTACTAATCACTTTCCGTCCGTCGTCCATCCAGTGTTAACTTTACATTATCGACTTCTTCTAACAAACTACTGGACCGAATTCAACAAAATTTGCTGTGCATGTACCTTATTATATGTCAATTCAAGTTTGTTCAAATCATGTTGACCTGCCCCTCGGTAGGGCCACGCCTAAAAAGTGTGCTTAAATCTTAAAAAATCTTCTTCTCATGAACCAGCAGTAGCAGAGACTTGATATTTAGTGTGCAGCTTCCTTTTGAGGTGTAGACTTAGATTTGTTCAAGAGAAGTTCGAGGAGCTATATTTGCCTTTGTTATGGGAGGGGCAAGAATTTTTGCCCCGCCCAAAATTTCTGTTTTCCAAACCGAGAGGCAGATTTGAACCAAATTTGATATGAGGGCTTATTGGGTCATAAGTACTTGATTTATGCCAATTTTTTTTTTTCCCGTCGCCCCATGAGAACTGCAGGATCTAAAAATAGAAAAAAATTAAAACGCCCATACCTCCAAAACTTCACGGCACTGAGAATTCTTATTTGGCGTGAAGCTTCCTTAGGATCAACAGAATGGAATGGTAAAAAAAAATTGCTATCAGTTTTATCATGGGGTACTTTTTTGGGACTTTTGAAAAAGTGCTGAGTCAGCATTTTTTAACACTGTGGGTAGTGGGAAAAACATTTAACACAACTTTGCACTGATTGAATTGGCTTGTTGTTTGCACAGCAGTAGAAGAAAATGTTCAAGTAAAATTGTTCTGTTGCAATTTATTGGAGAGTGCCAATGGGCACTCTCCAATAAATTGTAACAAAACAATTGTTCAGGAACAAATTCTTGCTTAACTAAGGCATCTCTTGCTGGGTATATGGGATATTTGAGAAAAAATACTCATGCTACAAATCAACTTTGAAAAATAATGTCGCAATCTACCAGTTAAGAAATGAAAAAAGCTAAAATGCAGGAATAAATAATGTTGTAGCTGAGATCCTCGGTAAGCCTGCCCAGTCTCTTCCACCACGCCCAACTTACTTAGACATTACCCCCTTACCCATCGAATCGGCCACATCTGCCCACGTAATATGCAAATGCAGCAGCTGAAAAAATATTATTTTTCAAAAACTTTCAACAAAACCATATCATGTGGCACCTCTTTGGAATGAGCCCAACTTGCTCGTTCCAATGAGGGGTCACATGATATGGTTTGGTTGGAATTGTTTTTTAAATTAAAAAAAATATTTAAAATATTAAATTTTGATATCATCTGCATTGGGTAAAGGTTCAAATTTATTAGAGTTTAACACTTATGGGCCTCATTCCAATGAGGTGTCACATGATATGGTTTTGTTGAAATTTTTTGAAAAATTAAAAGAAATTATATTTAAAATAATAAATTTTGATATCGTCTGCATTGGGTAAAGGGTTAAATGAAATTATATTTTTAAGTTCCTTGATTCTCCCTGTCAAAACAAGTATTATTGCTTATATGATAATACAGAAATATGTGACAAAAAAGTAGAAACGTTTGAGAATGATAAATTATATACAAAACAGACAATAAACAGGAAAATTGATGATTAATGCATTGCATTATCCATTTTGGACTTCATTTTGGCTTAAAAGAAACTAAATTTTGGCCAGCTTTGCTTCGCTAACAATGTGTGATGTATTCTTCATTGTAAGAAGAACCCTGGTGGTAAAATTTTCCAAAATAGATCGAAAACATAGATTAGTATGGTAACATGGGACAAAAATCTAAAACTTTTTCACTTCTGGTTGCCATTTTGGCAGCCGTTTTGAATCGATGGTCCTGCAGTGGCCTCCTTACATTCTTTTCATGTCTTTGCATTAGCTTGGAATCAGTTATTGGATAACAGCTTTCTTATCAACCTACTCACAATTGTTTACTACAGGCTTGCACTACAGTGGAAGTCCCTAACTCGGATAAAATACTCTCTATTTTTGTCTTTCCCAAGCAAGTTGGGAAAGAAAAGTGGTGCAAAAGCACCAATAAAAATAAGCCAAAACTGGGTCGAGTGCAACCGGCGCAGACCCAGTACGGGACGCTCTCCCAAGTACAACTCCACGACTTCCGTTGCCAATGCGCATATACTGTCTCTAAAGACTCATTCTTTTTAAAATCCGCTTCGTGTCGAGATGTTTTTGCACGCTTATCAGTGTTCCACCAGCTCGATGTTTGATGATTCCTGATTCATTATACCACAGTGTATCCTTTGTATTCTCAGGAACAGTGTTTTATATATTCTCTTTTCTATTATATGTCCATAATGTATTTTTATTTGCTCTCTCTCGAGTCGCTCGCGAATTTCGCGTGCCACGCGGTTCGGACTTAGATTTTTCACAATTATTGTTAATGCTTTTTTTGCAAAATTTTCTAATTGTGTTAGAGTTAGGTGTCAGCGGGGTACCACTCCTGCAGTGTTTCTTCTTTCTTTTGAGAGTAGTCTTCCTGTTGGGTGGTTCCCGGTCGACCTTCTGGGGTCTTTGTTTCTGTCACCTTTCTCTCTTCTTTGGGGGTGTTCTGTTTTCTCATCTCCACTTCTCTGCTCCTCTCACCTCTATCATGCCCAGGACAATTCCCTGTGGGCAATGTCTGCTGCCAAAGCATGTGGACGATGTACATTTGTCTTGTTCCTCCTGTAATGGGTGTTCACCCGAGCGGCCGTGTGGTGTCTGTGGAACATGGTCTTCCACCTTCTGGGCGTCAGTAAACCGTGTCGTTCGTTCTCGTGGCCGTGCCTCCCGCTCCCGCGGGAAAGGAGAACGTGGTCGTTCGGGGCCTCCCGAGTCGACTTTGTCTGGTGAGAGTTATTCCTCCTCCGTGGGGGATGTGCAGTCTTTTCCTGTGGTGGATACTGCGGGAGCCGTTGAGTGTTCTGGTGTAGAGATGCCTGGTTCCGGGACTACGGTCCCCCTCCAGTCGACATCTGAGGTTGTCACTAGGGTTGTGACTCCTCCTTCGGAGCCGAGCCGGTGTGCTCTCTCCACTATTTCACCAGCCTCAACGACTCTCGACGTATCTACTACTGCTGCTGGCCCGTCTGCTTCGTTGTCTGTTTCAGCCGGCCTCGGCTTTTCGCTGCAGGGGACTGCAGGACTGTCCGATACTGTAGACGTGGGATATCGGCCTCAGCCTTCCCTGACTTCAACTCGGCGAAGTCGGAAGGGGCTGCCGGCCGAGCCCATCGCTGTGGTCTCTTCGCCGTTGAGCACCACAGTTGTGTCTTTGGATTCGGATGTTCGTAGTGGAAACACTATGAACTCCGTGGCGTTTCCGTCTACTCACTCTGGTCACACGACCAGTTTTGGGGGACCAACGCCTTTTGTTCAGCCTGGACCTTCTGCCCCGCAGAGGTCCGCGGTGACTCTCATGAGTTCTCGCAATATTGATCCTCGGGGTGCATCGTACCCCTATACACGTCTGCCTTCAGATGTTTCGGCTGCCGCCCGTCGTCCCACGTCGGGTGTTTTGGAGGATCGTGACCCTTCGCTGGTTAAGAGGGTCAGAGGTGAAGCCACTTTGCCGGGTCGCTCCCCTGTCGAACCGGTCGGTACAGGCAGTGAGCTTAGGGAGGCCCTCTCCTTACTCACTCAGGTTATTTCTAAGAGCCTTCCTGTTGCTTCCAGCGAGGCTATGGGTGGTTTCCAGGCGCCTCCTTTGGCGCCGCCTCCCGGGATTGGAAACAGGCCGGTTTCCGATTCCTCTGGTGTCCCGACACCATGGGAGGCGTCGGCTGGTTTGCCCATGATGGGCTATGTGTCTTCCGACTCTGGGGAGGAGTCCGACATGCTTGAGGTCGAGGGCCAGCAGTCTTCGGACTTGGGGGCGGCTCTTGACTTTGTGTTTGGGTTTCTGCCTGAGCTCAAACCTGCTAACCAGCCGACAGTGTCAAATGGCCGCGATCATCGTTCGCGCGCCAACAGCCTATGGAGCAACCTGCTTCTGGGCGCCTTCGACCGTGCCAGTCGGTACAGGTGGTTGAGGCTTTTTCAGCATTGGATGCCAAGCTGAATTCCAAGGCTTTGAAGACTTCGTTCTTCACCAGGGTTGACACCTTTTTGCCTCCTTTGCGTTATCGTTCCTACGATTCCGCCAATCCGTCAGTCTGCCAGGCTTTGACGGTTCTGGATCAGGACTCCACTTCCCTCGGGCTTTCCAAGCCCAAGTCTGCCGTCATTCCAATGACGACTCTGGAGTCCACGTTGGGCTTATCTAGAGAGATGCTTGGCATGCTTTCTCTCTCAGATCACGTCGTCTCAGCTTTGGCTGCTTATCTGCCTCCAGATAAGTTTGACGAGGTACAGGCTCCTTTGCGTGTGCTGTCCAAGGCGCTTATGCACCTTACTCACACGCATGCCTGTAACACGGCCAATTTGGAATTAGTTCGAAGGGACGCTGTGCTGGACACAGGACGATCCCTTCCCGAGGAGCAGCGTGCTACTCTTCGATCTGCTTCTTTGGCAGGTCCGCAACTTTTCCATGGTTCCGTGTCGACGGTCCGGGATGACGTCCTACGTCATTCCAAAGATCAGCTGCTGTTTCGTCAGCTTGATCAGCCTTCTCGGGGAGGCAAGGGCCGTTCCAAGCCTAACAAGTACCCTTCTGCTTCCTCTGTGAAGCAAAAGGCTGGTCCTTCTGCCGCCGCCTCTACTTCTTACTCACGGGATAAAGGTAGGGGTCGGCAGAATCGAGGGAAGTCTCAGGATTCTCCATTTGGCAGAGGAGGTGGTTTCTCCTCTCGCGGGCCTCGTCGGGGCTCGAAATGAAGGTCCTCACCTCGACTCGTCCCAGGTTGGAGGAAGGATAGCAGAGTTCGCAGACCATTGGACCACCATCACATCCGATCCATGGGTGTTAGATGTTGTTTGGTCCGGGCTGCGCATATCCTTCCGACGGCACCCCACTCTGTCAAGGGTGCCTCTTCCAACCACAGTTCCTTCAGACGTTTTACGTCGGGAACTTTTGTCCACGGAGATTGCCAATCTCCTGGCAAAGGGGGCGATCGAGGTCGTCAAGAACGTTCAGTCAGTGGGTTTCTATTCCCGCCTGTTCTTGGTGCCGAAGAAGGACGGCCGACTCCGACCGGTTATCGATCTGAGTATCCTGAACCAGTCTATCATTGCTCCCAAGTTCAGCATGGAGACTTTCAGGTCGGTCCGCCAATCCATTCACCAGGGAGATTTCGCAGCCAGCATCGACCTGCGAGACGCTTACTTCCACGTTCCGATGCATCGGGCGTCACGGAAGTATCTCAGGTTCGCTTTTCTGGGGCGAGTTTACCAGTTCAAGGCCATGCCTTTCGGCCTCAACCTGGCTCCTTGGGCGTTCACCAGACTGATGTCGCATGTGATAGTGTTCCATCGCACACAGTCCAGGGTGACTACTTCGGCATATCTGGACGATATCCTCCAGAGGCATTCCAATGCTGCCTTACTGGAGTCGGATGTCGCCACTCTGTTGAGCTTGCTCACGTCGCTAGGATTCAGAGTCAATGAGGAGAAGTCGGACCTGGTCCCTTCTCAGTCGTTTTGTCATCTGGGGATGTCTTTCCAAACCAAAGTCAATTTGGTGGCTGTTCCCCAGGCCAAGGCTGTGATTCTCTCAGCTTTTGCTCTGACTCTGTCCCAGTCCAGGTCCGCGACCGCTCGGAGTTTTCTCCGGCTGATCGGTCTCTGCGGTTCGGTGACGGATCTCATTCCTTTAAGTCGGCTGCGTGTCCGACCTCTCCAACACTTTCTGCTCAGTCGTTGGAGACCGAATGTAGATTCTCTGGATCAGGTGCTTCCGTTTCCGGACTCTCTGTATCCTTACCTTCTTCCCTGGACAGATGTTCAGTGGATTACACAGGGTGTTCCACTGGACTTACCCACGTCCGATCGCGTTCTGACGGCAGATGCCAGCGATCTCGGATGGGGTGCGACGTTGGATCCTCTCGGTCTTTCCCTACACGGGATGTGGGACCAGGATCAAGCAGCTCTACACATCAACCAGAAGGAGCTTCTTGCTCTTCTTCTGAGTTTCAGGCAGTGGATCCCTCACCTGTCGAATCGCCAGGTCCTTCTACTATCCGACAATTCGACAGTGGTTGCTTACGTTCGGAACCAGGGCGGCACGCACTCGCTTCCGATGTACGAGTTAGCTCGGGATCTTTTACTGCTCGCTCAGGATGTTCACGCCAGAGTGGTTGTTCGTCACATTCCCGGTCATCTGAACGTCCTAGCCGACTCCCTGTCCCGACAGGGCAGGGTTATTTCCACCGAGTGGATGCTTCACAGGGCAGTGTTCCAGTCGCTTTGCGATCTCTGGGGACGTCCCCACATCGACCTCTTTGCGACTCGTTGGAACCATCAGGTGGACACTTTCGTGTCCCCGTGTCCAGATCCTCTGGCTTTTGCCGTGGACGCTCTGTCACTCGATTGGAACGGTCTAGTCGGCTACGCCTTCCCGCCGGTTCCGATTCTTCCTCAGGTTCTCGCCAAAATTCGAACCTGCAGTTGTCGAATCATTC
The DNA here is from genome assembly GCA_031216915.1 of Pictodentalium vernedei. Classification (NCBI taxonomy): domain Eukaryota; kingdom Metazoa; phylum Mollusca; class Scaphopoda; order Dentaliida; family Dentaliidae; genus Pictodentalium; species Pictodentalium vernedei. The sequence goes on along the minus strand of CM062295.1, from coordinate 225,166,347 downwards.
TGATCGCTCCCCTGTCGCCTCAGCGGGTGTGGATCAATCAGCTCCGCTCGCTGATGGCGGCGGTTCCGGCACGTCTCCCGCTACGTCACGACCTTCTTTGTCAAGGTCGCCCGAGGAGGCTTCACGTCGACCCGACTTCATTGTGCCTTCACGCATATCTTTTGTCAGGTCCTGTCTCCTCCGTAGAGGTTTTTCGAGACGAGCAGTGGAGTGCATTTCTTCTTCAAGGAGGCACTCCACTGGTTTAGCTTATGCAGCTAAATGGAAGGTCTTCTGTCGATGGTGTGCTGATCACTCTGTTGATTATGCCAATCCTTCGATTTCACAGATTGCGGAGTTTCTGGTATATCTGTTTGATTCTCGGGGTCTCCAGCCTGTTACCATCAAGGGTTACAGGTCTATGCTTTCAGAGACTTTTTCTTATGTGGGGAAGCATCGTATCGGCACTAATCCTTACCTCTCCAAGCTTGTTCGGCAATTTTCTTTGAAAAGGCCTCGGACTTTGCAGCTTACTCCACGATGGAATCTTTCGTGGGTGCTGCTTTGCTTGGGGGGGGGGGGGGGGGGGGGCACCGTTCGAACCTTTATCCCAGGTGGATATGCAATTTCTCACATATAAGACGGCTTTTCTGATGGCATTTGCTTCGGCCAGACGGGTTAGTGAGCTTCACGCCCTCTCGGTTGACCCGGCCTTTTTTAGGAGCTCTCCCAACAGTGTTACTTTTACCACTGATTGCTCCTTTTTGGCTAAGAATCAGTTACCAGATACTACTCCTCCTCCTATCTGTATCAGGGCTCTTCCCTCTGTTGAGGGTACTCGCCCTTTGCTCTGTCCGGTCCGTGCTATTCGCATTTATCTTGATCGGACACGCTTCATACGGAAAGGCAGAAAATGGTTTTTTCTGTCTCTCATTCCGGGTCGACAGAAGATCTCTCCTCAGTCCATTTCTCGATGGATTTGTCTTGCTATTCGTACGGCTTATAGTCGTTTAGCAGCTGGCGATTGTATTACCAATCGTATTTCTGCCCACGAGGTGTGGGCACTGTCTACCTCTTGGGCTTATTCTAACTCCGTCAAGTTGTCGGATGTTATGCAGGCAGCCTACTGGAGAAATGCTTCTACTTTCTCCACCTTTTATTTACGCCAGTTGCAGGAGCAGTCGGAGGACCTTTTTGCCCTGGGTCCTCTTTCTTCTGCTCAGGCTGTTGTCTGCCATAGCCATTAGGCTTCTTGAAGGTCAGTTTCAGCCTTGTGCTGTTACTGCCCTTTTTCTGTCTGTGTGTCACACAGGCTCATATGTCTCTTTTCATTGTCCTTTACCAATGATTGTGACATTATGGTTGATAAGCCTCGGGACCTCTTCCATCTTCTTCACGGTTCCAGTGCACTAGGGTTATGTGGGGGTTGGTTATGCGATTCCCTCCAGCCTTTTGTCTATTCAGCCTGTAGTAAACAATTGTGAGTAGGTTGATAAGAAATCTAAATTTTATAGTAAATTTCCTTTCTTATTATACCTACCACAATTGTTTACATGGAGGCCCTCCCGTCTTCTTTACGGGTAAAGAATCTTTCCTCCCCGCTGATCACATAACTCTAACGTTTACGGATTCAAAAAGAATGAGTCTTTAGAGACGGTATATGCGCACTGGCAACGGAAGTCGTGGAGTTGTACTTGGGAGAGAGCGTCCCGTACTGGGTCTGCGCCGGTTGCACTCGACCCAGTTTTGGCTTATTTTTATTGGTGCTTTTGCACCACTTTTCTTTCCCAACTTGCTTGGGAAAGACAAAAATAGAGAGTATTTTATCCGAGTTAGGGACTTCCACTGTAGTGCAAGCCTGTAGTAAACAATTGTGGTAGGTATAATAAGAAAGGAAATTTACTATAAAATTTAGATATCTTTTGACACTGAAATTATAAATGACTGTCTGAAATAATAAAATTTGGTGGCCATCTTGAATATTTTCCACACTGTCACTTTTTTTCATGCTAACACTTAAATATTTTTTCAAAACACATCAAAGAACATTGAAAATTTAGTTTGGTTCAATCCTTAGGGGAGGTGGGGCTTCATTGAAAGTGGTGCTAGCTCCTGGACTACTAAGATTGTACTGGGGGAGACACATTTCTCTTTGTGACCGATGAGCGTTCAAGCAGTCTAGCTGTATAGAGATCAGTGCTTTACCCAAAGTAATAAGTTCATGCCTTCTGAGGATTTGTATTCTGTTTTTGGGGTACAAACTAAAATCTCATGTTTTAGAAGCTATTTTGTAGGTTTTTGCTTTTATGAAACAAACCCTCATTCCCGCTTGATTTATGATAGTTTTATTCTATAATGAATGTACTGCCACACTTTTGAAATGTATTCAGTGTAGAGACCATCAGCTGTGCTTAGCTTAGGGGCATAACTATGGAGGTGTAGAGGTGTGTGACCAAACCAGAAAATAAGCAGAATGTCATCTGCAAAATGAGGACCCCAGAGGGTGAATTTAGTGATTCTTCCCTGCATAGTAGGGTAGCATCACTAAATTTACCCTCTGTGAACCTCAATCTGAATCGGGGTCTCAAAACTAAACAGAAAGAGGTACCCAGGGGATAAATTGGCCCATTGTATGGGATAGCATCATCAAATTCATCCATTGGGGACCTCATTCTGCAAAATGTCAAACTGCTTATTTTCAGGCCTGTGTGTGACATCCTCCAATAGTTTTCCAGTGGGGATTGGAGTCTGATATCCATTCTATCTTGCTAGTAATATATTATGTGCCTTTTTAAAAGACTAAATTTGAAACTTCGGCTTGTCACCCACACACAGAGTTGGTCACACAAGTGGAGGCATGTAGTACCTGATTTGGCCTGTCGGGGAGCCGGCATGACTAATATAACAATAACCTGATTTTGGAGGGCATTATGGTTCATTAGCGGCCCTGCAGCAATGATGAACAGCCTGAGGGTTTATTAAAGGCCCGAGACGAAATTGAGGGCCATTAATAAGCCCAAGGGCTGTTCATCATTGCTGCAGGCCGCTAATGAATCATGATGCCTAACAACAGTCGTGTTATTACTATTATTACCAGGCCGTTGTAATGAACGAACGAACAATGATTTTATCAGTATACTTACAGTGCAACCGATTCACAGTGCAATGAAACTTGTTTCCATCTAATAGTGCTTCATTTCAGCACAGAAATAATCACTAAAGTCGGTTCGATATTTCTGTTTCGATCGTGCATTCGACTTCAGTTCAGAAAAACAAAGGGACGTCATCCAAATGGGAGTAATTCATTAGACCATGGAATCTAAAACAGCCGGTCCACAGGCCGCTAATGGCTATTTATACCATTATCGCCCACGGCCCGGCTCCGTCGAATGGCGTCACTGAAACTATGGAGGTTTAACAGGCCTCCAAACTTATGTTAATCGACTAGTAACTTATAGATTCAGTGGTAATAATTTGGAGTACGGGTACAGTATGTGTTAATCAGATAGGAAGTTGCATCATGACTACTGCATGTATATTTTATTTATTCACTGATACATTTCCAAAAGTTTTGAGTTTTGTAACTATGCTCCAGACTGGCTATTATTCCAACTACATCATCAAGGTATGCCTTTGATAAAGGCATCCTTGATGATGTAGTTGGAACATTAGTCAGTCAGGACTTGAGCCATCACAGTTGAGACAAATCAGGTTTATACCCCCTCCCCTAAATCGGTCATCTTTGCGATGCCCCTGGTTTTGCTGAGCTGTAGACACACTTGTGGAGACTTATTTTTATGGAGTATATGGGCATGTCATAGATACAAAATGAAGTCGGGGGACAGAAAAAAAACCCTAAATGAATGCTGTAGACTAAGAAAACACAATGGCACAGCTTCCAGTAACTTCCATGACCTAGTTTGAGAATGGGGCTGTATCTATCTACCTGAATATGTCATCCCCAAATCAGTGGGATCATGGTCATAAAATTTCCGACAGCTGTCTACTTCACTATTTTTTAATTACACAACACATTCACATACCGCATTCAAACATTATGTCAAGGAAAGTTCTTTTATAGAATGTTGGTATCAATGAGCTCAACTTTTGATCGAAATATTGTCAGGATTATCATACAACTTGTTTCAGTGACCAGTTTAATTGTTCAAACTTATAATTTAAACAGATTGACACAACATTTACAGAAATTCTTTTTGCATAATTAAAGTTATGATCACACCTCCACCCACTTTGCCTTGTAACTGGAGTAAAAAGGCTACCGCCAATAGGTGCATATTAAAACAGATTTTAGCTCACTCAGCTGTGAACTTTTGTTGATTGCCACTAATGAAATGTAGTGTTCAACCGATTATCGGAACCGGCCACCACAATCGGCCGATTGTGGGCAATCGGATAACAATGGCAACGGCTCCTGGAACATTGGTTCAACCGATTGTTGCCAAGCATTTTGTGATGATTCATTCAATAAAATTGAGAAACAGCCACAGCGTGTATTCTTAATCTCTCTAGACGCACCTTTACGGGATATACAAGTTAAACGACATGTAAAGCTTACAATTGAGCATACTTGCGGCAATGGCCAGTTCATACAGGAAAAGTGAAGGCGGCACACCATTGACTGAGGTCACAGTAAAATTACCAGTCGCACGCACTTGGGCGGTAAACGTGGCTCTGAGAGCCACGTTTACCGCCCAAGTACGTGCGACTGGTAATTTTACGGCGACCCCAGTCACCGAAGTTTAACACTGAAAAATGTTCAGTTTAATGTAGTTCTTTCAAGTCTTGACTTGTTAAGTGGTGCACGGCATTACAATCGGAATCGGCGCCAGAATCGGCCGATTGTGAGCTCAAATAACCGGTAATCGGTCAGTGACGATTATTGGTAATCGGTTTAACACTAATGAAATGTAACACCTGAAGGATATGTAATTAAGTTGGGAAAATATGACTGCTGGAAGAATTTTATTGGAGTAAAATCTATTCTGTGCTGGATAAATATAATCTACACACATTTCATTTGAAAATGTGAAACGGCATTGCCCCTTTACTGTAACTTTACTTTGTTCACTATTAGCCCTAAACCCTAAAAAAAATTCAAAAAGGTAGACTTTTGCAACATTAGAAGTTTATTTGGGGATTTAACCCTTTACCCAACGCAGACGATATCAAAATTTATTATTTTAAATATCATTTTTTAAAATTATTCAAAAACTTTCAACAAAACCATATCATGTGACCCCTCATTGGAACGAGCTCGACAAGCTTGTTCCAACGAGTTGTCACATGATATGGTTTTGTTGAAATGTTTTTAAAAATAATATTTTTTCAACTGCTGAATTTGCATATTACGTGGGTGGATGCGTGCGATTTGTTGGGTAAAGGGTTGACAATACTTTCAGCAGCCAGTTCAAACAGTTTTACAGGTGAAGCAGGCTTGGCATTCTTAAAAATACAGGAGGGCTGAAAATTGCACCCCTCACATGGCCTAGGGGAGCGATTAGCTCTCCTCAAGCTTACAAAAGCTAAAAGTGACAAAATGAAGTTTTACTATTAATGTATTCTGTCTAGTGGGCTTTGTACATTTTATTTGGTGTGACTTACAGGATAGTCTCTATGAGGCGGCTCCACTGCCCCTCCCACATCTCAGGGCCTTGGCAAGACCCGGAGGTTTGGGAGGAGCCGTGTGGCCCTCTTATGGAGACCACTAACATAGCAGAGGTCTTAAAAGATGTGTATTTTAGGAATAGACTGTTATGGTAATCATTATTTCCTAGGGCGGGATAGTTTTCGCCTGCCTTAATTTTTTTAAGGCGAGTGAATAAATCGCTCTCCTGAAAATGCCAGGCCTGGGTGGAGGAAACTGGGTTACCTGGAGAGAACCACCGAACAGCTGCAAGCAATTATCAGACTCCCCAACTTACTGACTCAGCACAAGCAGAGTTAGCAGTGGTTGACTGCTAATGCAGTTATCACTTGTTGGGATTGAACCGTCGACATTTCGGTTTAAAGCTTAACGCCCTTACCACTAAGCCACCACACTGCACAACATCAGAAGTATCATGATGCAAGTTTATAGATGAACTGAAATTACCAAAAATATTTTCAAAGAGCTAACTAAAAGCTTTTCATCATTGATAAAAATGTTTAACCCTTCATATAATGAATCGTCCTCATCCGCCCATGTAATTTTCAAATTAAGCAATTGAAAAAAATGTATTTTAAAAGAAAATCAACAAAACCTTGTCATGTGACCCCCTCATTAGAAAGAGCTTGATGAGCCCATTCCAACGAAGGGTCACATGGTATGGTTTTTTTTAATTTGTTTGAAAAATTTGAAAAAACAAATATTAAAATAATGAATTTTGATATCATCTGCATTGGGTAAAGGGTTAACCTTAGAAATTTTCCTCTGTTTTTATTATATAATTTGCTGCACATGTGTGCATGGTAAAACATAAGTGATTAGTTAGGTTGACCCTTTACCCAACATAATGGCCAAAATCAGCCAGCACTGTTCACAAAAATCACCATTCAGTTTTCATTATTTTTTCATTGTTGTCTCAAAACATAGCTTTTGACCCCTCATTGGAACGAGTTCGTTGAGCACATTCCACTGTCACCTTCAGCAACTATGGGTATATTATGACTGTAACAGAAGTATATAAAGTCAAGTTTTGTGAGTATTTATACCCTGATGACAGTAAAACAACCTGGTTTATTACAGTGAACAAGCACTGCTCCACTTCCTGGGAATCCCATTGGCAAATAAAAGGCTGGCATGTGTTTGTTCGGGGTGGAAGATCAATTATTGTGTTCATGCAACCTGCGGCTCTCTTTAGGAGACTTTACAAGTTATTGATTTGGAAGAATGTAAAGTGTTCTACATTTGTATATAGATTGAATGAGACTTTCAGCCTGTGTATGTCATTGACTTTCAACCTATGGATGTCATTGGAAAGTTAATAATAATACTGCATACTGTCAGGGCAGGTGAGGGGATTACAGACAAAAATGCAGCTGATTTACATAAAATTAATATTAAAATTATTGCATAAAACTAATTAGCTTCTAAAATATATTCTAGGGCTCATGTAGGTCCACCTGTCATGTTTATGTGGGTCTTTTGTCTTCTCCCTGACACAGGCTGTGGGGTAGAGAGCTCTTTCCCTTCGTGTGTATATGGGAGACCAAACTTTTACAACAAACCAAATAATTTTTCCACAGATATGAAAATTGTTTATTTTACCCAACATTTTTAAAAAATGGGGTATTCCAGACTACATCTGTCTGTTTGCATGTCCATACGCATGTACATCCATATGTCTACAGGTACTAGTCCATAACTCAGCAGATAGTTGGATCTTAATCCTTTACCTAACACGAAAGTCAGACGACACCCGCAAACAAAATTCTTGAATAACCCTTTTTTTCATTTTTTTGTGTCAAAAACATAGCTTTTGCCCCCTCATTGGAACAAGCTCAATGAGCTTGTTCCATTGAGGGGTCATAAGCTATGTTTTTAAGACAGAAAATGAAAAAATAATGAAAATTGAATGGTGAGTTTTGGCTCACCAACGATAGTTGTGTGAGCCTATGGCATAGCCCTCATGTCGGCGTCGTCGGCAGTGTCTGCGTCGTCGTCAGCATCGTCGGCGACCGGATTCATACATTTTGAACTTTTGTGTGCAGGTTTTGATTTTTTTTTTTTTTTAATTTTTTTTTATGTCAGCATGCTTTTCATGGATAGTAATATTTTATTCAACCCTTTCGATGCTTAGTAACTTGAATTTTAGACTTTCGTGTACAGGTTTTTGACTTTTGTGTGCTGGTTTTGATATTTGTCTTTCTTTTCTTCAAAGGAGTAATTTACCTTGCAGTATAATGCCATGGTTTCAGTTTTATGTTAGAATGCTTCTTAGAGCCAGTATTATATTATTTAACCCTTTCCCTACTTATTTACTTTAATTTTGGACTTTTGTGTGCAGGTTTTTGACTTTTGTGTGCAGGTTTTGACTTTTGTGTGCAGGTTTTTGACTTTTGTGTACAGGTTTTGAAATTTTGTCTTCAAGTGGAGTTTCACCTTACTGGCATATTGCCATAGAGCTTACTGTCACATTTACAGGATATTTTTCTAAATTTTAACCCTTTGAAACAAATGTGATACTTTTTTAACTTTTATGTGCAGGTTTTGAGGTTTGTCTTTCTTTTCTACCAAGTGGATATTTTTCAAGTAGAGTTTCACCTTACTGGCATATTTCCATAGTGGTTACTGTGACATTTGCAGTGTATTTTTCTTGATTTTAACCCCTTGAATCAAATGTGATACTTTTTTTTTTTACTTTATGTGCAGGTTTTGAGGTTTCTCTTTCTTTTCTTCAAAGTGGAGACTTACCTTGTAGCATATTGCCATGGTTCCTACTTTATGTTCGGATGCTTCTTGGGGCTAGTATTATATTATTTAACCCTTTAGCTGCTTATTTACTTTAATTTTGGACTTTTGTGTGCAGGTTTTGGACTTTTTTTTTTTACTCCAGCCACCCCTTTACATTGGCCACCTGTTGGTGAGCCACGGGGTATTGATACCTCTTCTAGTTGTGAATAGTGCTGGCTGGTGTTAGCATTACATTGTGTAAAGGGTTAATGAAATTTTGCATGGCTGTCCAGCATGACATGCTCTTTCAGACATGTATCATTTCATGTGGTCTGCACATACGTCTGAGTTATCCCTTTCTCTGTTGTGAAGTAGACCTTTTTTTGTCTATACCACTTTATAACTTACCTAGTAGCAGTCTGATTCGGAATAAATCTTACCTTAATGTTCCATATGAAATGCCTTTTCAGACATTTCAAATTGTGCAGTACAGTATGGTTCTCACCTACCAAGCATGAATTTTGTTCCTTTTTCTATTGAGAAATAGACATGTTTTTCTCTGTACAAATCTATAACTCAGCTAGGGGTAGTAAGATCTTAATGAAATATTACATGGATTCCAGAATGTTTAGTTATGCATTCTGCGTATTCCACTCATGAGTAATGTCCCTTTTTTCCATTGAGAAATAGACATTTTTTGTTTGTTTGAGTCTATATTACTCACCTGATAGTTGTCAGATCTCAATATTTATTTATTTATTTATTTATTGGTGTTTAAGGTCACATACTTATGCACAATGGCTAATCATGACAGTTTTATGGGTGGAGAAAGTCGGAGTACCCGGAGAGAACCACTAAGCAACGACGAGCAGCTGCCAGCTCCCTAACATTGTAACTCCACACTGCAGCACAGGCAGGGTTAGATTGGTTGAAGATATGCGCACCATCGACATGCGCTACGCCTTAGTACACGGCGTCATCGTGCCCCCATGTGGACAATCGGGGTTAAGTGCCTTGCCCAAGGACACAACATGGGAGTCCTAATCGATAGCTCAGATGGTCACCCATTCGAGGATTATCCGGGCTCGACGTTGCTTAACTTTGCTTAACTTTGGTGATCTGATGAGAACCAGTTACTGAGTCAGATCTCAATAAAATCTTATACGGATGTCCAACACGACATGTCCTTTCAGACTTATATCAAGTTGTGCAGTATGCACATTCCACTCATAGTTTTGTCCTTTTTCCATTATAAAATATTGTCTGTCCTGACACAGCCCCTTCCCTCAGCTTGGCTCTAGGTGGGTGTATGTCGGCACCTCTGATGCAGTCTCTTGTTCACACTGACAGTGGTACATAAAAAGGCTGCAATGAAACTATATTTCCAATGCATTGTATGTCTGATAATTTAAATGTGCTTTGTCTGACCAGTCTAGATCTATACATAGTATGTCACTTGAATATTTTATTCCGTTTATCACATTCTTAACCCTTTTAACCCACAAGGTTGCTTTTCTGGCCCAGGAACATGATACATCATAATTTCATTGAGTAGGATCACTGCTAAGTGAATGTTTGGGGTAGACCAATGAAAATATTAATTGGACTACCCCCAAATAATGAATTTGGACTCTTTTTTCCAATTGCTACCATTGAACTGGCATGGACGATACCACCTGTATTCAAAGGGTTAACTAAAATTATGTTTGCCAAATGAGCTCACTTGTGCATGTACCATTGTACCTTCATGTCTGGTAGTGTGGATTTATTGTTTTTGTCTGACCATTTTTGCTTAACTCTTTATCTAAATATGAAAAGCAGACAACACTTGCAAACAAAATTATTGAATATCTATTTTTTTCATTTTTTTGCATCAGAAACATAGCTTATGACCCCCTCACTGGAATGAGCTCAGTGATTTATAAATTATGTTTTAGAGGCAAAAATGAAAAAAATAATGAAAAATTAATGGCAATGTTTGTGAATAGCGCTGGCCGGTTTTGACCATTATGTTGGGTAAAAACACTTTTGTAACCAATGAATTGGAAACTGCGAAGCTTCAATTCAATTCAAAGTCATCCTGATGATTCTATTCAATTCAAGCCATGTTGATTCAGAAAGTTTCATATTGTCAAGATGTTCTCAAAATCCTAACAAGAGTCCCCTCTTGAAATCTTCTCAAATTAGGTTTCCTGCACAGGAGACCTGATGATAGAAGAAGATTTCAAGAAAACTACTATTTTAATTCCATTCCGGAATATTCCACATTTTTTGTTCCTAAGTAGATGAGTTGCCATTAAATACATAGTGGAGCCTGGCAATATTTAGCTTAAGAAGGTGCATTATTTATAACCTGAAGAGCCATGAAATTCTTTGATTCAGTTTGATTCAAAATCCTTTGACAGATTTGATTCAGGATGGAATTCAACTCCAGATTTGAGATTCGCAGGGCCTAACAGATGAAGTACAACAGGAGAGAAGATTGGGGGGGGGGGGGGGGGGGGGGGAGGGGAGGGTGTTGTCATATTAACCTGAAGATGTGAACAGAACAAGCCTGAATATAAAGCATCTATCATTTGCAGAATGAGGTCCCCAGAGGGTGAATTTGCTGATGTTGTCCCATCCAGTGGGCTAAAATTCCCCAATTTATCCTGTGGGTACCTCTTTTTGATTAGGCCTGAGATCCTAATTCAAATTGAGGTTTACAGAGGGTAAATTTAGTAATGCTACCCTACTGTGTAGGGTAGCATCACCAAATTCACCCTCTGGGGACCTCATTCTGCAGATGTCAGTCTGCTTATTTTCCGGCTTGGAACAGAAGTGCATTCAGTCTAGACATTTAGCATATCCCAGAACTGGTATGAAATATGAACCCTATCTGAAGAACCTCCAACCAGTTACATGCTTGCATTGTGCCCAATCCACCCCCCTCCCTTCACACCTAATGTCTGAACGTAGTTACAGTTATGGCCCTGATTGCATCTTTGGCAGTTGCCAAGAAAGAAAACATTGTCATCGACATAGTTTTTTCGAAGGGTGGGTGAATTGCCAGGGCTGAACAGCTGTTATTCATAAATTACATATGTGTGATAGACTGGTGGACTCAGGAGAGTGTAATCATTCCAGCATTAATAAAATGCTTTCAGTTTCCACAGAAACTGTATGATGTTATTTTTCTTGTTTCTTTCAGTTGGTTGGGAAAAGAATTTCACTTACTGGAGAAAGTTAGAGTTGAAAAGTAAGTAGTAGATTTGTTTTTATCTTTCAGAATGCTATCTGCAAAATGGTATCTTCAGTAAAATGGGCAAATCATATTTTGTACTACATGTAGATGGAAAGCCCTGTAATTACATCATTTAACCAAGCTGAAATGATATATTGAAGTAATTATATCATTTAACAAAGTTGAAATGATATATTGAAATCGTAAGCCTATTTTTTTTTATTTCATTCTCTTTTTCTGGGACTTTCCCTTCCCTCACAATCATGAAATTTGGCACACTCATTGTCCGATACCTGACCTTGAATTTTTGAAGCCTCTTTTTTGATTTTGGACTTTTATCCTAAACCATGTCAAATTTGTATTTTTTTATAGACCTTTTTTTTGATTTCCAAACATTCTTTAGACCTACATATTTTTTATTTGTTATCTACCACAGAAAAGATATCTAAAATATGTTTGTACACCAAACTTATGAATGGTTAACGTTTGACTAACCAGTGACATCACAGATGGCTACTCTCTAAAAAAAATAAAAGTTTATCTGATTTTCATTTTTAGTATTTTGTAGAGCTAAAAAAAGTTATGTCGTTCATTGTGCTGTCTCTGCAAGTTTCCAAATTCCAACAGCCCCCCCCCCCCCCCCCCCCCCACACACACACACACTAAAATTTAAGCATTCTGCAGGTGAGGTTTAAAATTTAGTTTTGTTTTTTACCCAGATCATCTCTCAATCGATTGATCGATTGAACTAAATAGGCCTAACCTTTGAACTTCAAATTTGAACTCCTTGCAATATGGGGAATATTCTTTAAAAATATTCTTCTCCAGAACACACTTATGGGGTTCAGATTCAAGTTTGTTTTAATCAAGTCCTTGTATTAATATTTGGACTTTACCTCAGTCCATTATGTGAGGAGTAATCTTTAAAAATCGTCTTGAGATCCACAGATCAAAATCTTCTGATATTCTGTATACAGCATTCTGGAGGGGGTGGGAAATCAGATTCAGATTTCTCCAAATCAAGTCCCTGGGTTCATATTTAGGCTCCCATTGGGAGACCAATATTAACTCAGTTCAATATGAGGAATATTCTTTACAAATCATCTTATTCAGATCAATCAGTCAGAATTTTTGGATATCCATTCTTGTGTGGGGGTGGGGTGGGGGGTGGGGTCAATGTAGGGAGGTTCAAACTTATGCAAATCATTTCCCTGGGTTCATATTTGAGCTCCTCATGGGAATCCAAATTTTAAATTAGTACAAGATGAGGAAAATTCTTTAAAAATCTTCTTAGATCGACCAGTCAGAATTTTCTGATATTTGTTATGCATCATCCTTGTGGGGATCAGATTCAAATCTGTTCAAATCAGGTCCATGGGTTCATATATGGGCTCATTATGGGAACTCAAATTTTTCCCTAGTGCATCATGAGGAAAATATTTTAAAAATCATATTCAGAACCACAGGTAAGAATCTTTTGATATTTGGTGTACAGCATCCTAAGGGGGTTTAGATTTAAATATGTTCAAATCAAGTCCCCAGGTTTATTTTTGGCTCCTTATGGGAACCTGAATTTTTAATCAGTGCAAAATAAGGAATATTCTTCGATGATATTGTTCTTCATATCCACCAGGCAGAGTCTTTTAGTATTTGTTATTAGCATTTCTATAACTCGTAAATTAAAGTTTGTTCAAGGCATCACACTCAACTGATTTTGGGGGGCACCAGAAGAGTTTAAAATTTATCATTGAACTCTCTGGAGAATTTACTCATTACATGTTTAATGAATTCTGCTCACAAGTTACAGGGCCAAGTGTGAACAAATTCAGTCTGATGTTTTTGAAGGTGAATAAGATTTTTGTTTGTTTAAATGGGTTACCGGGACATATGAAGCACTGGTGATTGGTGGGGGGTGGGGGGGGGGGGGGCATTGGGTCAAAACATTTTTAGTTCAACTTTGGCGAAGCCAGATTTGAGCTTATGCCATGGCCGTCTGCCTGTCAACAATTCAATACGGCTTGAGCTAGAGGCTGTATTTATGAACTGATCTTTACGAAACTTCTTCTTGGGTACCTTTGTTATGACCGTGGGATGAGAACGAGTGTTTTTGGGTCCAATCCAAAATTCAAGTTGGCCGCTGGCGGCCATTTTGTACAGACTTAGGTGCAATCAGATTTTTGCACAGAACTTCCATATGAAAGCGCTGATTTGAAAAAAATTTTGTGTGAATGTTTAGTACCATGGGATACATCACATATACGGGTTTTTTTCTCGTACGTAAATTATGCAAATTAGACTAACTTTGATGTGTTTAGAGTTACTTTCAGCACTGTAAGTGCAAATGCCAATACGGCTCGAGCTTGCGGCTGTATTTATAAACCAATCTTTACGAAACTTCTTGGGTACCTTTGGTATCACCGTGGGACGAGAACGAGTGTTTTTGAGTGTGGTCCGAAATTCAAGATGGCCGATGGCAGTCATTTTGTACAAAATTAGGTGCAATCAGATTTTTGCACAGAACTTCCATATGAAAGCGCTGATTTGAAAATTTTTTTGTGTGAATGTTTAGTACCATGGGATACATCACATATAATACGGGTTTTTTTCTCGTGCAGAAATTATGCAAATTAGATGAACTTTGATTTTTTCAGTGCTACTTACACACAGTAAGTACACATGTCAATACGGCTCGGGCTAGAGGCTGTATTTATCAACCGATCTTCACGAAACTTCTTGGGTACCTCTGTTATCACCTTGGGACGAGAACGAGTGTTTCTGAGTGTGGCCCAAAATTCAAGATGGCTGCCAGTGGCCATTTTGTACCGAAATTAGGTCTAATCAGTTTTTTGTACACAACTTCTATACGGCTCAGGCTAGAGGCCGTATTTATGAACCGATCTTTACAAAACTTCTTGGGTACCTTTGTTATAACTGTGGGATGAGAACGAGTGTTTTTGGGTGTGGTCCGAATTCAAGATGGCCACCAGCAGCCATTTTGTACCAAAATTAGTGCAATCAGTCTTTTGTACAGAACTTCTGTATGAAAGTCCTGATTTGAATAAATTTTTGTATGAATGTTTAGTAAAATGGAATACATCACATACAGTACAGGTTTTTTTCTCGTGCAGAAATTATGCAAATTTGATGAATTTTGATTTATTTAGTGCTACTTATACACTGTAAGTGCACATGTCAATACGGCTCGGGCTAGAGGCTGTATTTATCAACCGAGCTTCACGAAACTTCTTGGGTACCTCTGTTATCACCTTGGGACGAAAACGAGTGTTTCTGAGCGCGGTCCAAAATTCAAGATGGCTGCCAGTGGCCATTTTGTACCGAAATTAGGTCCAATCAGTTTTTTGTCACAACTTCTATACAGCTTGTATTATGAACCGATCTTCACAAAACTTCTTGGGTACCTTTGTTTTCACCTTGGGACAGAAATGAGTGTGTTTTGGGGTGCCTTTGTTATCACTGTGCTATGAGAACAAATATTTTGGGGTTCAGTCAGACCCACTCTGGGACTCAAAGATTTCTTTTCTAGTTTACCATCTGACTGTCACCCACCTTTACAATACTTTACCTATACATTTGTTACAGGCCACTGTCAGTATTTATGTACAGACCGTTACAATACTTTATATGTACCTTTGTTATCAGGTCATTACCTAGATGTTTGTCATTGCTGTGTCACATACTATACATGTACATGTCAGGACAAGTTGAGCTACAGTGTCATTGACACTTTCATTTTGTTTTGCTTTAAAATGAATTTATGAGGATTTTGTGTGATTTTATGCTGAGATTAAATCCTTCTTTAAACAACTTTGTAAGGCCCCTTGGTACAATATCAGGAATATTCTTTAAAAATCTTATTCAAATCCACCAGTCTGAATCTCAGTCCCCCTTTTGGCATCTTGTGTTAGTTTGTACACTAAGGCTGATGAATTGAAAAATGTAGCCATTATGCACTGTTTTATCAATGTTGTTTGCAAAGTAAACTTTTGAATACATTCTGTATTTTCTTTGAAGTTTGGTGATACAGTAAAACCTGTCTTGAGAGACCACTGTCTTGAGATACCACCTGTCTTGAGAGACCACATCTGCCAGGCACCGATTGGTTTTACTCTATAATGGACCTGCTATGGGAGACCACCTGTCTTGAGAGACCACTGTAACCGCAAATCAAATGGTTTTCCGCGCCGAAGACGCGCAGGGACAATTTGGGGAGCAACCCTCTTTCGACCCTCATTAGTTGTAGAATTTCAAAGTGTCAGACCGTGGTAAAGGAGGAGAAGTTGTGGGTTGTTAGCGGCGCTTGTGTCTTTTCTGCTTCTTTTTCAGAGGTGGAGGTTTGGAAGGAGAGACAGTGGTAGTTGGTGTTGTTGGTGGGCTGCCTGATGGTGGTTGCTGAGTTTTGTAGGGTCTGTTCCTAGCCGAGTCTGGAGTGGTTGTGGGTGATTGCTGAGTCTTTTGTTGTTGTTGATTTCTGGCGTCTATTAGTATTTGGGCTTCTTCGACTTTTTGGAGGAATTCTTCGTATTGCCTGTCCATCTTTTGCCTGTGAAGGACTCCTTGTATCTCGTGTTCCCGTAAGATGTTCTCTATCCTGTCGTCCGCGTCCTGGCATTCTGGTTTAGAAGGAAGAGGCGAGTGGGGATCAGGAAGAGGCGAGAGGGCAGCTTCCATTTCCACCTCAGTCTCCACAGACTCTTCCACATCCAACAATACCGAATGGGAAGCCGGCATTTGGATGGGGCTGTCTGTGGGAGTGGGAGTGGGAGGGGAAGTGGTGGCCGCCTCTGGCTCTTTCTTTTCTTCACCTTTCTCTTTCTTCATCTCCAAGAATGCCTCCAAGCATTGGGAATCCCTCCGCTTGGTGGATGGGCTCTTCTTTCTTCTCTTTCTCCTTTCAGGGCCTCCTGTCCTACTCGGGTGAGGACCAGTGTGAGAGGGGATCCTCTCATCAAAGGTACTACCTCTCCCTGAGTAGGGTGGTGATTTCTTATCTTCCTCGATCTTGAACTCAAGAGACAGATGCACGCCCTTGCCTGTCTCCTGGATAGTCCAGGTGACAGGGCAAGAGACTCCCAGAGCTGCTATCGTTTTCTTCAGTCGCGCTGGTAGTTCCAGTGTTTCCATAATTGAGATTCTAATTAGGATGCTCGCACTCTGAGTTCAGATGTGCAAATGACGATGCACTGTAACCTGGTACCAACTTGTATTTTTATGACGTAATTGACCTGTCTTGAGAGACCGCCCCTTTGAAGACTGAAACCAGGACAGAAACTTCTTACCTTTTCTGGAATTGGAAAATCCATTGTGTTATACTAACACAATTAAAAGTATTAAAACCTCTTAATTGGGTTTCAATTGCTAACTCATTAAAGATTGAGATGTTTTTATAAGACCCACATGAAAAGATTAGGATTATTGCTGAATAAACAATTTCATACATACCTGAAATGTGACAGATAGGAATAAAAATAAATTTGTGTTGAAAATCTTTTTGTAACAAATTGAAATAGACTGTTATAAAAATTATAAAAATAAATTAGTGTTGAAAATCTTCAATGAAGATTTTCAACACTAATTTATTTTTATAATTTTTATAACAGTCCATTTCAATTTGTTACAAAAACTTCATAAAAAGGAACAACTACAAAGTAATTACAAAAATCCATTCTTCTCTATTTCTGAATTTTGTGGTTGGTTATTCACTGACTTGAGAAAACCTGAAACCTGTTATGAGAGACCACCTGTCTTGAGAGACCACTTTTGTGTGGCCCAAAGGGTGGTCTCTCAAGACAGGTTCTACTGTAAATTCATCATCATCTTTTGTTTATTGGCAGGGAGGGGAAGCTATAAACTTTCCCATTCACAGTCTCTTTAATGAAGTATGTAATAGAAATTTTACATATTTATTGCTTTTTATAAAATGATAACAGAGGATAAATGAAAAAAATGATTTAACTTATGTTGTGCATCCTTTCTTCGATTTATAAAATTTACATTACAGGGATTTACAGCTAGCAGTTCATAAGGGATTCAGTTAATTTATTTATTAAGTAACAGTAATAAAATAAACTCTAACTCAGGTCGATTTTAGTGAACTTGATGCAGAGATTTCATATGAAATTGCGACTCATTAGAGATAATTTGTTATTTTAATTTTTTTTTAGATTTATCAAAAGATTTCCTCAAACCATATCAGGTTGTGTCATGGGGTACACAATGTGGATGAACATTTGAAACATAATTGGTAATGGGAAAATGTTTAGTCACTCCCTTGTGAATCACTGACTTTTGTCTTCGTCTTCAGAACCACTGGTCTAAATCTGAACAAACTTGGCACACATCATCTTGGGGGAGTATACTCTTTCCAGTTGTTTTTTTAAAGGTTACTGTTTTCCTTGGGGTAGGAATAATGCCGAAAAGGCCTAAAATTCTTCTGATAAACCAGCAGTAAGAATGCTTTGATATTTGATATGCAGCTTCCTTTGGTGGTGACAATAAAATGTTTATCAAAGAAAGTTTCCAGGTCACTATTTGGGCTCACCATGGTGGATCCAAATTTTAGGTCCCACCTGATATTTCTATTTCCAGAACCGATGAGACAGTTTGAACAAAATTTGCTTTGTGCTATTATTGGGTATTGTGTACTTGATTCATGCACAGAAAAATTTCCCTTCATCCCCTTTGGGAACCCCAGGAGTTAAAAATTTTTAAAATTTCAAATGCCCATATTTTGGACTGTCACCTGGTTGAAATATTTTGATATTTGCTTTTAATATCTATATCATCATGATCCTCAAATTTTGTTTCTTAATTATTTATTGGATCATTCCATCATGACTTCAATGGCTGGAAATAAGCTGTGCATATTTTTGTTTCTCATTTCTATTGATAGTATGTTAATGTGGGTTTCTTATCTATTGGTTAGTTTGGGTTTATTATTGGGCATCTCTTGAGTTTGGAAGTGCTTCATTGAGGTGAGCACCTTAGCCCCCAGAGCCTCTTGTTTATATTTTTCAAGAACACAAAAATTAGATAAAATATTAAAATTTGAATGGTGATTTTTGTAAATAGCATTGGCTGGATATTGCCATTATGTCAGCACCTGACACATATTTTATTATGCCCTCAAGTTCTGTAGGAGATTTTCGTGGGCATATAGTCGAGGACACCATCTGCTTGTACTTCCATACAGATATTTTACATTATAACTCAGGCATAGCCTGCCGGATTTTGATGTCAGTTGGTTTGGTGACAGACCAGCATGGAAAAAAGGATATCCACACATGCCGGGCTTTGTTCACTCTTACATGCCAGAGTTATGGCCTTGTTACACTTGGAAAATTTCTGTACGACATTTTGCATTATATCTCAAGCATCGCTTGACAGATTTTGATATTCTTTGGTATTGTGTGAGTCCAGCTTGTGAGAAAAGATAAAGGCATATTGTGGGTTTTGTCCAAGCATACATTCCAGAATCATGGCCCTTGTATACACTTAGAAAACTTTCTGTATGAATGTTTTGCATTATACCTGAAGCATTGGTTGTTGGATGTTGTTGTTCTTGGGTATGGTGATAGTATTGTAGGAAAGGATATCTACATATTGCAGGTTTTGTCCATGCTTACTTATCACTGTTTTGCCCCTTGTTAGATTTAGAAAAACTGTCCCTATGAACTTATTGCATTGTCGTTGTTTGTCCATGAAAATAATGTTTTGTTCATTGGCAGCCTGAAAATTAAATAACTTTTATATTGCCCATGTTCAAAAGGTATGCAGGGGGAGTTTAACCGAGTTAGTGTGCATGTGTGTTTGCACATTTATGCTACCTTGAGGAATGCCACCACTCCAGTGAGGAGCATAGGCTATTGGTATTGTGGGAGGGGCAATATGCAATGTGTTACATTGCTCTATTTTCTTGGCAGGAAAAAACTTTCTTTTTTTTTTTAGCTCACCTGAGCGAAGCTTCGCAGGTGCTCACTGATCACTTTCCTTCTGTGGGAGGCCAGATTCAAGTTTGTTCAAATCAAGATCCCAGTTTCATATTTGAGCTTAAATTTTTTCCTTAGGGAAGTATAATAAAAATTCTTTAAAAATCTTCTTCAGATTCGGGAGTCAGAATCTTTTTATATTTGATATACAGTATCCTTATAGGGGTCAGATTCAAATTTGTTCATTTGTTCAAAACAAGTTCCAGGGTTCATATTTGGTGGGATCCTTATCAGAGCCCAAACTTTAACTTAGTGCAAAATGAGGAATATTCTTTGGAAATCTTCTTCAGATCCACCAGTTGTTCTTTTGGTATCCCAAGGAGGGACAGATTCAACTTTATTTTAAGCAAGTCCCTATAGTTGGATATTTTGGCTTCTTATAGGGCTTGAATATTAACTTAGTGAAATATGAGGAATATTCTTTAAGAACCTCCTTCAGATCCACCAGAAAGAATTTTTTGATATTACACCCTAATGGTTTGGGTGGCAGATTTATGTTATTCAAATCATGACCTTGGGTTTATATTTGGGTTACCTGTGTGAGCCCAAATTTTAACTTAATGCAATATGAGGGATCTTCTTTAAACATCTTCTTCACATCCACCTGTCAGAATCATTGTATATTCAGTTTACAGAATCCTTGAGTTGAGAAAGTGAGGGGGGGGGGGTGATTCAAATTTGTTCAAATCCTGTCCCTGTATCCATATTTAGGCTCCTTTTGCAAACATGAATTTTAAATTAGTGCAATATTAGGAATATTCTTTTAAAATCTTCTTTGAATCCCCTGTCAGAAAGCGACAGTATTCTTCTTGGGGTTGACTTCAAGTTTGTTCAAATCAAGTGCACTTATTTGGGCTCCTTGTGTGAGCTAAAATTTAAGCTTAGTGCAGCATGAGAAAATTTCTTTAAAATCTTCTTATTCACATACACTAGTTGCAATATTTGTGAGTAGCGCTGACCGGTTTGGGGCATTATGTTGGGTAAAGGGTTAAACAACTTTCTCAGGTGAGTGATTAAGATCCATTGGAGCCTCTTAAATTATTTATTATTTTTTAAAAATGTTGTGTTTACAGAAACAAGTTATTTTCACACATGAATATATTAATTATGAATTTTTTGCCTCTGATTCATTTTTAGCTTAACTTGACAAAGTCAAGATAAGCTATTGCCATCACACGTGCAGAAGTCTGTGAATCTGTGAGTCTGTTCACATTTTCTTTAGCACAGGCTACATCCCTTAGTTCTTGTCTGATCATCACAAAATTTCATATGCAGGTTCGAGGTCATGTCAAGATGAGAACATCCCCTTTTGGTCACGATCGGTCAACCGTAATGGCTACGTGAGCCAGAAACCCCAAAACCTTTAGCCCAGTCTACTGGTCATGTTTATGAAGGAATTTCATTGTTACTTGGTAGAATGACTCCTTATAATGTCTAGATGAGAACGTCTTCTTTTGGTCATGATCGATCAGCCATGACGGGTGCGCAGGCCCAAAACCCAAAAACCTTTAGCACAGTGTACAGGTCATATTTATGAAGGGATTTCATTGTAACTTGGTAGGATGACTCTGTGTAGGGTCTAGATGAGGACGTCCCCTTTTGGTCAGGTTCAGTCATCCATAACTGTCGCAGGGGCACGTTACCTCGATTCCTTTAGCACAGTCTACAGCTTGCATTTATGAAGGGATTTCATTGCAAATTTATAGGATGACTCAGCATAAGGTCTAGATGAGAACATTTTGGCTGTGATCCGTCAACGATGATGGCGGCACAGGCATGTGACCTAGATTTGTTTAGCACAGTCTACTGTATATATTTATGAAGCGATTTCATTGTAACTTGGTAGGATAACTTGGTATGATCCCTAGATAAGACGCTCCTATTTTGGTCATGATCAGTCAACTGTGACTGCCGAACTGTCATGTGACCTAGATTCCTTTAGCAAAGTCTATGAGTTATATTTATGAAGGGATTTCATTGTAACTTAGTAGGATGACTCGTTTAGGAATGATTTTACTGTAACTTGGCTACTTTGGCTAACATACATTAACTGTGAGGGCTACATTAACCGAGGCCTCATTTCTTTAGTACAGTCTACACCTCAAATTAGTCTTATTGATATATAGTATATAGGCAACAGAAATTAACATATTCTCAGTTATCACAATTCTTGTCTTATTTCATAATCCTTTCATAAACATTGAACATTATCCTTTTCATCAAACACTACACACAGTCATGTTAAGCGCAGAGAACACAGCAAATAAGAATGTAATTTTTATCTGTTTCAGTGTCACATTGAAAATTCTGAAGGCATGGATGCCAAGAATAAATTTTAAAATAAGTACAAGTAAACTAAGGGAACAGTTCCAGGTATTTTTTTTTTAATTTGTGTTGTAAATCAGTACTTGCACTGAAAGGGTTTTATTATTTGTAACTCCTTAAAACTTTATCTAACACTGCTGGATGGCCTCAAAATTTGTCCCTAATTTACCAGAATTGGATTGGATTCTGGGAAAACACCTGCTGTGAGAATCAATTTTCAGTTCTTAATAATGAAGAATTTGAGAGTGCTGTTATACCACTGACAGCAAACAGTACATATTCCATACTAAAACACAAACCTCATATTTATATATTAACCCTTTACCCAATGAATCGGCCACATCCTCCCATGTAATATGCAAATTCAGCAGCTGAAAAAATATTATTTTTCAAAAAATGTCAACAAAACCATATCATTAGAAAAAATATTTAAAATAATAAATTTTGATATCATCTGCATTGGGTAAAGGGTTAAAATTACTAGAGTTTAACCCTTATGGGCATAGTTCCAGTTTTGGTCAGTTTCTTATCTTACATATGCACCTGTCAAAGACATATTTGAAAATAAGGCTTTTGCTGATGGAAATTGCAATACCCTGATTAGTGGTTTCCAGTGAAGTCATGGCCGCCTTAGTTAGACACCACATGCATAATATGATTATTCAATTATGAAACTTTTATATTTAGGGTTTTCCCTCTGGAAAAGACTATTGCTTTTCTATGGATTATTATTCTTTTGGGTTTTTTTTTTTTTTTTTTTTTTTCCACACATTTTGTCCGTACGATTCAGAAGCCATTTTCAAAACGATTTTCACAAATTTTTGCACAGTCATAGAGGAGCACAAAATCTAAAAATGTACCTAAGCAGAATTTTTTATTTAACCCTTAATTCGTCAGAATTGTCGAAAAACTGCCAAAATTGGGGATTATAGGCACTTTCTCGAAACACGTCTTGTAGATTTTTTTTAAACATTCATCATTATTAGACCTCTCTGTGACACAACCATTCATGTACAAGAGATATTAGGCGATGCATATGGGAATCCTCCACAGGCTGCCAAACATCAAAATTTTGATGAAATGGGGTGTTTTCGGACTCCTAAAGCACCCAGACGATACACAAGAGATAAACATAACTTCATTTATTGGAAGTGGGATTTACCGTGGATCATTTTTGTAAGTTATAAAGGTATTCAAAAAACCAAGCGTTAACCCGTTTTCGGCTGGTTAAACTGCAATACCCATCAAAAGCTAAAAAAATCATGTTTTCTGTGGATTTCTCAAAATGAGTCTTGTAGATTTTCAAGAAAAATTGGCCACTCGCAGGTCCTGGTATGACAAATGTCAACATTTTGAAAAAATAGTCTGTTTTTGGACACCAACAACAACAAATGGGAATGCCACAGAGAAACATAACTTCTTTTACCGGACGCAAGACTGATAGGGAAAAATTTTGGTAAGTAGTAAGAGTATTCAAAAATCGAGGTCTTAACCCATTTTCGCCTGGTTAAGGAGACGTACCCCTTAAAAGCTTAAAATTACCATTTTCTGTGGATTTCTCCAAAAAATGTAAGTATTCAAGAAAAAATGACCGTTTGCAGGTCTTGTAGTGACATTACAAGTTGCATGGACAAAATATTCCGGTAAGCGTTTGTTAACCCTCCAGAGGCTGCACAGCGTAGAAATTTTGTGAAAATGGGCTGTTCTTGGGCACCCATTGCACCAAATGTGCACCTGCGAGATAAACATAACTTCCTTCATTGGAAGTGGAATTCCCCGAGAATCATTTTTGTAAGTAATGAAGGTATTCATAATACCAAGCATTAACCTGTTCAGAGCTGGTTACAGAGAGATACCCCTCAAAAGGTTAAAAATTCATGTTATCCGAAGATTTCTCTAAAAACTTCACGTAGATTTTCAAGAAAAATTGGCCATTCTCAGATCTTAGTGTGACATTTCAAATTACATGTACAAAATATTCCAGTAAGCATTTGTTACCCCTATGCAGGTTCTCAAACATCAAAATTTTGATAAAATGGGCTGTGTTTGCATACCCGCAGCACCCAAAGTTAACAGGAGAAATCAACATAAGTGGAAGTAGAATTCACTAAGAATTATTTTTGTAAGTAATAACCGTATTCAGCAAAACAAACCTTAACCCATTTTGGGCTGGATAAACAATGATACCCATCAAAAGCTTAAAACTCATGTTCTCTCTGGATTTCTCTGAAAACATCTTGTAGATTTTAAGTAAAAATGGCCATTCACAGTTTTTGGTGTGAAATTACAAGTTGCATGAATAAATGTTCCTGTTAGCACTTGTTGACCTACAAGCTGCTAGACATCAATATTTTGGATACATTTGAGATAAAATGGACCATTTTCAAATAGACACAGCACTCAGTGGGTATGTGTCAAACAAACATAACTCCTTTTGTCGGTCATTAACTTCTCGGACGGCGATATTTATATTAACCCACTCCACCGTTAATGATGGTTTTTACCTAAACAATTTATTTTATTAAACTGAGTCATTTGAGACTACTATACTCACCTTTTTCATAACATCAATGAAGGAACTTCAGTGAAACAGTTAAAAACTACATGTAATTCATCAGACACTGTGGGGTCATAAAAAATCATGGAATCTCATCGGGAAAAGCCATGATTCTCCAGAATCATAAAGTCTAGTTCTGTATCTAAATCATTGAAATGTTGAACAAACATGCTCTCTTAAGTTTATCTGTTGTTTGGGAAAGTTCAAGGCAGCTGCATACAGTTTGACTGAAACACCAACATTTTTACGAATGTGAAGATGAAATCTGAAATTTGAATACCATTCCTTTACCCAGTGCAGATGGTATGAAAATTTATGATTTTAAGTATTATTTTTTCCAATTGCAAAATAAAAATCAACAAAACCATATCATGTGACACCTCACTGGAAGGAGCTTATTGGACTTCTTTCAATGAGGTGGTCACATGATATGGTTTTGTTGAAATGTTTTGAAAAATAATTTTTTTCTACTGATGAATTTCAATATTATGCGGGTATATGCGGCCTATTCATTAGGTAAAGGGTTAATTATATTATTGGTACTGCAATTCAGAATTATAAGATAAACCTATTATGACCATTGTGCTCACATGCAAAATTTTATATCATAGTCTTGCTGGTAATTGTAAGGCAATATCTTGACTTGTCAGATAAACCTTTGTACATGAACATAATAGTGATAATTTATTTGTAACAAATATGTGTTGTGTTTTATAGCATTTCTTTAATAAAGTTAATTTCCATTTATTATTGTAATTCATCAGTTAAATTTGACCTCGTTCTTTCTGAACCCGGAATTTGATTGACTGAGATGAGAGCCAGTGCTCTCATTGGAAGCAGATCAATTGGAAAATATCTGTATCCACCTTACATGCGAGCAACGGCACTAAGCAAATCAAACACACCCTAGACTTGTTTTCTGTAAATGTGATCTTGGCAAATAGGCCGAGATCAAAAATGACATTTTTTTTATTGTTTTTCTTCAAATAAAACAGGTCTGAAGAATATTTTTACTTCTAACGATGACAGGAATTACAATGGAGATAAACATCTCTTGTTGAGTTAGACATTCGGGAATTTTACTATGGAAAACCATTTGTTTACTCACCCCAAAGGGGCTTGTTAACAAATGGTTTTCCATATTAAAATTCCCGAATGTCTAACTCAACAAGAGACATTTATCTCCTTATTAGCCCTTGGCACACTGAGACCAGAATATAAAAATTTCAACCGTCACATTTTAACCCACAATACAACTAGGAACTGAACCAGTTTAGTCTTGTTCGACTAAACTCATCAATCATCAAGCTCTATTAAATTAGATTGAATTGGTTAATATTCCTAGTTGCATTTTTGGAAACTGCATGAAACTTTAGAATTTTGACATCAGTATAAGGGTGCTTATTTGGAATTTAAATGTTTGAAATTGAGCAGAAAACTGTGTAAATATCCCATTGGGAATGGGCCCAATACGAAGGCCCTTGTTGACACCCAGAAAATCTGTGGTGCTGAGAAGCATATTATGGATGGAGTTAAAAACAAACAGAAGTTGGATAATTGTTGAAACATGTTTAACAATGAAGGTGTTCCATGTCCTGCATTGATTAGTTTTTCTGCACCAGTTCGGTATTGAAAACTGATATAAAAGAGCTTAACCATCTACACTCTCATGTCAAAATACCAAAGTTTTCAGCAGCAATATGGAGTCAGTGACAAAAAATTTGAAATACTACCAGAGTGCTAGGAGTTAATGCGGTTATCAGGCTATGTTTCATAACGGTTACTTATTTTGAAATTACTAGAGAATCTTGTTATATCTTTGCTCATGAAATGTTGCTATGCAGAATATTTTACCATGGGATCCCCTGGATATAGAATAGTGCCTGTTTTCCATAGTAGACAAGTTCTGCCTAACTGGTATAATAGAACCTGGGGTGTTAGTCCTCTAAAGAAAACAGCTTACATATAAAAGAAAGGGTAAAACTATGTGGTCACTGTGATATAGCCACAGATGTTAAAAGTTACATTGAACCTGAATAAACAAACAGTGTGGTATACTTATCATGTACAGATCTGTTTCAGGCTCACTCTTCCAGCAGTGCTCCACACCAAATAGTCTTGAGACCAATTTCCCCAAAAGAATTTAAACTTATCCAATGATACCATAGTTAACACTCTACACTCCGATGTTGAAATATCATAACTTTTTCCCATAGTGCAACAAGGAATTGAACCAATTCAATCTTATTTGACAGAGCTCAATGAGCTAAAAGTCAATAGTGCAATTGTTAGCATACACCAAGATTATTTGATGATCATAGCATCACATGATCTTCGCTTTGGTCATAAGGCTCCGGAAAGTTTTCCGCAAATATCTCAAAGATGTCTACCATAACATCTCTCATGTTTTCAGTTGAGCATTTGAAGATCATTTTATAATTGCCATATTCTGGAGAATCCTTATTGGAGTATCAGAGCATCATGCGGTAGCTGCCTAGTAAGGAGGCAGTCAATCATAGCATCTTGTCAGGCCTGGGGCTGTGTGGATGCAAACTGCCCACCACCCTCCCCCATGAACATTTCTGTCAGAAAATTTCACATTCTGTCAGAAAGTAATTGCTGACCCACACAGTGTAGACTTAGAGCCAGCTTCTGACAGAAGCTATCAAAAGCACACAGCTTCAGATTTTGAAATGTCACCCTTTTAATTTGTTAACATTTGATAAATTCAGCAACTGTTCAAGTCACAAATGTGGCATGCAGAAACTCTAGAATTGCTCTCAGGTGTATCCCCCTCCCATTGGTAGGGGCTTCACCCATTGGTGCACCTCAACTCCATCCAACAGGAGAGGGACACACCCTCTCCACCTCGGTGCTAAGCACCCCGAGTATGCCATTGGCATACAAAATTCTGTACGCCCCTCTATATCAGATTTTTAAATACTACTGACTTTAGGCCTGCATCATTGCTTCTCAATCTTATAATATCAAGCCCAAAAGCAATGCCCTCTGTGAGACCTTGCCTTACATCACTCATGTCATCATCTGGAAAATTGGAAAATCTTTAGACATTTTTTCGTGAAGCTATTAAGTTCAATTCCTATTTCCTCTCAACGAATTATTTTTTTTATTTTTACACACAATTCAAAATGTCTATTTTACATACAGTGGACCCATTTGACCATGGTGCACAGTGCACTGCTTGGTGGTTCTCTCCAGGTACTGCGGCTTCCTACACTCATAAAACTGGTTTGTCAAAGTGTCTTTCAGCCCAATAAATAAATCAATATAAATATACAGTGCAATCCTGTCAATTTTGAATAGGTACTTGACCAGTGAATAATTTTCAGTCAGCAAGTTACACAAGCATATAATTAGCCAGACTTTCATCTATTTCCTACTTTTTGGTGATAGCTTGAACGTTTAAACTAATATATCTTGTTTGACAGATCTCCAATAGCTCATCAGGCCTATATTGGATGTACTATGGCCAAAAAAGTCTTTTGAATTGAAAGGAGGCATTAAGTGGTTGTCGGAATATTTCTTTGATAGATCAAGATTTTTTATTTAACTAACAGGAGTTTGCTGCCGATGATGGGAAATGGAGAGAACACACATTGTTTGTCATTTGGTATCACGGAACTAAGTATTGAAATTAGAGTTAACCGCCTTCAAATGTTGCACTCGGCAATGATGCAGTCTCTAAAAATAAACATCTTTGGGAAAATATATTGTTTCAATAAACTTTTGAAACATTCTATTGAAATCTTGCATTATTGTTGAATATTCCTGATAAAAAAGAGCGTGATTTGATGACTTTTGGACCTAAAAAATACAATTTACTTTTTGTGTGTTTTTGTAGGGAATTCCCTGAAAAATATGTGCATGTGACTGGTACTTCCCTTTGTGTCAGTTTTTCATTCTTATTTGTTGCATGACCCCCTGTTTTCAGATCAGAAAAAGTTGTCTGAAGGGCTATACTTGACAGAGATATTTGAATGCCAAAATTAAAGTGATGCGATCATATTTTTTTCCACCTGAACGTTATGATGGTCATCTATGGGAAAATATTTAGTTCCGTGATACCTATAGGAAATATGTTTTTTGGCTTCCAAACCAGATTCAGTTATTATTTTGGGGGATTATTTCACATTTAAATATTTAAATTTGGGGACCACATACCTTACCAATCTATTTTATTGTTTTGAAAAGTTACATTTTTGTCACAGTCAGCAATAAAGGCTATATATTGCCAAAACTAAGGCTGTTCATGCAAGCAAACTCACATCTTGAGCAAATGTATTCCCCAGGAGCACACTATAACCTCTCGCAGCTGCTAACTAACAGCCTATCTTACCCTATTAACATATTTATTTAAACCATGGTTTTCCCTGATAGTACTAGGGGCAGGGAGGATTCCAAAACTTCCAACCCCCTCCCAAATCACCATTCAAACACAGACAGAAAACCTACACTGCACTTCTATTCACTAGTATTTAGAAGTTTTTCTCTTCTATATGATGCTCTTCAAAATGTTGGAAAACAATTCCTTCATGGAAAGAGTATCCTGGAACACACATTTGGGGAGGGGGTGGGGCTACAGTGGAAATAACATAATAAAATTACAAATGTGAGTGAATGGCATTTGTGCATAGCTACCAATATAGTTGTCTAGTACTAGTGCTGTCATGGGTCCCATGATACAGCACAAATTTAAAGTGACAGTTGTAAGATGTTGCTCTTTCCCTGGTCCAAGTCCCCCCCTCCCACACATATTTAACCCTTCTGCTGATGATAAACATTTGGAAAGACTGAACAGCATGTTTTTAGAGGCTGAAGTTAGTATCATACACTTTCATTTTCTTATGATTTACTTTGAGACTGCAGCACTGATGGTCCACTGAGTTATTTTTCAATTTAACAACCTAGCCGTGGCTCTTCCACTATATTTTCATTGTATGTCTTTCAGTACTCTCATGTAGACCTCCTACATGTGTGACTGCAAGCCTACCTGTCTGTCTGTGTGTCTGTCTCTTCATCAGACATGGTGTTTCTTTGCTTTTCATTTGCCTGGATCTACATTTTCAGTAATTGGCAGCTGACTTAACTTCCAACCCCCCCCCCCCCCCCCCCCCCCACACACACACACACACACACACATACACAAGTATATTAAACATCAAATACCACTATATTCTTGAAGCAAATGTCTGATTCATCCTCTTTGGAAACATATTTTCTACAGTTTCATGCTTTTTGCCAGAATGGGTGTCTGTGAGAATTAAAACCAAGGTTATGAAAGTTAACTTATGGGAACTTGCAGCATAGGCATAGCACTATAGAATCAATATTTGATGGTTTTAGGCATCTCATCAGTGTTATGAGATATCACAGTAGCAAGTACTGGTCATTCTTTTGGAAAAAACGCTGTTTTATGTTTTGTCAGTGCCATACCAAGGACTCTATGTGCCTTTACTGAATTGCTAAATATTCATCAAACACAATGTGAAATGTTTTCAGAAGCCAGATTGTGATTTAAAAACTATTACAGATGGGAAAGTTCATATCACATTAGGTTTGTTTTGGGTCAATATCAATTAATTTGTGAATTATATCATAGATTTTGATGAAAAGGGGCATACCGGGGGGTGCTATTCAGGGCTGTATTTTACTGCATCAGATGGTAGAATAAAATTAGACATCAGTTGTTAGGATAAAATGGCCGAGTCCTTTTATATTGGTGAAATATATAGCTGCATCCCCAATTTTGGAAACAAAATTGACATCCATATTGTTCACTGGGGGTTGGGACACTGTTTTCCTTGTAGTATGGTTAAATGAGACAGATTTTTTCCAAAAATATTTTGTGCTGATGCAGATTGTAGTATTATTTTGGGATCAGGGTATTTTTCTAAAGAAAGCTGTAAATTCTCATCCCTCTCAGTTAATTTATAAAGTAACAGGATAGAAAAATCTTTTGGAGGCAATACCAGTTTTCAAGCCAATTTGACAAAGTTTGGACACTTTTCCTTAAAAGAGCAAATTTTCCATGTTTTTGACTCAGCCAAAGCCAAAAGTTGGATACTAATGCAGAAATGACTCTTTTATCTCATGGAAGTGGTAAAATGTCTCTTTGGTGGGGTTGGGGATGATTATAGGTATCACGGAACTAAATATTGAAATTAGAGTTAACCGCCTTAAAATGTTGCAATCTGCAATGATGCAATCTCTAAAAATATACAGCCTTGGGAAAATATATTGTTTCAATAAACATTTGAAACATTCTATTGAAATCTTGCTTTATTGTTGAATTTTCCTGATAAGAAAAAGAGAGTGATTTGATGACTTCTGGACCTAAAAATACAATTTACTTTTTGTAGGGAATTCCCTGAAAAATATGTGCACATGACCGGTACTTCCCTTTGTGTCAGTTTTTTCTCTCTTATTTGTTGCATGAACCCCTGTTTTCAGATCAGAAAAGGTTTTCTGAAGGGGTATACTTGACAGAGATATTTGAATACCAAAATTAAAGTGATGCGATCATATTTTTTTCTGCCTGAACGTTATAATGGTCGTCTATGGGAAATTATTTAGTTCCGTGATACATACCATTTGGATGAATCTTCCTTTCGTGAATTCATTAATTAGAATGAAATAAAGTGTGCCAAAGAGAGTCAACAGAAAAAGTTGTCCATACTTAGTTATACCTCCACTTCTTGAAGAAATTGGTGTATACTGGATTACATTTATTTATTTATTTATTTATTTATTTATTTATTTATTTATTGGAGTTAAAGGTAGGATATGCCCTCTGTGAAACATATTGAGTTGTGCTGCCTGAATTCATTTGACCCCATGAGGTAGATGGATTGCGAGGTCATTGGTTTTTGTATTTTTACCGTAAAAAAGTCTCGGGGATTTTGTGTAATTTTATACAAAAAAGGCGTGGGGGGGGGGGGGGGGGGGGGGGGGAGGGAGGGGGGGGATTTTATTGGGATTTACCCAATGGAGTAGGCGAGGGTCCATTGGCTGAGAGTTTGTTTTCTTAGATATGTGTTTTGAAGGATTTCAAGTGATTTTATGCAGAAAAAATTAAAAGGGTTAACTCATAGGGTGGGTGAATGTTTGGGGGTGTCCATAGGGTTATTTTCTTTTCACTTTAATATGAGTTAGAGCATTGAGGTTTTTCGGTTTGGTTTCGCCGCAAACCGAACCGACAGGGGCAAAAAAAAAATGCCCATACGGTTTTTGCATACTTTGACGTTAAACTTCGAAATTTACAACGACCCCCTCATAATCTCATTTTTGAAAATGACAGCAAACTTCAGCAGAAAGGGCAAATCCAAAAGTGATTATTTCCGTATAATTATGCCCGTGTTTTAGTCGCTCCCACATGTAAGTCGCACCCAATATTTTCAGCCAGAATACCTCCCCTGCAACTATTACCTTTGTATAAGTCGCACCCCGACTGTGAGAATAGCCGGTGGGGCCTACACAAGAATGAATATGGCCAGTAAGTGTGGGCTTTTACTGCATGCACAAAATTAGGTGAGTGTCGGAACACGTGAACGTTTTTGTTTTTTTTCATTTTTTCATTTCAGTCATATTTATCTTATATTAAATGCATGAAATAAAATAATCAAAATTATATACGGTTATTTACTTTGACCATTTATTCCCCATGTGATACTCGTTGATGCCGTAAATCCATTTTATTTTGCACATAACAACATGAGGGAAAGCACAAACTCTGTACTTCAAAACGAGGCGAGAGGTCCAGTGAGGGGGAATGGTCAATATGTACCACGGTCGATATGTACAGTAGAACCTGAGAGAGACCATTTTTGTGTGGCCTCTCAAGACAGGTGGTCTCTCATAACAGGTTTCAGGTTTTCTCAAATCATTGAATGACCAACCACAAAATTCAGAAATGGAGAAGAATGGATTTTTGTAATTACTTTGTAGTTGTTCTTTTTTATGAAGTTTTTGTAACAAATTGAAATGGACTGTTATAAAAATAAATTAGTGTTGAAAATCTTCATATTTTTATAATCCTATCTGTCACATTTCAGGTATGTATGAAATTGCTTATTCAGCAATAATCCTAATCTTTCTACAGGGGTCTTATAAAAACATCTCAATCTTTAATGAGTTATGTAACTGAATAGCAATTGAAACCCAATTAAGAGCTTTTAATACTTTTAATTATGTTAGTATATCCACAATGGATTTTCCAATTCCAGAACAGGTAAAAAGTTTTTGTCATGGTTTCAGTCTTCAAAGGGGCGGTCTCTCAAGACAGATCCATTATGGCATAAAAATGCAAGTTGGTACCAGGTCACGCGGATTTTCGCACCTCTGATTTCAGAGAGCGAACATCCAATCATGGAATTACCAGATAGATTGTTGAAGACTATTTCAGTCTTAGGGGTCTCTCGTCCTATCACCTGGACCGTCCAGGAGATAGGAACGAGAGTCCACCTGTCTATGGAATTCCTAGTTGAAGAAGAGAAAATATCACCGCCCTCCTCGGGGAGAGGTAGTACCTTTGTTGAGAGGACCTCCTCTCGCACTGGTCCTCGCCCGAAGAGGGAAGGAGGCCCTGAAAAGAGAAAGAGAAGAAAGAAGAGCCCGTCCACCAAGCGGAGGGATTCCTGATGCTTGGAGGCATTCTTGGAGATGAAGAAAGAGAAAGGTGAGGAAAAGAAAGAGCCAGAGGCGGCCACCACTTCCCCTCCCACTCCCACAGACAGCCCCATCCAAATGCCGGCTTCCCAGTCGGTATTGTCGGATGTGGAAGAGTCTGTGGAGACTGAGGTGGAAATGGAAGCTGCCCTCTCGCCTCTTCCTGATCCCCACTCGCCTCTTCCTTCTAAACCAGAATGCCAGGATGCAGACGACAGTATAGAGAACATCTTACGGGAACACGAAATACAAGGGGACCTTCACAGACAACAGATGGACAGGCAATACCAAATATTCCTCCAAAAAGTCGAAGAAGCCAAAAAACTAACAGACACCAGAAATCTACGACAACAAAAGACTCAGCAATCACCCACAACCACTCCAGACTCGGCTAGGACCAGACCCTACAAAACTCAGCAACCACCATCAGGCAGCCCACCAACAACACCCACTACCCTGTCTCTCCTTCCAAACCTCCACCTCTGAAAAAGAAGCTGAAAAGACACAAGCACCGCTAACGACCCACAACTTCTCCTCCTTTACACACTTTCAAATTCTACAGCTAATGAGGGTCGAAAGGGGCTTGCTCCCCAAATCGTCCCTGCGCGCCTTCGGCGCGCAAAACCATTTAATTTGGTCATGCAAAATCGTTCAGGTTTTTTGTTTCATTCACACTTCTGAATTCAGAGCATGAGCACCTAATCAAGATCATGGAAAAGCTGGAATTACTAGAGTGACTAATCAAAACCATTTCAGCTCTGGGCATCTCCTGTCCAGGAGACAGGCAGGAGTGTACACCTGAGTCCACCTGAACCTGGAGTTTGAGGTAGAGACACCACCCTCTTCGGGGAGAGGTAGCACCTTTGGATCGAGGATCCCCTCTCCCACTGGTCCTCACCCAAAGAGGCACGGAGGCCCTGAAAAGAGAAGAAAGAAGAAGAGTCCATCAACCAATTGCAAGCGCAGGGACGCCCGGCATTTGGAGGCATTCTGGAATAGGAAGAAAGAGTTGAGTAAGGGGGTGGAGGTTCTGAAGGCAGCCGCCAATTCCCCTCCTAGTCCTACTGGTACACCCAATCAACTGCCGGCTCTTGAGCCGGTACAGTTGGATGAGGAATGTCCAGTGGAGACTGAGGAGGAACTGGAAGCTGCTTTTTCACCGCCTCCCACCCCTCACTCCCCTCTTCCTTCACTACTGGAAAGCTCAAGAGCAGAAGTAGCAGAAGAACAGCCACCACATCCTATAGACGTCATCGTTCAAAAAGCCCTCAGAGTAATGGAAATGGCAAAAGTGCAATCCGCCAAAACTGAAGAAATTTTAAAAGAATCAAGGGAATTATCAGGACACCAGGCGTATACATCAATACCACCACCAGCCTCATCACCATCACCATGCCAACCTCCACGTAAGAAAAAGAGCCAGAAAAAGCCCAGAAGGGGATAAACCTTCTGCCTCCTTCCTTTTCCTCCTCTACCACGCCTTGACATCATCAAAATCAAACAGCCAACGAGGGTCGAAAGGGGCTTGTTCCCCATACTGTCACTGCGTCCCTTCGGCACACGAAACCATTTCGTTCGAAACCATTCAACCTGAACAATTCAACCTGTCACAGTGGTCTCTCAAGACAGGTGGTCTGTCAAGACAGGTGGCTCCCATAGCAGGTCCATTATAGAGTAAAACCAATCGGTACCTGGCAGATGTGGTCTCTCAAGACAGGTGGTCTCTCAAGACAGTGGTCTCTCAAGACAGGTTTTACTGTACCAAGGCCGATATGTATCAACTGTCGGTCGATATGTACCATGAAGAAAGGCGATATGTACCACCTAAAAAGTTGACATGTACCACTTGAAAGTCGATATGTACCATTAATGGAATCGACCCAAAATTTGTAATTTGAAATGAAACTTGAATTGACCTGACAAGAAGTGTCAAAAATGAAGTAACACAAGAAATCAGTCAATTACATTCAAGTATTAATTTATCAATTTGTTTTGAGGGATGATTGAAAAAATGAGTGACTATGATTTACCTACAAAAATACTTCTTATTTTGCAACTAGTTATTAAAACTCACCGCTGAGTGATTTTTAGTCATTAATTGCGAAATAACATTTGGTGAAGATTTAATTTATTTACAGTAATTCATGTTTTTTTTCGTATTTATTTATTGAAACACTGGTTGCGTAGAGTAATAATTGTTATTTTGTAATTATTTATTAAAATGCACCACTTGGTGTGTTTTAATGAAAAATTTCAAAATATCATGAATTACATGAAACCAAACTTGTACATGGGATAAAGGGAGGATGAAAATAAAAGAAGGACGACTGACATAATTTGCGTAAAGTAATCCTTGTTATTTTGTAATTATTTATTAAAATGCACCAAAAAACTGTGTATACTAGACAACTGAATAAAGGGTTTGTGTACAACTTTAAATGCCCCATCCATGAACCATATTTTTGCCTTACTCAGACAGTTCAATTGCAGTTCCGTGGCATGAAGAATATGACACTGGCCATCCAGTTTGATATCCTGGCAGGGATGTATTGCTCCTCAAGAGTCAATTCTAAATCTTTTGGATGTTTTGGACAAAGTTTTTCTCTAGCCCTGTTGGCAGATCTAGCTAGCTGATCTAATTTGGGGAGTGGAACATTTTCAGATTGTAGGATTTCTAAGGCGTGTTTTGCAAGTATGCCAGCAGAGGTAAACACATCGTCTTTAGCTAACTCTTTTGCAATGGCTCCAGATGAATTTAAGACAAAAGTACCAGGGTCGCCAGTGCATGTATTTTCCTTGAGTCCATGAGGAAAATGTTAATTTGATTGTATCACCATCACAAAACACGTTTTACCCCTGCTACTGCATATCCAAGTTGTGCTCACATTAGTCTGCCGTTTGAATGTATAAGTGAATCAATGTCTGTCAATGATCAGATCTCCACCTTTTTTGTGCCATTCTTTATTATCTGATAGCTTGGTGCCTCATCTTCCATTGTATTTGTGGGTAGTTCTTCTTCCTCGAGCAACTACTCCCTTGCAGCGTGTACATCGGTGACAGGTAGACATACATTGAAAGATCCCGATGCCCCTACAGAAGTCTCTTATGTGTCTATTGTCAAAATTAAAACTGAACACAAAATAACAAATCAGGTATATAATGTACATGTATAGCAGTGGCGACGCCAGGATTTTGATTTGGGGGGGGGGGGGGGTGCTAAGTAAGATGTGGGGGTCCAAGGTCGAGATGCTTACGGCATCTCCCGAAGGTGGTAGGCCTGAGCCAGGGGTGTGGGCATGGGAGAGTGTGCCCCCACCCGTTGGCTTGGGATCTGTGGGGAGTGTGGGCTGTGCCCCAGGAAAAAATCACATTCGAATAATTTGGAAGCCATTGGAGTGATATCTGAGCATTTCTACAAAGCCTAACATGGTCTTCAAAGGCGCCCAGGTTGCATCAGTTAGCAATTTGAAGGTTTTTTTTTTTTGGGGGGGGGGGGGGATCTCCCCTATGACGCTGCCACTGATGTATAGCATTTACCAAATAGAACATATACAACAGGAAAATAATCAAATGACATACAATCTACCCCAAATTCATATTAACCCTTCGTCAAATGAGTGCTAGTGAAGTGTGCTATGTCCCAGTACTGCCAGTAGGACGTAGCACGGTTTAAATAGCTCTCAGGTGACATTTCTATGGTCTTTTCTAGTAAGACGATAGTGATTTAGATTAATTGAAGGGCATGAAAATAATACCGAAAAACCAAACTGAAACCGAGGTTTTAAAAAAAACAAAACCGAAACCGAACCTGAAAAGAACCCTCCATGCACTAATATGAGTTTTGATGCATTTCTAGTGATTTTATGCAAAAAATATAAAAAATTACCTCATGGGGTAGGTAGAAGAGGGGACGATTCATTGGGTAATTATTATTTTTTTTTAAAATGGTTATTTCAAGTGGTTTTATGCAGAACAATAAAAATTCACTTAATAATTTATCCCAGGAGGAAGGGAGGATGCAAATAATTGTTTTTGGGTGTAAAATCACTTGAAATCCTTCCAAAGTAATTTTAAACTGAAAAAAAAACCCATGATTTGCATACTTTCAGCAAAAAATTAAGACCCTCCCCCAACTGATTGGGTAAAAATGTTTATGATCTCTTTGAAACTGCAGTGACATAACAACCCTTGGAAACTTGGCAGTGCTTGTCTCCAGATGGTAGAGTTTGATCCACCCACCAAGATCTCTCTTAAAAATCTTCTCACATGGACAACAGAGTTGTAGATAATTGCATGATATCTTTCCTCTGTAATGTTGAACTATCCAAAGAAGCTGAATATGACCATAAACCCTTCTTAAATCAACTTTCTCAGCTGAATGATTAACCCTTTACCCATGTCAGATTTCTTTTTAAAATGTCAACAAAACCATGTCATGTGATTCCTCCCCACCCCATTGGAATGACCTCAATGAGCTTGTTCCAAAGAGGGGGGTCATGTGATATAGTTTTATTTAAATTTTTTGAAAAGTAATGTTTTTTCAACTGCAGAATTTGTATATTATGTGGCTGGATGCATCCGATTTGTTAGGTAAAGTGTTAGGGCTCCCTGGGGGGGGGGGGGGGGGGGGGCCTCTTGTTTGAGAAATATTCTCTGTCCAGACACAGCCCCATCCGTCGACTTATGCCTGAACTTCTTGTCCAATCTTTTGTTATGGTTAAGCTGTAGTATTTTAATCCTTTCCTAGCATGACTAGAGGATGAACTTGCAAACAATGTTTTTAAGCAACTAAAAAATTTCACTTTCTGCCCCCCAAACATAGCTTAATACCCATCATTGGAATGAGCATAACATGCTTGTTTCAGTGAGGTATGGTAAGGTGTTTTTAATTTTAAAAACAGTAAAAGTTTAATCTCAGTTTTCATGAATTGCACTGGCCTTCATAGTGAGTAAAGAATTGATGTACTATTTTATGGTGGGGTGCATAGGTGGCTTCATGGTTAGAGCATTGAACTTTAAACCAAAAGGCTGACTGTTTGATTTCGACCAGTGTGAACTGGATTGAATCCTAAGGCAAGATGCCTAATCCCAGTTGGCTGTTTGGGGGGCATGGTGGCACTGTGTATTAAGGCATACTGCACGTTGATGGTGCACTTGCCCTCAACTGCTCGATCCTAACTCTTCTTGTGCAGAGTTAGCAAGTTGGAGAGTCAGACAGTTGCTTGCTGCAGTTTGGTGGTTCTCTCAGGATACTCTGGCTTCCTCCACCCGTAAAACTGTCTGGCACCTTGTAATCCTGGCTGTTGAAAGTGTTGTTAACCAGTTTAGGGCTAGATTATTTTTGATGGTGTGATTTTTCATCAAAAAATTGTTTTATTACAAGTTATTGGAGAGTGCAAACAGGCACTCCCCAATAATTTGTAATAAATGAAATTTTTATAAACAAAATGTTATTTGGCTGAATATGGAACATGAGCAAAGAAAATGGGGGCTTTTGCTTTTGTACCTTCAGTTTTTTTAAAGCCCTGATTGTGGCTTCTAGCGCTCAACCAGTTAAACCCTAACAAATAAAGAGCCAAACAATTGTACATCCCAGTTGTCAACTCTAGAAAAGCTAGCATTTATCAAATTTGACAGCCAAACTGGTTACTTTCAGCAAAAATTATATGTTAATTGATATGTATACAAACATGAGAGATAATTAAAATAATATTAGTCTAAGGTTCTGGAAAGTACCTGAAAATCCCAGAAGTAGTGGACATTTTATGATGGATATGTACGAGCCCTTGTATTTTGCAGGTCTGGATTAGTATCTATTAACCCTAAATTCCTCAAATTAATTTAATTGTAATAACTACCATATATACATGTTTAAAGCAGCAGATGGCTCAACGGTGTTTCTACATTATTGTTGGCTGCCTGTACAGACAGCCAACAATAATGTGGAAACACTATCAAGATAAATCAGCCTACCAGTTGAGTTCTAAAGGAAGAATACACTTGGAACAACTTTTTCATAGCAATATAAAAGGGGCCCTTTGTGGATTAACAGTTAATTTTAAGTAGTTTGGGAAAATATATGACAAACTTCAAAAGTTATGTATTCATCTCTGACACAGATGATAATGGTTTGCTGATATTTATTTCAAGGCCATTGTTAGAGGTGGAGGGTTTGAGGTTGTGTCAAGGAGAGCAAATCAATCCCTTTGATATGCTGTTATATATTTTGGGAAATTGCTAAGAATTCATCCGTTTTTGATGTAGAGTGAATTACGTGTGAACACACTTTTTATTGCACGAAATATAATATAATTTCCTGAATTTTAAGATTGCCTCATTTGGTGCATCATAAATAGTTTTTTACAATGTATACTCGCCCAAAAAAAGAAAGTGTGCATTGCAGAAATTGACCAAACTCCAAAAAAATAATTTCGTAGGTGTAAAGAGTGTTAACCTGTTCATGAATAAGTTATATTGAACAAAAAAACAGCTTTCCCTGTGGAAATTGCATTAACGTTAAATGACGTGCTGCACGTTTGTGAAAAGGCATGGAGAGTCTGAAAATTCATGCAGCAGTGTGAATCCTTGTGTATTTAAACACTAAAGTAAAGCCTTCCTATCGTTCACATTCAAACTTGCGCTGCTGTTAAAACGACTCCACATTAGCATGCCAAGATTGACAATGAATCAACGTCTCCTTGCCCTGGGTATGATTAGAGCTGGCAGAACACACAGAGAGGTTGCCCAGCATTTGAACTGCCACCGTAACACTGTAGACAGGCTAGTCCATCGACATGCACAACATGATGACGTTCGAAACCGACCCGCTCCGGGAGACTCCGAGTTACCACCCCTGCACAAGATCGGTATATCCGTGTCGTCCATCTCCGGAACCGGCAACAAACGGCAATGACGACAACCAGGAACATCCCTAACCTGAGACGGATACATCCTCAAACAGTAATCAACCGGCTGAGAGAATACGGCTTACGTCCTCGAAGACCTGCAATTCGTCCGATTTTGACGTTACGTCATTGTCGTGCTCGACTGCAGTGGTGTAGACAACATCTCAGACATCGCTTACACTGGTGGCGACGTGTTTTATTCACAGATGAATGTCGTTTCCATCTTTCATCATCAGATGGCCGCCAGAGAGTGTACAGACGTCGAAACAAACGCTACGCAGATCCATGTGTCGTGGAGCGAAACCATTATGGGGGAGGGTCTCTCATAGTGTGGGGTGGCATCACTGCCCGTAACAGAACTGAGCTGGTCATTATTGATGGCAATCTCAATGAAGCCAGATATCGTGATGAAGTGCTTACACCTGTTGTTGTCCCATTTCTGCAACGTCACGGCCACGGCGTCATTCTACAGCAGGACAACGCCCGACTCCACGCAGCTCGTGTTGTTCAACAGTATCTGCAGCAACAACAAGTGGATGTTCTTCCCTGGCCCGCAAATTCGCCCGATATCTCACCCATTGAGCACATATGGGACGAAATGAAACGTCAGCTACGCCGGCTTCCCCATGCACCATCAACGCTTGTGGAACTCCAAAGGCAGCTTATCAGAATATGGAACAACATCCCACAACACTTCCATGCTAACTTGTTCGCTTCCATGGGACGTAGATGCACAGCAGTAGTCGATGCAGACGGAGGTCATACCAGATATTGAGTGTGTGACTTTTGTGTTTGACCCTTAGTGTCTTTGACTCTCCATGGCACCAAGAGTATTCGTCGTAGCGTAATGAAATTTCTCGTGTTGATCACAAATTGATTCATCTGTGATTGAATAAAATTTCCATGAATGAAAATGATATATGTCTTTTTTTAGTGTTATTTTTTAGCATGCACACTTTCTTTTTTGGGAGAGTATACTTTTAAGAGAACAGGTTTAAAAGAAATTATTTGAGCACAGTTCATCAGTGGATATGGGGGATTTGACCCTTTGTCTATTACAAATTGAAAAGGACATTTCCTGCATTTTGTCTTCACTCTTTCTCTTAATTAACAGCCACATCTGGCCAGTGCTATTCCCCTAAATCCCCATTCAGAATGTAATTTTATACTCCAATTCTTCTCTGAAGGGTGTGTGTCTGAGGGGTGTGGGGGGGGGGGCTATACTATTGTTACCATTTCCATCCTTCCATACATATATATTGTGTACATCCAGCTGAAATTATTGTGTGAACAACTCCTCCTACATTATGTACTAATATCAATGAAAATGGTCAAGTTTCAAGTGGACATGCGCATATTCCAAAATGTTTAGTCTACAACAATTTTAACCAAGTCATATCCCCTTGAACTTGAAAGATTTATTATAAATTCTGGTGAAACTTCTCAAACAAGATCACCATTAAGTGAACATGCACATATTCCTATTTTTTTTATACCCCCACCCGCTAGACGGGGGTATATAGGATTCCTTGTGTCTGTCAGTCCGTCTGTCCTTCCATCACGAAATTGTTTAATGGAGGGTACCGTCATGCTGTAATCAACTCCTCCCCCACTTTTTAATTCACATAGTTGAAACTTCAGAATATGATCATACACACAATGAAGATGTGCAACATGTATAAAGTCTTGCAAAAATTTTGTTTCTCCACAGTTATTTCCCTGTCTTGACTTACATCATTTTTAGTGCTATTTTCAATAGAGGGTACCTTTATGCTGTAATCAACTCCTCTTACAGTTTTAAATGCAGATAACTGAAACTTGAGGATATGATCATACACACAATGAAGATGTTGTAAAGAGGCGGGGGTACCTTTTTGTGTCACCCTATGGTGACACTTAAAAGTTCCCATGATATATGCCCCAAGGGCCTGTAATCTGTCACACGTTGGTCATCTTTCATCCTTCAGCTTCACCCAGTAATAAATGTTCCAATTTTGTTATGCTGTCCATGGTATTGCAGGCGGGGGTATATACCACCCTCGACTTTGCTCTGGTTTTCATCTGCAATGATATCAGTCAGGTTATAAGTTATCTCCACCAACACGTATGGTATATGGAGATTTAATATCTGGTTGTTGGTTTTTAAATACCGAACTGTTGGCAGAGATAACGTTTCTGTCCTGTTTGAAACAATAGAAACAAAGTGGAAACAAATCTGTGGACACATTTCTGATGCTCCACAATCAGTTGGACCAAACTCTTGAATACTGAAGTGATTGGAATTTTAATCTAAAAATAACTCTTGAAAAAATCGTTATTGCACTGTCAAATCTGACCTGTCATTGGATGAAATCCCCATCCAATCAGTTCATAGTCTTTCATTCTGAGTGTAGAACATTTTAAGTGTTATTGTTAACAGATTTGCTCTTATTTTATTTTTCTCAAGTTATTGGATTTAATTATTCAACTATTTAATTTATAACAGCAAAATATAATTGAATTGTCAGAAATCTGATGATATTTGTGACTATTTTCAGGTTTTTTGGTTCAATTTTTATATCGAGGTGAGCAAAAGTGAAAAGCTTTCATTTAAACCATGTACCTCTGATGTTTCGCATGCCCTTATTTATACCCTGGATGTTGCAAGCTCTGATTACCTTGGATGTTGGGTACGCCCTTAGCCATAGCTATTTGTCTGATGCATTCTGACCAATCAAAAGACAGAATTTATCAGAATATAGGGACAAATCCTCTTGAATACATAAGATTTAATATACTATAGATTTCTGTATGAGATTCTTGTGGGTGCAACACCTCCCATAGTAAAGAACCGATTTTGATGAAACTTCACAGATATGACTACCAACAAGTTAACATGTGCAAATTTTCAATCTGCAATGATTTTAAACATGTTATCTCTTCTTCAACTTGGAAGATTTAATATA
The DNA here is from genome assembly GCA_031216915.1 of Pictodentalium vernedei. Classification (NCBI taxonomy): domain Eukaryota; kingdom Metazoa; phylum Mollusca; class Scaphopoda; order Dentaliida; family Dentaliidae; genus Pictodentalium; species Pictodentalium vernedei. The sequence continues at coordinate 225,123,330 of CM062295.1, read as the reverse complement.
GATTTCTATAGGAGATCCTTGTTTGTGCAACTTTGACAGCACTAATGAACTGATTTTGATGAAATTATCAGACATAACTACATATTAAGTCCATATTTCAAAATTTTCAATCTATGCCATTTTAACAAAGTTATATCCTCTTGAATTTAAATTTATTTTGGATTTCTAAATGAGATTCTTGTATATGCAATTCCTGTTTTTATGAACCGATTTCAGTGCAACCTCTGAAACATACACAAACAAGTGAACATGCACATCTTCAAAAAGTTTCATTTAGCAATGATTTCAACCAGGTTATCACCCCTTCAACTTAAAAGATTTATCATATATTTCTGTCTGAGATACTTGTGTAACACAGTTAGCAATGATTTCAACCAGATTATCACCCCTTGAACTTAGAAGATTTATTATATATTTCTGTCTGAGATTCTTGTGTAACTCCTTATACATTTATGAACTGATTTTGATGAAACTTATCAAACATTATCATTAAAAAGTGAACATGGGCCATAGTCCAGAAGTTTTAATCTGCAACAATTTTAACCATATTATTTAGTCTTGAACTTGGATTTAACTTCTTGCATGCTACTGGCAGATATTCCTGCCCAGTCCATAAAATCTCTTGCCACTGAAATAAGTATAATTTTGGCACATTACTCAAATTTCTCCTCGTAAATTGGATGGACATTTTGACCAATGATTTCTTGAGTTAAATTTAGCTGAATTTTTTTTCATCAAATATAGTCATGGCTGCTTTACAGCAGCCATCACTAGATTTGGTGAAAAATATTTTGAAAATAGTCAGCAGGTTAAGAGTTAATATACAAATTTCTGTATGAATTCTTCTGCGTGCAACTCATCCTATCAGATCATACAATTTTGATGAAACTTTTTGTACATGACTATGCGTAAGTGAACATGTGCAAAATTCAAGCTGTAGCAATTATGACAAACCTATCTACCCTTGAACTTAGATTTAACACGATACAACTTCTCAGACATGCCCACAAATAAGTGAATGTCCACATATTGCTCAATTTTGAAACTCCACATTCAGAGGTACATTTTGGAAAGCAAGAAGTGGATGTATTAACTTGTTGAGTGCTAGAAGCCACTATCAGGACTTTCAAAAAATGAGGGTACCAGAACAAATCCAACATTTTCCTTGCTCATGTTTTCTATTCAGTCAAATGAAAATAATATTTTGTTTATAATAAAACAAATTTTGAGTAACAAATTTAGGACCCAAAATAATCTAGCCCTAAACCAGTTAAACACCTTTCTAGTTATTTTTAATTTTGCCTCCAAAACATAGTTTAAGACCCCTCATTGGAATGGGCTTGACAAGCTTGTTCCAATGAGGAGTCATGAGCTATGGTTTTAAGGCAAAAAAATGAGAATTTGGAGTTTTTCAAGAATTACTCGAATCATTTCCTTGTAATTTTAGGTAAAGTTTAAGCAATCTTGTACATTTAGAAAAGATCAATTTCTCAGGCTGTGCTCATCCCGTCTTGTACACACAACACTCAGTTCATGTTGTGATTCTATACTGGATTAGCTGATTCAAACTACTCTCTTGCACAATACAAGCGACTACATTTATTGTATGGGTGCTGTCAAAAATGGGATTACTTACAGACATGGAAGAAAAATTGTTCAGGAAATGTTTTTTAACTTAATGATGCAAAAACATTTCTTGTTTGTTTAAGTGCTTTGTGAGACAGTGGATTTTTATCTTTCTTTTCATTCCATTTTATTCCAGCTTGTGGACACTGAGCAAAGAGGAGAAATTTCTTACACTCAGTTTGCATACCTTTACAGAAAATTAGTCCATTGTTCTTCAGTGAGTATTAGATTATTAGTAGCTCAAGCTCCAGTTTTTGCAAACATTTTATTTTCTTGAAGCCTTTACCCAACGTAATGGCCAAAACCGGCCAGCTCTATTCACAAAAACTGCCAATTAATTTTCATTATTTTTTAATTTTTTGTCTCGAAAACATAGGTTATGACCCCTCATTGGAATGAGCTCATTCCAATGAGGGGTCATAACCAATGTTTTTGAGACAAAAAATGAAAAAAAATAGTTATTCAAGAATTTTGTTTTGCAAGTGTCGCCTGCTTTTCAGGTTAGGTAAAGGGTTAACTGTGTCAGTTTATGAGTTTGTAAAATGATTTAACTAGGTTTTTACAGTTCCAGCTGCTCTTAGAGAATTATGTGTTCATTCTTCATCTATTGATCACTTCAACCCTTCACATCATTTCTCAAGAAGGTTCCAAGAAATAACGTAAAGTGGGAGAATTATAAGCAAAGATAACATGGACTTAAAACTTTCTTGTGGGTATAGGTGGGTAGCCTACAATGCATGCCCACTGGTATGTTGTATCCTTTGGCATATCTACAGTTCATATCCATCATATGCTTCTTTGGAGCAGCAGGTGCAGTGCCGTTGCAGTGACTGGTTCTCTTCAGATCATCGAAGTTAAGCAACGTCGAGCCCGGTTAGTCCTCGGATGGGTCACTGTCTGAGCGATCGATTCGGACTCCCGCGTTGTGTCCTTGTGCAAGACACTTAACCCCGATTGTCCACATGGGGGCATGATGACACTGTGTACTAAGGCATACTGCACATCGATGGTGCGCATGTCTTCAACCAATCTAACCCTGCCTGTGCTGCAGTACGGAGTTACTATGTTGGAAAGCTGGCAGCTACTCGTCGTTGCTCGGTGGTTCTCTCCGGGTACTCCCTCCACCTGTAAAACTGTCACGGTCATGATTAGCCATTGTTCATAAGTATGTGACCTTAAACACCAATAAATAAATAAACAATAAATCTTTGGAGCAACAAAGAGAATTGATCTCTTGAGTTTGCCAACAGTCTGATAAAAAAAGGGCTGTTGCAGTGGCTATCTTGACTTTTGTCTATTATCCAGTGACAATTCCTTTGGCACACCCTGCAGTGTGTTTCCTTCATTCATTTGTCTGTAAATTTCTTATGTATGTTTTTGTAACAGATCGAGAGATTAGTGCGGGAACCGAGGCTCAAACCGTCGACCTCTAGCACACAAAGCGACCAATTTACCACAAGACTAGGAGATCCAGACCAACCAGGTTGGTTGGTAAATGGCACTTATACCTCAACCGCTACACTACTTTCACGTTCTTTTGAGATTCACCCATGGTGAATCTCACCCCAACTTCCACCTTAGAGCAGTGGAAACATCCACCATACTTCAACACAGCATCCACAATGCGACCAACTGTTGAAGGCTGGTCATGACTCCAGTATAACAGATTGAGAGAAAATTGTGGGAGCCAAGGGGCGAACCGTCGATCTCTAGTACACAAAGACACAAAGCAACCAATTGACCACAAGACTAAGAGATCCAGACCAACCAGGCTGATTGGTAAATGGCCCTTATACCTTGATTGCTACAACTTTGCATGATTTTTAGATGTGTGCTATTGTGTTTTATTGTGGAAGCTTGCAAAACGTAGCCATTGGTGGCCATCTTGGACTTTGTTGTTAAATTTGTCTGCACACAGGGCCTTTGGCACATCTTATAGCCTGCATCGATAAAATAATGATTTTGAAATTTCATATGCTTTTTTCAAAGCAGCATCTAGATGTGAACTATTGAATTTTGATATGTTTTGATGAAAAATGACCAATGTGGTGGCCATCTTGGATTTTGCCATTTACTCAGTGGCTGTTACCTGTACCCTCATCTGACCACTATAATTTCATATGCTTTTTTCAAGGGGAATTGTAGATTTTTTCAAAGCTCGAAAAACCTGGTTGCTTTTTTGCCATCTCAGATTTTGTTGTTAAATCTCTATAACCCGTATACTTGAATTAATCATCTTGAAATTTCACATCCTTGTTCAGGATGACATCTAAATTTGATCTGTTGGGTTTTGTCAAGTTTCTTTCAAGAGAAAATGGATGCTCTTTCAACCATCTTAGAGTTTATCTATTTCATTGGCTCAATTGTGACCATCGTTTTGAAAATACTGCATTCAGTTATGTCAAAGCTTTTCACATTCTGTTAAATAATTTTCTTATATGTTTTCATATTTCAGAAATTTCTTTCAGGTGAGTGTGCCTCAGGCCACCTGTTGGGAGGTCCACTTCTTGTTCGTAGTTTTTGTTTGTGACCTAAGTTAAGTTGTAATGCTGATTTTTTTTAGCTTAACTTGACAAAGTCAAGATAAGCTATTGCCATCACGCGAGCGGAAGTCTGTGAGTCTGTTAGTCTGTGAGTCTGTGAGTTTGTCAGTCCGTTCACATTTTCCTTTAGCATAGGCTACACCCCATAGTTCTTGTCTGATCGTCACGAAATTTCGTATGCAGGTTTGGTGTCATGTCGAGATGAGAATGTCCCCTTTTGGTTGTGATCGGTCAACTGGTATGGCTGCCCGAGCCCAAAACCCCAAAACCCTTAGCACAGTCTACAGGTTATATTTATGAAAGGATTTCATTATAACCTGATAGGATGCCTCTGTATAATGCCTAAATGAGAACGTCCCCTTTTGGTCAAGATCTGGCAACCATGATGGCTGCCCAAGCCTGAAACTCAAAAACTTCTAGAACAATCTGCAGGTCATGTTTAGTATGGAGGGATTTCATTGCAACTTGGTAGGATGACTCCGTATGATGTCTGGAGGAGAATTTCCCAATTTGGGTGCGATCTGTCAACCGCAACGACTGCCGAGCCCAAAACCCGAAAACCTTTAGCACAGTCTACAGGTCATATTTATGGAGGGATTTCATTGTAACTTGGTAGGTTGACTTCATATAATGTCTAGATGAGAAAGTCCCCTTTTGGATGTGATTGGGCAACTGTGACGGCTACAGGGGCCCGAAGCCCGAAAACCTTTAGCACATTCTACAGGTCATATTTATGAGGGGATTTCACTGTAACTTGGTAGGATGACTCCAAATAATGTCTAGATGAGAATGTCCCCTTTTGGTCACGATCATTCAGCCATGATGGCTGCCCGAGCCCCAAAACCTTTAGCATAGTCTATAGGTCATATTTATGGAAGGATTTCATTGTAACTTGTTAGGTTGACTCCATATAATGCCTAGATGATGACATCCCCTTTTGGTCATGATTGGTCAACTGTGATGGCTACAGGTGCCCGAAGCCCGAAAACCTTGAGCACAATCTACAGGTCATATTTCTGAAGGGATTTCATTGTAACTTCATAGGATCACTCCAGATGATGCCCAGATGAGAATGTCCCTTTTTGATTGCAATCATTCAGCCACAATGGCTGCCTGTGCCCGAAAAACCTTTAGCACAGTTTACAGGCCATATTTGTGAAGGGATGTCATTGTAACTTGGTAGGTTGACTTCATATAATGTTTAGATGAGAACGTCCCCTTTTAGGCACGATTGGGCAACTGTGATGCCTACAGGGGCCCGAAGCCCGAAAACCTTTAGCACTGTCTACAGGTCATAATTATGAAGGGATTTCATTGTAGCTTGGTAGCATGACTCCAAATAATGCCTAGATGAGAACCTCCCCTTTTGGTCACGATCATTCAGCCTTGATTGCTGCCCGAGCCCAAAAACCTTTAGCATAGTCTGTAGGTCGTATTTGTGAAAGAATTTCATTGTAACTTGTTAGGTTGACTCCATATAATGCCTAGATGATGACATCCCCTTTTGGTTGTGAATGGTCAACTGTGATGGCTACAGAGGCCTGAAGCCCAAAAACCTTGAGCACAGTCTACAGGTCATATTTATGAAGGGATTTCATTGTAACCTGGTAGTTTGACTTCATGTAATGCCTAGATGAGAACGTCCCCTTTTGGACGTGACTGGGCGACTGTGATGGCTACAGGGGCCCGAAGCCAAAAAACCTTGAGCACAGTCTACAGATCATATTTTTGAAGGGATTCCATTGTACCTTGGTAGGATGACTCCAAATAATGTCTAGATGAGAATGTCCCCTTTTGGTTGCGATCATTCAGCCTTGATGGCTGCTCGAGCCCAAAAACCTTTAGCATAGTCTATAAGTCGTATTTATGGAAGGATTTCATTGTAACTTGTTAGGTTGACGCCATATAATGCCTAGATAATGACATCCCCTTTTGGTTATGATTGGTCAGCTTCGACTGCTACAGGGGCCTAAAGCCCAAAAACCTTGAGCACAGTCTACAGGTCCTATTTATGAAGGGATTTCATTGTAACTTCGTAGGATCACTCCAGATGATGCCTAGATGAGAATGTCCCCTCTTGGTTGTCCTCATTCAACCAAGATTGCTGCCTGAGCCCAAAGCCCAAAAACCTATAGCGCAGTCTACAGGTCATATTTATGTAGGTATTTCATTGTGACTTGGTAGGTTGACTTCATATAATGTCTAGATAGAAACCTCTCCTTTTGGACGCAATAGGGCAACTGTGACGGCCACAGGGGCCCAAAGCCTGAAAACCTTTAGCACGGTCTAGAGGTCATATTTATGAAGGGATTTCATTGTAACTTGGTAGGATGTCTCCAAATAATGTCTAGATGAGAACGTCTCCTTTTGATTGCCATCATTCAGCCTTAATGGCTGCCCGAGCCGAAAACCCAAAAACCTTTAGCATAATCTATAGGTCGTATTTATGGAAAGATTTCATTGTAACTTGTTAGGTTGACTCCATATAATGCCTAGATGATGACATCCCCTTTTGGTCGTGTTTGGTCAACTGTGATGGCTTCAGGGGCCTGAAACCCGAAAACCTTGAGCACAGTCTACAGGTCATATCTATGAAGGGATTTCATTGTAACTTCGTAGGATCACTCCAGATTATGCCCAGATGACAACGCCCCCTTTTGGTCGCGATCATTCAAACATGATGGCATCCTGAGCCCAAAACCTGAAAAACTTTAGTTCAGACTGCAGGTCGTATTTGTGAAGGGATTTCATTGTAACTTAGTAGAATGACTCAGCATAATGTCGAGATGAGGACGTCCTCTTTTAGTTGCAATCGGTCTACCGTCATGGCTACACAGGCCTGAAGCCCAAAAACCTTTAGCACAGTCTACAGGCCATATTGATGAAGGGATTTCAATGTAACTTGGTAGGATGACTCATTTTGGAATAATGTCACTGTAACTTGGTAACTTTCATTGACATACGTTAACTGGAGGGCCACATACATTAAATGTGAGGTCATATTAACCCACCCTTCAGCTCTTTAGTACAGTGTACATCTCATATTATTTTTATTGAAAACACAGCATACAGGGAACAGAAATTAACATATTCCCAATTATCATAATTCTTGTCTTATTTCATAATCCTTTCATAAACATTGAACATTATCCTTTTCATCAAACACAACACACAGACAAGTTAAGCTTCAGTGTCATTGACACTTTCATTCTTTTCTATTGTTGGTTTAGAGATACACATACCACAAGGAAATGACCTGGATATTGATTTTTCTTTTAACCCTTTACCTAACAAATTGCCCGCATCCAGCCGCGTAATATGCAAATTCGGCAGTTGAAAAAATATTATTTTTCAGATTTTTTTTAACAAAACCATATCATGTGACCCTTTGTTGGAATGAGCTCGTTCCAACGAGGGGTCACATGGTATAGTTTTGTTGAAATTTTTTGAAAAATTTGTAAAAATGATATTTTAATTAATAAATTTTGATATCATCTGCATTGGGTAAAGGGTTAAGCAGATATTTATGTATACAGTGAAACCCTGCTAATTGAATAGTCACTTTGTCAGTGAAAATTATTTAATTAACAGAAGTCTTCAATCAACAGGGATTTGGTCACTTTCCAGTATTCTAGAGATAAACAGAGCATTGATTCTATGATGTCTTCTTCGACAGAGCTCATGGAGCATTGTCAAACAAGATATAATAGATTAAGTGCCTGCATTGGATGTTGTGAGACCAAATAAGTCTGGTAACAAGGGCAATTCATTGATTATCAGGGTAATTTCCTGACATACTACAAGATTTTTTAATCCATTAACCAGAGTTTAATAACTCTATAATTTGTATGCAGTTAACTGGTTAAATTTACTGTGAAGGTGCAGTAAATGGTTTTATGTTTGGGAATTATATTCGAGTAAAAGGGTTATTCAATTAAGAGATATCCATTTAACTGGGCTCTACTGTATCTTCTTAAAAGCTTTAAGTCAAGCCAGATCTCTTGAAGCTATTTTACTTGTGAAATTTCATAAAAATTAACTACTTGGTGTTCATCTGCAGTTAATAATAAAAGTTCCAGGGTGTGCAGTGGCTCAGTGGTTAGGGCATAGAACTTCAAACCAAAAGGTTCATGGTTCAGCCCTGAGGAGTGACATTGCGTTCTTGGAAAAGGCACTTAATCCTGATTGCCCATACACTAAGGCACACCGCACATTGATAGTGCACTTGCCTTCAACCAATGCTAACCCTGCTTGTGTGCATTTAGTATGTTGGGGAATCTGATAGGCTCACCACTGCCTGGTTGTTCCCCCTATGTACTCTGACTTCCTTCAACTGTAAGACTGTCTGACACGAGGTAACCCTGGCTATTGAAAGTGTCATTAAACCCCAATGAAAAAAATAGTTCCAACTTTTCCCTTTTTAGCTCACTCGTCAAAAAGTCAGTGTGAGCTAATGCCAGCACTTGTGCCTCTTGTCCTTTTGATTTTTCAAATGCATATCCTCTTTTTCTTCTTCTGAACGACTTGGCCACACTTGGCACAAATTATCATGGGGATATCCTCCCAAGGGTGTTCAGGTAGAAGATGGTAAGTCCAATGGGTGGGGGCTATACCCAAAAATCTACTTCTTTAGATTCACCATTCAAAGTCTTTTGATATTTGGTGTACAGCATCCTTAAGGATATACAGCATCCTTTAGGGTTTGGTATACAACATCCTTATAGGGACTGGATTCAAATTTGTCTCAATCAAATCTTTGGGTTAATATTTGGCCTCCTTATGGGCACCCAAATTTTAGCTTCGTACAATATGAGAAAAATCTGAAGAATCTTTTAATATTTGGTCTTTGGTGTCCTTAGCAGGATCAATTTCAAGCTTGTTCAAATAAAGCCCCTGGGTTTTTGTTTGGACTCCTATGGGCACTCAAATTTTAACTTAGCACAATACAAGTCATATTTTTCAACAAAAAAATTTCCAATCCATTAGTCAGAATCTTTTGATGTTTGGTTTACAGCATCCTTAAAGAGATCAGATTCATGGTTGCTCAAATGAAGTCGCTGCTTTCATATTTGGGCTCCTTATGAGATCCTAAAATTTTACTGGTACAATGTGAGAAAAATCTTCATCAGGTCCACCACTGAGAATCTTTTGAAATTTGGTATGCAGCATCCTTATAAGGCCCAGATTCATCGTTTTCGAATGAAGTCCCTGGATTCATATTTGGGCCAACCAGGGGAGCCTGAAATTTAACTTATTTCAGCATGAGAAGTATTCTTAAATAATCATCTTCTTAATATCATCCATCCCTCAGCCAGAAGTTTTGCATATTTGAAGTACAGCATCCTTATAGGGGTTCATTTGCAAGTTTGTTGAAATGAAATGATTAGAGTATTGGACTTTAAACCAAAAGATTGAGGGTTTTTGTTTGTTGCCACACTTGTCCTCAGTTAGAGCATTGGACTTTAAACTGAAAGATTGATGGTTCGATCCTAACCAGCTTTAACTGTGTTGTATTCTTGGGCAAGACCAAGACTGAAAATAAGCAATCTGTCATTTGCAAAATGAGGTCCTCAGAGGATGAATTTGCTAATGCTATCCCATACAGTTGGCCAGTTTATCCTCTGGATTCCTCTTTTTGTTTAGATTTGAGACCCTGATTCAGATTGAGGTTCACAGAGGGTAAATTTAGTGATGCTATCCTGCTGTGCAGGGTAGCATCACCAAATTCACCCTCTGGAGACCTCATTTTGCAGATGACAGTCGGCTTATTTTCTGGCTTGGGCAAGACACTTAATCCCGATTGCCCATGTGGGGGCCATGGTGGCACTCTGCACAAAGGCATAATGCAAATCAATGTTGCACTTGTCTTCAACCTATACTTAGTTCGAGAGTCTGACAGTTGCTCACCGGTGCTCAGTGGTTCTCTCCTGGTACTTTGGCTTCCTTCATATCATAACACTGTCTGACATGATGTGATCCTGGCTGGTTAAATTGTCTTTAAAGTCTAAAAAGAAACACATTTGTCTTCATTATGGGAAAGAGAAATCTAACGTAATGCAACATGAGGAAAATTTTTCAAAAATCTTCTCCAGATTCACCAGTCGTGATGTTTTGATATTTGGTTTAAACAGTCTTTAAAGGCTTCTGATTCCAGTTTGAGCAAATTAAGTTCTGGAGATTCATATCCGGGTTTCCTATAACATGGCTGAAATTGTAACTTAATGTATGAGGAATATTCTTTGAAGATTTTCTTCTTTGGTCCATCAGGGAGAATCTTCTGATGTTTGGTAAGAAAACAAATTTTCTTTCAAACAAATATTCTGTTTGCACTAAGGTTTGTGAGTGTGTAACCAGAAAATCCTAATTTGTCAAAAAAATGTTGCGATCATGTCCTTTTTGACTTCCATTTCACTCGATTTCTTCACACAACTGATGGTATCCAGGAGCACTGAATATTTCAGCCAATTTCACCCCCAAATTCTAACCAGCCATAGGATGTATTTTTAGAGGGAATTTTTCTACACAATATTTAGCCTAAGGTAGGATGTGTTGGGGGAGGAGGAAATGGGGGTTTGAAATGAAATGAAATGAAATTTACTTTGCAGTATATGTTTACATGGAGTATAATAAACAACTTGCAGAAATGTACAGAAATAAATGTAAAACTGCATGGAAACAGCATAGCCCTGGGGGCTGTCTTCCTGCCATTCCCATATTAAAAGATAATTAGTCCTGACATCAAAATTGTAAACAATTTGCATCCTTACGAGATTCATGAGGGGAACTTGTAATACATAATTATTTAAATATCTAACCCCTAGCCCAGCACAAACAGAACACTGTTTTCACAAGAAACTCTCTTAAATAGGATTTCCATTTATTTTTCTTATCAGTCCTTTGACTTTCAGTTCTAGCCCCAGGGACAAGGACAAGGGGTTGAGAAACAGACATCCTTTTTCAAGGTGTTTTTGGTGATAATCATGGCAGTGTGCACATATTTACAAGGTGATACTTCCTCTTTGCCTCTGTCTTTCTGACCCTTAAAACTAACAACCTTATTTCCCTCTTGCCAGCTTCATCCCTCTAACTCACTTTAATTTCCTTGTAGGCAATTTGATCCAGATGAGCATTTTAGGCTCACTGGAGCCTCTGATTATAGTTAATCTTCAGAAAATTATACATGAGTTTTCAGCATGACATACCCTCTCAAACATATATTGAGTTACGATGTCTGCTCCCACTTGACTGTATGAGGTGAGTGGATGGAGAGGGGGAGGGGAAGATGGAGTCCATTAGCTGATTTTTTTTAATTTTTAGTGATTTCAAGTGTTTTTGTGCAGAAAAAGGTGAGTGGATGAGGGGGTTTAAGAGGTGGTGTTAATCCATTTGGTGATTTGTTTTTGGCTTAAAAAAAACCATTAATCCATAAAGTTGGTGTGGGAGATGGGTGTTGCATTCCTTTCAGCAAATTTTTTTTTGCTTTAGAATGAGTTTTGATTGAATGATTTTAGGTGGTTTTACGCAAAGAAAAAAATATTAATCCTTGGGATAGGTGGCTGAGCTGGGCCCATTGAGTGAGAGATATTGTCTGTCCCAACACGGCCGCCCATCCCTTGACTTGGCACCAGTCTCATCCCTAGACTTGGCAATGGTGAGGGTATGTCAGCACCTCTTATGCAATGTGTTGTTGTTATCTGGTGTGAATCTTCGTAAGGAGTAGTAAACTCAGTTGGACTGATAAAATTGCTATCGTTTCTTCAGTGCGCTTCTTAAGCAAACTCCTATTTAACACTGTTGGAATTGGAAAAACACTAAAAAATTATCTTCTTGAACTAATAAGTGCTGCAATGATTTGATTTTTGGTGTGCATCCTCCTTTAATGGTGTAGATATAATGGCTTGTTCAAAAATAGTTTCTCCGACAATATTTAATCCCCTACCGGCATTACCAGAGGGGACTATAGGTTTTCACTCTGTCCATTCGTCAGTCTGTCAGTCTGTCAGTCTGTCAGTCACACTTTAGTTTTCCGGACTTTTTTTTGGAAATGCTTCAACCAAATGATTTCATTTTTGGTAACCTACCATAGAATGATGACTTACAGATCATGTTTGAGTTTCATGCTGATTGCATTATTCTTGTGTGAGTTATGGCCCTTGAAAATATGGAAAAGCGCCAAAATATCACTTTTCCGGACTTTTTATGGAAACACTTCAACGGAATGATTTCATTTTTGGTACACTACTATAGAACAATGACTTACAGATCAAGTTTGAGTTTCATGCTGATTGCATTATTCTTCTTTGAATTATGGCCTTTGGAAATATGGAAAAGCACCAAAATATCAGTTTTCCGGACTTTTTTTTGGAAACACTTCAACGAAATGATTTCATTTTTGGTAACCTACTATAGAACGATGACTTACAGATCAGGTTTGAGTTTCATGCTGATTGCATTATTCTTGTTTGAGTTATGGCCCATAGAAATATGGAAAAGCGCCAAAATATCAGTTTTCCGGACTTTTTTTTTGGAAACACTTCAACGGAATGATTTCATTTTTGGTAACCTACTATAGAATGATGACTTACAGATCAAGTTTCATTTGCACTCTGTCCATCCGTCAGTCTGTCAGTCAGTCTGTCAGTCACACTTTAGTTTTCCGGACTTTTTTTGGACATGCTTCAACCGAATGATTTCATTCTTGGTAACCTACTATAGAACGATAACTTACAGATCAAGTTTAAGTTTCATGCTGATTATATTATTCTTGTGTGAGTTATGGCCCTTGGAAATATGGAAAAGCGCCAAAATATCAGTTTTCCGGACTTTTTGGGGAAACACTTCAACGGAATTCATGCTGATCACATCTAGGTTATAACATTTGTATAATTATTAATGCTCATTAGTCCGGTAGTGGATATTGTATTGCTTCAGCGATACGTGAGCTCTTGTTTAACTTGTTGTCAAAGGTGTAAAATTTATGGCCCTCACCAAAGTTAATTCTTACTTTGTGGTTCAGAAAATGATCTGCTAAACTGGTTGAGTGCTGAATTATTTTTGAAAAGTGATTTGAAACATGGGAATTTTCTTTCAAAGATACCACACTACCAGTCAGAGTAGACATAGTCTAGCAAGATTTTGTTCTTAAATAATTGTTTTGTTATAATTTTTTGGAGAGTTTGCTAATGCATCCAGTGTAAAGCCCCTAAAGTGGCTTCTAGCACTTTTCAGTAGAGCCATGATAGTGGCTTCTAGCACTCAACCAGTTAAGAAAACTGCAAACGTATGTAATAAATACAAAACCACACAGTCATTTAAATAGGTTAATATTTATCACATTTGTTTGGTTTGGTGCAAAATACCACTCGTTGCTTCTCTTTTTGTAGCATTCTTGCACCCAACCAATTTCATGCCATAAACATTTGCCTATTCAAACGCTTGTGTGGTTCTGTATATATATGACACTGTCAATGCAGATTGCTTTTCACTGGCAAACTCTGTGGTTTTTTAAAACGTATTTATTGGTAAGATTGTTTTGATTTGATAGGTAGGCCCAAAGCTATACTGCATGCATTGGAAAGACTTTACGAAACTGTGCATGGTCAAAACACTGTAAAACTTTGAACAATAATTGTAGAGTGCTGGAAGCCCATATTTGGGCTTGATTCTAAAGTGTAGGTACCCCAAGTTAAAGGCTACATATTCAGAGGATGTACTTCATATTATTTTTGAAATGATATTTTGTCTGTATGGATTTGCCTTGCTACAATTTATGGGAGTTTCCTATGAGCATTCTCCCATAAATGTTTCAAGGCTAAAACCTGTGAACAAATTTTGATGACAAAAAATAATTTAGCACTCTACAGTTAAACACAACATAATTTGGCACCAGTGTTTACCATAACTATAGGGGGGGGGGGGGGGGGGGGATTTAAAAGCCTGTCCCTACGCTTACTCCCTCTCCATTCCATGTTGACAAATTGATCAATGTGAGTATTTCAGGTCCACTTGAGCCACTGGTTTCTACATGTCACAGTTCTAAACTTTACTGTAACTATACCAGGAGGAATCCCAGGAAGTAAAGCAGTGCTTGTTTTCTGTAGTAAACAAGTTTTGTTTTACTGGTTAAATTCGACTCAGTAACCACTGCCTGGGTGAAGCCCTCTGATCTGAGCAACATGTATTTAAACAATTGGCCCAACTTAGCTTTATACTTGTGTTGTGGTTATGGCGTGGCCATTAAAAACCTGCAAATCAGAATTTCTACCTTCAAATCAAATCTTGAATTGAATTGGTGGTCCAGTGTCAGCATCGAATCCACATCAAATCGGAAACAGTGTGCCACAATGTTTGTGAAATCACTTGTTATTTTACCTAATTACTATTTTTATAAAGAAGCAAAATTTCACTAGAATTTTCTACAAATCGTGCACCGCAATTACAATTTGAATTGCTAACTCGTCCCCTGAGTTCCAATAGGCACACAGAACACATTGGGATGAAATAGTAACACAGGTTCCCCTCGCAATTTTGGTTGGCGATAAAATGTGTTCTTTTTGTTGATAGTTGTCAAATGAATTGCTGAGTGTCCTTCTAATAATTGCTTTTAGAGACGTGAAGGCATGTAATAAACAGAATGACACATGCGTGTGGATGGGTTAATTGATATGGCACTTGTGCCATCATGGAAGGATAAAACTCAAGGCCTGCAGCTTCTCGTTCTATCCTTCTGTGCTGGCTCTAATACCATATCGATTAACCCACTCACATGTGTGTGTTCTGTGTATGTATTGCATGTCCCTCAGGCGGCATGAGTTCCTGAGTGCAGAGGAACCAAGTTACATTGCTATTCCTGTGCCCCACTTTGTATAAGTATTGTTGTAACAAGGCAAATAAGCATGTTGATAAGCATTTTGAACTGAAAATGCAACAGGCAACTATTTCTGCAGCAGGATTCTGCCACGTGAAGTTAATTAATCGCCATCATCCTTTCGGAAAAAAATATGAGTTGCCCATTTCAAAAATACATGAATCAGGAAGTTGATTTGATGTTGATCCCAAATCAGGCAATTAATATCCACATCAAATTGAATCTTCAAAGCTTCGAGTGCTCCAGTAGTCATAGATGCTAAAGTTACTGTAAACACCAATAAATAATAATAATACTGAGAATAGAATATGTTTTCATTTTTGGAATTAACATTACAAAAACTTTCCATAATCCTGTATAAGTATTTCCATTAGTTTCTTGAATCCTGCACTCACTGTAACACAGTAACAAGTAACAATTAACCCTGTGTATTTTTACAGCCTCAGTCAGTGTATATGTTCATTTAATGTGTGATATGGCAGCCTATCAACTAATCCTGTGGATTGCCCGTTCAGCCAGTGTATGTTCCCTTACCAACTTACTCTATGCAATGAACAGGGTTAGTCACTCTTTTCTTTCTGGTTATAAATAAGATCACCTCTATTATGTGACAAACTTTGCACTTGCACAGTCTTATTGAGTGTACATTCTCATGCAATATGTGATAGGGCAGTTACCAATTTTTTATAACCAGAAAGTGTGCTTAAGCCTGTCCAATGCCCAGGGTTAGTCACACTTTCTGGTTATAAAAAATGAGTAACTAACCCTGCACACTGTTCAGCCTTAGTGTAAATCTCATCTATAGGTACTCTTTACCCGACATAATGACCAAAACCCACCAGTAATATTCTCAGGTTGCATTTAAACTCGTCTTATGCTCCTCATTGGAATAGATTCTTTGTGAATTACAAAATGAAAACATTCTACTTTCAATTTAGGGCATTGTTTGTGTTGCCAGTCAGGATTCCACCAGCCAGGATTTCTGACAGTCATCCCAAACAATTAGTCCTCACCTTTGCTAGGCGTAGATATCCTATGGCTATTAATTTGTATTCTATATTCTTTGTTATTAATAAACGGATATTGGCTGCCTCAGAACAGCTCATTTTGCAATCTTTGTCAAGTCATTTCTGCCCAGCTAACTAGCTTGCACTGGTGACCCTCTTGTAGGTCGTTCATAAATTTGGGTTAGGAAATAAGCATATTTAAGCATATTTATGAACAAACTGCAGATAGGTTACAGCTCAGGTTTCTCAATTGCAGCAGGTGTTAATCACATGTACATGTGGGTTGGAGGAATGTGCATTATCATGCACTGACCACTTGAAGGGCCAACACTTAAATTCTGTGTGCAAAAAATTCAGTTCCTGCCATCCCCCCATGGCATCCTCCATTCCTTCTGTCCTTTAATTCTCACTTCTATGATATTGACTTAGATAGCTTTCTGTATCATATATTCTTTGGCCAGTTTAGGTTTGTATCATATATTCTTTGGCCGGTTTAGCCCTCACCTTTGCGGTGCATAGATATCTTATAGCTATTAATTTTGTATCCTATATTATTTGTTATTATACCCCCCACAAACAAAGTTTGAGGGGGTATATAGGACTCACCCTGTCCGTCTGTCTGTCTGTCCATCTGTCCATCCTTATAAGCGCAACTCCTCCTAAACCGTTTAAAGAATTTTCATGAAACTTTACACAATGGAAGAACTCCATATGAAGATGTGCATGAAGCAATATAATTCCATTCTGACAAGCACGGGGGGTATCACTTTGTGAGCTTGCTCACAGTACCTCTAGTTAAAATACACCTGTGACTGTATCTTTTGTTTTGAGTCTCCATTATTTTTCAGGAATGGAGAGTTGACGTGAATAACTCTCCATTACTAGTGAACAAAGATTCTATCCCTAAATGACATGGTTTTATCCTCGGACACAGTGGAGGCAAAGCAGGATTATTTGGCTTTTCCCTTTAGTTGGTATTGCATTCTTGTTCAATGCACCTCGTGTCGGACAGTTTTACGGGTGGAGAAATCCATCACTTTTGGGAATTTCAGATCTTGAAGTTTGCTGTGTATTCTTAACCTTTGCCTCAGCTTGTTCACATGATGCTATCAAATCATTGTCGCTGATGTCTGAAAACATATCAGTGTGGATGTAAACGGACTGAGGGGATGGATTTTTGTTTTCCGTGTTATCATGCAAACTATTTAGTATGTTATCAATGGCATTATCAGTGTCATAATCTGACTGAGTGTTAGTAGAAAAATGTATTCTGAGTCAGAAATAAACTCTCCCCATCACTTGAAGACATTTTGGAGAATGGACAAATTTAGGCTCAGATAATAGTTAATGATCAGCTCTTAAATCTTACCCTGATTACTTTTGACTTTTGAGTAGCGTTCATAACAAGTAACAATAACTGTCCATTCCTAAACTAACTTGTATCATCTATTCAAGGCATGCTGTTAAAACTGACTGGTGTGACGTTTAGGTGTATTTTAAGTAGGTGAAAATCCTCATAACTCTCCATTCCTTAAAAACAATGGGCCTCGACCCCTTCTGGATCTCGGCTCCATTATTTTTAAGGAATGGAGAGTTACTCAGACTTTCTCCTGTACTTAATAAACATTCAGCCTCAGAGCAGCAAAATCAGAGGAACATCAGAGGCGCAGTGATTGGACCAAAGTATTGGCTCTTCAAGCGGTCAGTACATGATGCACATTCCTTCAACATGCATATACATGTGATTAACACCTGCTGACATTGTCTTGAGAAACCTGAGCTGTAACCTGACATCTGCAGTTTGTTCATAAATAAGCTTATTCCATAACTCAAATAAATGTATCATAGTAACTGGAATATTTATTTATTGTGTTATTCAATTGCAGGTGGTAACAAATTATTTCAAAGACCATATCAGTGATAACACAAGGTAATAATTCTTAACTTAGTATCTGGCACTTATTACTATACAGCCAAACAGCACACAATTAAGGGTCATACATTATTTGAGAGATTTATTATTTGATTATCCATTTTGTTATCTGTCAAACAGGATATTATAGGATGAATTCTCAGTTCATCCCAAGAGTTCAAGAAAATAATTCTTTTTTAACCCTTAAGGGTTAAAAGGAATTATTTTTACTGCAACCGAATAGGTGCCTCAACATGGGCTCTCTGTATAAACTGGCAAGTTACATTCTAAGTACCTTGGCAATTGGCTTTAGGCAAGTCTTGACTAGCTATCTAAAAAACAACAACTCAGGCACAAGATGTAGACTGTAAAAGTGTAGTAAAAATATACAAAACACTCCAGGCCTTTAAGGGCTAATTGAATATACCTGATAAGTGAATATTGTTGAATGGCAATTTAAAATGGGGCTATCCAGTTACCAGGATTCCACTGCCATCCTTTCTCCAATTTAAGACAATGCCAAAAGATGCTTTGTTTCTTGAGATAGTGACAGCATGAAAATGGATTCAGGAATGGAGTTTTTTTTATTATTTTCTCCCAGTTCCTAGACATTTTTCCATGGATATTTTGCCCCCAAAATTAAAAAAAAATGTTTATTCATTGATCTGTCTTTATTTTATATAGAAAATTAATTGATCTATCTTTACTTTACATATATTGCATGTCTCTATTATGTCTCCCCTTCACCAAGGGGAGACATATTGTTTTACCCTGAATTCTTCTCCTTCTCGTTGTTGTTGAAAAAAAAAAGTGCACTTGCAAATTGTGTTGCGAGTGCAATTTTGTGCAAATTGCACTCGCAAAATTCCCCAAAGTTTCACAACTATGCATGTTTGAGACAGATGTGTTTAAACACAGCTACCGTACTTACCCGTGTCGAAGCCCATATTCGTGATTAAGCCCACCCCTCGCTTTTTCAGATTTATGAATCAGGGTGCCCTACTCGAGTCAAAGCCCCCCCCTCCCCCTCCCTCCCCTTCCCTCCCAAGTTTCAAATTGGACGAAAGTTGTTTGAGACGTCAAATTTACAAGCATCAAATGGAAAAACAGGTGACTTGTTGCAACACTGTACTTACCCCGGTATCAAATAGAACTGTAATACTGTATTATGTATATTCTTGGGAGTTGAGGTTTTTGTGTTGTTAACTTTGTCTTTTGTGTAATACATTATGTCTGTGTTCAGTGTAATAAGTCTATTAAAAAATTATATATCCCAAGCAAAATTGACTTGTTTATTTTTTTGTCCACCTCGTTTTTGGAAGCTGTGACTTGTTTCAAATAAGTGTGCAGACGGCTGTCAATAGTTGTCTGAAAACATGCCCATAACATATAGTTTTCACAGTGGTTTTTTTCACAGTAGTTTTCACAGTAGTTGAACATCATCACAAAGATACTGATTGAACACTGCCACTTTCGAGTGGTGCACAACTCATTGTGAAAGAACACTGCCACTTTTGAGCGTGCACAACTCATTGTGAAAACGGGTGTTCAGAAATTAATGAGAAAGTGGTAATTAAAAATAAAAAATAATTACAACTCTGATATTTGAGAATTATATAACAGTTTAACCAGCAATATGATGTATGACTTATTGGTTTAATAAAACATGCTCATTTGTGATTTCATCATGCTCTGCAACATGTGAAGTTATGACTTTTGGTGTAAAATCGATTTTTTGAATGTTGCCAAGGGAGGCAACTATTTTGTTATTCATATTCCGTTGTGTAAATTTTATCTGGTCTTCATGTTATGATTTTTTTTTATTGATTTTGTGTGAAGCTATATTTTGTTTATTCGTAATAAATGTACATATTTAAAAAAAACAGCTAATTTAAACAGACTATGTTTGTCTGTTTTCAAGGGGGGGGTGGTTTGCAGTGTTGATTGACATACTTAACTTACGTCCATTTCTAGCTTCGAGAGTAACTGTAACCTGTACAAAAAATGAAAACAACACCGCATGGTTTTCTGTTTGTTTTATTCATTAAATTGAGAATTAAAACCCGAAATCTGAAAATGAAACGTATGTACAAGATAATTATGAGAATTTTTAAAGCAAATTCTGATTAAATTAGCTTTGTACTTTCAGTTTCGTTTACTGGATGAATGGGGATGTATAATGACATGCGCAGTGAATAAAGGAAACTGGAAATGTTTCAGTTTTCACTGACAATATAGATTCGGACCTCTTGCGGAGCGAATGGTGATATGAATGTGTGTGTGCGTGTGGGGGGGGGGGGGGGTGGGGGGGGGAGGGGCATATAACAGCAGTTTTAATTTTGTTTTTGTTTTACCATTAACCAATGGACAATAACAAAATAGAGGTCCATTCTGACTTGAAACGTGGCAATGCTTGTGAGTTAAGTGCAATTTAAGTGAAGTTGGACTGTTTGATGACGGGCGCGATGTTTTGCGCTCGTCTTTTTTAAATTACAGGCGCTTGCGAGCGCAATAGCGCCCGTCTTACGTGAAGGACTGCACCTCGGCTTATGATATTTGGCATGTGGGTGTATCACCATGAGACGATGTGTTGCATATCATCATGACCTACATATGACATTGACCTTTGACCTCAAGGTCAAATTACTGATTTTTTGGCAAGTAAGTTTGTCCGGGCAAGAACTTATTTACCTTTTCACCTTAGCTTATGATATTGTCTTTGAACAACTTTTTACACCTAACAAGCTATTAACCCTTTAACTAACACGAAAAGCTGACAACACTTGCAAAAAAATTGTTGAATAACAAATGTTTTTGACTTTTTGCATGAAAACCATAGCTTATGACCCCTCATGGAAATGAGCTCAATGAGCTCGTTCCAATGAGGGGGCCATAAGCTATGGTTTTGAGACAAATAAAAAAAATAATGAAAATTGAAGTTCTGCGAATAGCGCTGGCCGGTTTTGGCCATTACCATTGGGTGAAGGGTGAATTAAAAATAGAATATGTTTTTAGTATTGGAATGCGCAAAGAAAACACCTTTCCATAATCCATTCCAAGAGGGGGTCATAAGATGAGTTTAAATACTTTTTGAGAATATTACTGGTTGTTTTGGCCGTTATGTTGAGTGAAGAGATACTTTTGATGAAATTTACACTAAGGCTGCACATTGCACAGATTAGCTACTCAGTTAATGATGAAATTTTATTTTTATAATCAGTAAGTGTGACTAACCCTGAGCAACACACAAGGCTAGTCACACTTACTGGTCATAAAAAAATTGGTAATGGCATATCACACACCATATTTGAATGTCTACTCACAAAGTCTATGCATGCATAGGGCTAGTCACATGATTTATTTATTTATTATTTATTTATTGGTGTTTAAGGTCACATACGTATGCACAATGGCTAATCGTGACCGTGACAGTTTTACGGGTGGAGGAAGCCGGAGAGAACCACCGAGCAACAATGAGCAACTGTCAGCTCCCCAACATCGTAACTCTGAACTCTGCACCGCAGCACAGGCAGGGTTAGATTGGTTGAAGACATGCGCACCATCGACGTGCAGTACGCCCCAGTACACAGCGTCATTGTGCCCCCATGTAGGCAATCGGGGTGAAGTGTCTTGCCCAAGGACACAACACGGTTGCCGCAGGTGGAATTCGAACCGAGGACCTCTCGGCTTGCAGCCTGCACCTCTACCAACTGAGCTACCGCGCCCCCTTAGACACATGATAGAGATGATCTTATTTATAACCAGAAAGGAAAGAGTGACTAACCCTGTACATTTCACAGTGTTAGTTGGTAAGCTAACATACAGTTGCTCACCATAACCATTGCACAGGATCAGGGTTGGTGAATTTTTTTTTAAATTAACTTTTTTCATTTAAGGCCTAATAAAATAAAAAATCTGTTTCTCAGGCCCTCCCGCATGTCCTTTTGGCTGCCCCATGCTCTCTTTTTATAACCAATTTAAACTTAAAAAAAAATTAAAATTAAATGGTTTATGTCTGATATTTTACCCAAGTTAATAAAATTGATGAATTTGTCCCTTGAGTGCAAGAAGGCTTTGCAATGCTTTAGCATTGCAAAGCCTTCTTGCTCTCAAGGGATGAAATACACCACCACCCATGCTATTCTGTAGATTCTGAGGCCTAAAACTTGAACCAAGAACATGAACTTTTGATGGCTAAAAAGTAATTCCTGAAATAAAAAATAAAATAAAAACCGCTCGCCCGCATGCAATTTCACAAATAAAGGCCTGAGAAACAGAAGATCTACTTTGTGTGGCCTAAATCACATTTTTTTTTTTTTTTATTTCCATGCTATAAATTATTCACCAGAGTATACACTAAGGCTGTGCATGCCCAGGGCTAGTCACATGATAGAGATGATCTTATTTATAACCAGAAAGAAAAAGAGTGACTAACCCTGAGCATTACACAGGGTTAGTTGGTAAGCTAACATACAATGGCTAACCATAGGCATTGCACAGGATTAGTTGATAGGCGTTTTGTATTACACACTACACGAAAATATACTCTGACTAAGGCTGTAAAAATGTACAGGGTTAGTTGCTTACATGTCGAAGAGGGTGAATAATACAAGAAACTAATGAAAATACTGGATTGTGAAATTTTTTTTAAAGTGAATTCCAAAAATGAAAACATATTCTATTTTCAGTTAATAGCTTGTTACATGGAATGTGAGGCAATGGAAACCTGCCAGTACCCAATTTTCCAAATCCATACAAGGATTCAGTCCAGAGTATATGTTACTGTGACGTCTGGTATGCCATCACAGTAATATATGTAAAACTAGAGGGAACTGTTTTAGTGAACTAAAACACATGTCTCCCCTTCGATTAGTTCCATGCTTCCAACTTACGACTAACAAAGATCAAACTAAAGGTCAAATGTCAAAATCATGGAAGTTCAAGATAGAATGTGACACATCAGTCTGGCTGTTGCATTCATATGCCAAATATCATAAACCTTGCCGAACAATTCAATAATTTGACCTTGATGTCAAAGATCAAGGTCATCTGTCATCACAACAGTACATGATATAATGTTGTCTTATGTTGATACACCCACATGCCAAATATCATAAGCCTAGGTGAAAAGATAAAAAAAAGTTCTTGCCCGGACAAGCTTACTCGCCAAAAAATCAGTAATTTGACCTTGAGGTCAAAGGTCAATATCACATCTGGGTCATGATGGTACATCATCTCATGGAGATACACCCACATGCCAAATATCATAAGCCTAGGTCAAAAGATAAAAAAAAATCAATAATTTGACCTTGAGGTCAAAGGTCAAAATCATATGTGGGTCATGATAGTATGCGACAAATTGTGTTTTGGTGATACACCCACAAGCCGATTAGCCATTGTGCAGAAATGTGTGACCTTAAACAGCAATAAATAAATAAATTTAAACGTCTGTTTTTTCCAAACCACACGAAACCATGAACTGTTATTTGGTCTGAAGTGTTCTAAAAATTAGAATTGAATGGTAAATAAAAATTGCAATCGGTTGTGTCATTGGCTACCGCATGGGGAATAAAAATAAATGAGTCAGTATATTTTAAAAAAAAAAGAAAAGTGTGTCAAGAGTCACAGTTAAATTATATAACAGTTCTGTTTGAACTCATTAACTTGTACCTGCAACCCGGGGGCAGGTGATCACATAGGGATTCTTTTAGGTGTCTTCAGGGGTCGAATATGAGACCCTTTCCCAATAGCATTTCAGTATGATGTTTCCCAGTTCAAACTAATAATTTCCCAATCTCACTCCTTATTCAAAACAAAATTTAATTCTTCTTTAGCTCTTGAAGGTCTAATTTTGGCTTTCATCACTTTTTACTGCAACAAAAAAGGTGCCTCAACAGGCATTTTTTAGATACGTTTGCAAGTTACATCCCAAGAACCTTGTGAGTTGCTTCTGGGAAAGTCTTAGCTGCCTATGTTGGCAGCCAAGGCTTGCCCAGACACAACCGCAAAGCTACAGAATGTAGACTATCACATAAATATCTTCATTATTTAATAGTATAAGAACATTATGTATTTAAAAGAGGTTACAGAGACTCAGGGACCAGCCTAGGGGTGAATTTTAAGGAGACTTCAAGTCTCCCTCCAGAAAAAATAGGGAGACTGCAGAGTCATGTAGGGAGACTTCATAGGCAAGTGGGGAAAATTAAGAATATTCATGTACCACCCCCGCCGCCCCTTCATATTTTCAATTTATGGTCCTCCATTAACGTACAAATAATCCAGGTCCAATTGTCTATGATGCATCTGTGCCAGGTTAAAAAATCACAATGTAATTATTGACTGAAAATCCCCCACTGCTACCTTCTCCTTCATGACCCCTCACCTCTTCTTTGTGCCAATCCCCCATCACCCTCCTGTGGTTGCCTTTCAACAAAGTCTACTAAGCTAATAATTTCCTAAGTCTGAAAGTGTGAACAGGACCAGATGTAAGAAGGTTGCTTGGGAGGTACTTTGTTAGTTAATAAACAAAATACATTCTGGGGTTGAGTATTTTGTAAAAGAAATGTCATTCCGCATCATTTTTATGGCATTCCGGTGTCATTCCGCATCATTTCATGTCATTCCGATGTTTAGGAGGACCCTTTTTCAAGATCGTCCACATGCACACTTATGTCCTGTACAAAGCTTTTCTTGACATCACTAAAGCTTTTTTTCATGTGTTTCAATTCCATTCGTGTTTTTCTGGGAATAGACAGCCCAACAGTTAACAGTCGTCAGCAAATCGAAATGAAAATAATGTGTTATAAAATATGTCTGTTGTGTATACATTTTCGGCATCCTAAGCGACGTAACCTACTTTCAAACTGGGTTGTTTTGTTGAGTCGCGTAAGTCAGCTATTTTCGTTTCGACACTTGAAGCTCCGACTGGAACGCAACAAAATAGAAATAAAAAAAATCCGCCAAAAGCTACAATGGACAATTGCTTGTCGTGTGATTTCAAATAAATGGACGTTTATTTGACGAATTAAAATGCCCATTTATCGCACTCGAGCACATTCGATTTTTGAAAATACTCGTTTTCATGTAAACCTCGCATCACTCACTCAGTTCAGCCTTTTCTCATTTTGGCCAATTTTTAGAGGGCGACTTGTAATCGCCCCGACTATTTTTCTAGGCGACTTTGGGCTTAGAAGGGCGACTTAATCGCCCTAGTCGCCCTCACGGCTGGTCCCTGCAGAGACTAATCATTATTTCATGCGACTGTTTGTTATAAAATGTACTACATGTACTAAACATGTAGTAGCTTCTGGATTAATGTTCTCAGTTCAATATGAATGTAGCAGGCTTGGCAATTTCAGGAGAGAGATTTTTTAGCTCTCCTTACTGCCCTCCTGAAAGAATTATGGAGAGCGAAAAATTTCCCTCCTAAATATTTTGGTCTGGGATGATTGAGATTACATGTATTATGCTCACATTAAATTTTTGTTGTAAAGCAAAAATGTAATTTAACTTCGAAGTCACATAACATCACGTAATTTCATTTTGAAAGTGGTTTAGTGGTAAAAGGTAATGGCTGCAACTGTGTTTGGGTATGTACTTTGTATACCCAAAACGCAGTTGCAATCATTTGAAGCAAAATGGGTCACAGCAATATTTTTTTTTCTGTCAGTTTTAAGTTCAACAACTGACATCACAGTTTGAAGGGTAATTTTTCAAGGAATATTGACACTATAATATACTCAGTAGGTAGAGATGCAGGCTGCAAGCCGAGAGGTCCTCGGTTCGAATCCCACCTGCGGCAACCGCGTTGTGTCCTTGGGCAAGACACTTCATCCCCATTGCCCGTGTGGGGGCACGATGACGCCGTGTACTAAGGCGTACTGCACGTCGATGGTGCGCATGTCTTCAACCAATCTAACCCTGCCTGTTCCACAGTGCGGAGTTACGATGTTGGGGAGCTGGCAGCTGCTCGTCGTTGCTCGGTGGTTCTCTCCGGGTACTCCGGCTTCCTCCACCCGTCAAACTGTCACGGTCATGATTAGCCAATGTGCATAAATATGTGACCTTAAACATCAATAAATAAATAATAAATACACTATAATATACTACCATTACTACTATCCTGTCACTTGAAGCACTTGCACCAGGATGTGACTGTAGATTCAAGCAGACCCGTTGTTCAAGAAAGTCATACGCCTACCACTACCACCTTCAACCCCCTTGGGGGTTGAAGGTGGTAGTGGTAGGCGTATGACTTTCTTGGACAACAGGTCTGGGTACACAAACAGGTCTTGTCAAGTGTGTGTTCGGTTGTTGAGTGAGACATCTAGATGTCTAAGAGATTTTGCTTTACCTTAGTAAAGTTAATAAAATCACTGATGTAGTCTGTTGGTTTCAGTTTCAATGAGTTCGTTCAACTTGATACTTAAAATGCTGTGTAAAGCTAATTGCTCTCCTAAGCTGATTGAGGAGAGCGATTTTTTGCCCTCCTGCATTTTTCAGAATGCCAGGCCTGATGTAGCATTTCTTATTCTTTGCATGTTTCTTCTCCCAAACAACTTGGAGCTTTCATGATGCAAATTTTCCCAGTTGCATGGACCCTGGACCCTTTCCCAAAGAGGGCAGAAGAATCCCTGTCACACGATGACTCTTCATGTAAGAATGACCCATTTAGTGCACAATTGCCAGGCAAACCAAAGAGAGAAATAGCACAGTTACTTATATATTATCTAGTATCCTAGAAAATGCCAGTGCCAGCCAAGTTGTACAAATTGCTTTGCGACATTGTGCATATTCCTTTCATGGTATTAGGCTTTGAAAAATGCTAACAGGAAATGCCGAGATTGGGAGTTTATCATATACCAGCGGTTGCAGTACTCAAACTCCAAAATACGAACATTGACCATCTGCCATCAGCATCAACAGTCAAGTGATTGTGTATTCACACCATCAGCATTCATCTGATGAGGCTTTCTTCATATCAGCTCTTTACTGCTGCAGAGTATTTTTTTTAAATATTTTTATCAAATCTAGCATGACTGCTGTAAAGCAGCCATGACTAGTTTTGATAAAAATGTTATAGAAATTTAACTGAAGGAATTATTGGTCGAACAAGTGATTCAATTTACAGGGGGAAAATTGTGTTTAACTCCTTGCGTGCTGCTGGCAGATATTCCTGCCAAGGACCAGATTTCTCTTTCCACTGAAATAAGTATAATTTTGGCACATTCAATAAAATTTTTCCCTTGTAATCTGTATGAATTATGTCACCATTGATTTCTGGAGTCAAATTTACATGAATTTCCAATGAAATCTAGTCATGTCTGCTTCACAGCAGCCATGATAAGATTTCATGAAAAATATCTTAAAAATACTCAGCAGGTTAAGAGTTAAAATGCAAAATTATTACTTATTCTAGTGGCAAGGGATTTGCTGTCCTGGGCAGGAATATCCACCAGCAGCATACAAGGAATTATAGACCTGTTTCAGGTTTTTTAATATGTAGACAAAACTGGTTTCAGTGTAATTTTCATGTTTTGAAGTTCTCACGATTGCATGGTGGGTAATTGTTTCTAAGACCAAAAAGTCTTACAGAATTGGAGAGAGCCTCTTAATGGTTAACTTTTTAAAAATGTTTCTAAGACATGCAGCATGTGCTGCACCCCTTGACTGCTAATCCACTGTGTCAGAGTTGGAAATATGCTAATAAGGTTAAAGTTCCCTCAGAGTTTACAATGCCCATTTTACCATAGATATCTTGGAGACATCTATTCTAAAATATTGTTTTCAAGACTTCATTTGGGTCTGGAATAATAAAAGTTTTGAATATAAATACCCTTTCTTATCAACCGACCTTACAATTGTTTACTACAGGCTTGCACTACAGTGGAAGACCCTAACTCGGATAAAATACTCTCTATTTTAATCTTTCCCAAGAGATGTGGGAAAGAAAAGTGGTGAAAAAAAAACACCATGAAAAAATAAACCAAAACTGGGTCGAGCGCCATTGGCGCACACCCAGTATGGGATGCTCTTCCCTTAGTACAAATCCACGACTTCCGTTAATCAATGCGCAGTGCATCATCAATTCATCATTCTTTTTTATTTCCGCACACGTGGAGGATGTGTCTCCGCCATTTGCCATACGAAACAGTGATAATTCAACTCGTCGATAATGGTTTTCCTGTGACTGGATTATGGATCTGAAGATCGTATAATAACATGACTGTGTTTTATATATTCTCGTTAATATTTTCAACCACATTCTCATTGTATATTATTTATTATTCTGTTTTCGCGAATGTTTTTTTCGACATCGTGTCAACGCAGTTCGACAATGAATGAAATTTTTTGGTTGATAAATTTAAATTGTTATTGGAGTTAGGTGTCAATTAAGGACTGTCTGGACTGGATTTCTTCACTCTGTTGAGGGCTGAATTTCTGTTTTTTTCGGGCCCTGACGGCCGTCTGGGTTCTGTCGTGTGTCCACCGTTTTTTTTTCTGCCACCTTCTCTCGTAGTTGAGGGTGTTCTACTTTCCGTATCTGTTGAGTTCACCTTTTTCTTCTACTACTCTCACCTCTGTTATTTCCAGTTCGGTTCCTTTAGGGCAAGTCCTTTTGCCCTCGCCTTGGTCCGTTCTCATGGCCGTTTCTTCCGCACATGCGGGTGGTGTGGAACGCTGTCGTTTCGGGGCCTCCCGACTCGACCACGTCTGGTGTTAGTTATACCCCCTCCGTGGGGGATGTGCAGCTCCTCCCACACCCGTGGGGGAGGGGGGAGCGCTGTTGTTTTGGGGCCCCCGACTCGACCATGTCTGGTGTGAGTTATATCCCCTCCGTGGGGGATGTGCAGCTCCTCCCGCTCCTGTGGGGGGGGGGGGAACGCTGTCATTTTGGGGCCTCCCGACTTGACCATGTCTGGTGAGAATTACTCCCCCTCCGTGGGGGATATGCAGCTCCTCCCGCACCAGTGGGGGGTGGGGAACGCTGTCGTTTCGGGGCCTCCCTCTAGCCTGCTGATGCTTACCCTTACCCCGTGAGTAAGAAGTAGAAGCGGAGACAGAAGGATCAGCCCTTTGCTGCGCAGAGGAAGCAGAAGGGTACTTGTTAGGCTTTGAACGGTCCCTGCCTCC
Source organism: Pictodentalium vernedei (assembly GCA_031216915.1). Lineage (NCBI taxonomy): Eukaryota > Metazoa > Mollusca > Scaphopoda > Dentaliida > Dentaliidae > Pictodentalium > Pictodentalium vernedei. The sequence goes on along the minus strand of CM062295.1, from coordinate 225,094,242 downwards.
CCTAGAAGGCTGATCAAGCTGATGAAGCAGCAGCTGATCTTTGGAATGATGTAGGACGTCATCCCGGACCGTCGACACGGAACCCATGGAACAGTAGCAGTCCTGCCAAAGAAGCAGATCGAAGAGCAGCGCGCTGCCCCCAGGAAGGGATCGGCCTGTGTCCAGCACAGAGTCCCTTCGAACTAGTTCCAAAATAGCTGTGTCACAGGCACAGATATCCTCCAGAGGCATTCCAATGCTGCCTTACTGGAGTTGGATGTCAACACTCTGTTGAGCTTGCTCACGTTGCTAGGATTCAGAGTCAACGAGAAGAAGTCGGATCTGGTCCCTTCTCCATTGTTTTGTCATCTGGGGATGGCCTTCCGCACACAGTTCTATACGGTGGCAGTTCCCCAGGCCAGGGCTGTGATTCTCTCATCTTTTGCTCTGACTCTGTTCCAGTCCACATCCGCGACAGCACGGGGTATTCTCCGGCTGCTCGGTCTCTGCGGTTTGGTGACAGATCTCATTTCTCTAGGTCGGCTGCATGTCAGACCTCTCCAACACTTTCTGCTCAGTCATTGGAGGCCGAATGTCGATTCTCTGGATCTGATGCTTCAGTTTCCAGAATCTCTTCATCCTCACCTTCTCCACTGGACGAATGTTCCATGGATCACGCAGGGTGTCCTGTTGGACTTACCCACGTCCGATCGCGTTCTGATGGCAGATGCCAGCGATCTCGGATGGGGTGTGATGTTGGATCCTCTAGGTCTTTCCCTTCACAGGATGTGGGACCAGGATCGGGCATCTCAACACATCAACCAGAAGGAGCTTCTTGCTCTTCTTCCGAGTTTCAGGCAGTGGATCCCTCACCTGTCGAATCGTCAGATCCTTCTGTTGTTCGACAATTCAACAGTGGTTGCTTCATTCGGAACCAGGGCGGCACGCACTCGGTTCCAATGTACGAATTGGCTCAGAATCTCAACGCCGGGGTGGTTGTTCATCACATTTCCGGTCGTCTGAACATCCTAGCCGACACCATGTCCCTGTAGGGCAGGTTCTTTTCCACCGAGTGGATGCGCCACATGGCGGTGTTCCATCGATCTCTTTGCGACTTGTTGGAATCATCAGGTGGACACTTTCGTGTCCTCGTGTCTAGATGCTGTGGCGTTCACCGTGGATGCTCTGGCCTTCCTTTGAGACGGTCTTGTCGGCTACGCCTTCCTGCCAGTTCCAATTCCGCCTCAGGTTCTAGCCCAGATATGAACCTGCAGTCATCGAATCCTTTCAATCACACCCCTGTCGCCTCGGTGGGTGTGGATCAATCTGCTCCACTCTCTGTTAGCAGCAGTTCCAGCATGTCTCCCTCTACGTCGCGACTTTCTTTGCCAAAGTCGCCCGAGGTTTCAAGTTGACCCGACTTCATTGTGCCTTCGCGCATGTCTTTTATCGGGTCCTGTCTCCTCCGTAGTGGTTTTTAGAGACAAGCAGTGGAGTTGCTTTTCTTCTTCAAGGAGGCACTCACTCCACTGGTTTAGCCTCTGGCTAAGTAGAAGGTTCTACTGTCGATGGTGTGCAATCACTCTGTTGCTTCTGTCACTCCTTCAATCATACCGCTTGCAGAGTTTCTGGTATATGTTTGTTTCTGGGGGTCTCCAGCAATGGGTGCAAGTCCATGATTCGGAGACCTTTTTCATATGTGGTACCGCATTGTTTTGACACTCATCCTTGCCTCTCCATGCTTGTTCAGCTCTTTTCCTTGAAAAGGCCTAGGACTTTGCAGTTTACTCCAAGATGGACACTTTCTTGGGCGCTGCTCTGCTTGGGGGTGGGGAGGCATTTATCCTGGATGGATATGCGTTTTCTCACATGCCAGTTCTCTCCTGCATCCATTTCTCGATGGGTTTGTCTTGCTATTCGTGCAGCTTCCGCTCGGCTAGCTACTGGTGATTGTATTACCAATCGTTTTTTCTGCCACGAGGTGCGTGCATTGTCTTCCTCTTTTAATAACTCTCTCATGTTGCCGGATGTTCTACTGGCAGCCTACTGGAGAATGCTACCTTCTCCTTTTATCTGCATCAGTTGCAGGAGCCGACAGAGGACCTTTGACCTACAGGCTCTCTTTCTTCGGCTCAGGCTGTTGTCTATCCCAGCCATTCAGTTTTTTTACAGGGTCAGTTCCAGCTCTGTGCTGTTACTGCCCTTTCTGTCTGTGCGTTGCACTTCACCAATACGCCTCATCTTTCATTGTCTTTTACTAATGTTTGTGATGCTATGGTTTGATAAGCGAAGGGATCTCTTCCTCTGTCCACGGTTCCAGTGCAATTGAGTTATGTGTGGGTTGGTTATGTGATTCCCTCCATCCTATTGTCTTTTCAGCCTGTAGTAAACAATTTTAAGGTAGGTTGATAAGAAATATAACTTTTATAGTAAATTTCCTTTCTTATTATACCTACCACAATTGTTTACATGGAGGCCCTCCTGTCTTCTTATTCAGGTAAGAATCCTTCCTCCTCGCTGATCACATAACTCCTGTGTTGGCGGAATCAAAAGAATGATGAATTGATGATGCACTGCGCATTGGTTAATGGAAGTTGTGGATTTGTACTAAGGGAAGAGCGTCCCATACTGGGTGTGCACCGATGGCACTCGGCCCAGTTTTGGCTTATTTTTTCGTGGTGTTTTTTTTACACCACTTTTCTTTCCCACATCTCTTGGGAAAGATTAAAATAGAGAGTATTTTATCCAAGTTAGGGTCTTCCACTGTAGTGCAAGCCTGTAGTAAACATTTGTGGTAGGTATAATAAGAAAGGAAATTTACTATAAAGTTTATATTTTCTTTTCTTTTTAAATATTTCCAGGCGAGTCTCCTCAGAAAAATTTAAACGGTTCCTTGAAATGCAGAAGGTAAGTTTTATTAATTGCTTCTTTTTACTTTTTCTCTGGACAGTTTTAAAAAATATGTATCAAGGTACAGTATTTGTTAAACAGACAGACGTATTTTAACCATTAACCATTAAACCATCAGAAAAATTTTATAATATCTACCAGATATTCATGCAGATAACTTAAGAGGGTTTCTATATTACTGTTGGCCGTCTATAAATGTATCTGTGGGAACCACGGGTAGGGAAGAAGCTCTTGTTTAATGTGGTAAACAAGCTCTGTTTTATTGGTAAAATAGGACCCAGTAACCAATGTGTGGGGCCAAAGGCCTGTAAAATGGCCAACACGGGTATAAATGATTGGCTGGACTTGCTTTTTTATCCATGTTGCAGTCACGATTGGCCATTGTGCAGGAGTATGTGACCTTAAGCTTCAGTAAATAAAATGCAGACTATAAGTAGAGTTCTTAAGAAAGAATACACTTGCGGCAAATTTTTCAAAGCAACATAAAAGTGAAAGTTTCCGACTGTTTGGAAATCCAAGAGTCATTATGGTTTGTACTAAAGCTTAGGCATTGAACAGACTGTTATTCAACTCTATGCATTATTAGTGGTTAACCTTTTTAAATTCATTTCTTAATCCTTTACCCAATGAATCGGCTACAACTGCCCACGTAGTATGCAAATTCAGCAGTTGAAAAAATGTTATTTTTCAAAACATTTCAACAAAACCATATCATGTGACCCCTCATTGGAATGAGCTCATTGAGCTTGTTCCAGTGAGGGGTCACATGATATGGTTTTCTTGGAATTTTTTGAAAAATTAAAAAAAATGATATTTAAAATAATAAATTTTGATATCGTCTAGATTGGGTAAAGGGTTAACTAATAAAAATTGAAAATGTAATAAAATTTGAATGGAGATTTTGGTGAATAGCTCTGCAGGCTTGTAAATTTTTTGGGTAATGTGTTAACTCACCTACTGAATATGTTTGGGAAAGTTTAGCGCACCCTATAGCCTGCATCCCTCCACTGATGTTTTTGAAATTTCACCTCACCATGTTTTTATATCATAAAAAATGTCTGTTGTGATGGTCATCGTGGACTTTACTAATAATCTCATGGCAATTCCTTTAGCACCCTGTGTCCTTCATCCGATTAAGGTATAATCTCATCTGCTAACTGATGGCAAGATACAGATGTGAGCTGTATATTTCACTGTCAAAACTTGAAAGTCATGTCTGTTGCTTGCCATCTCTGATTTTGCAAATACTAAATCCTTAGACAAATTCCCTGATTGCTACTCAACAGGACTGCTGGAACACTCAATTGTCTCATATGGAAAAATGTCTCTACTACTACCATCTTACATGGGGGGGGGGGGGGGGGGGGGGGCGGGGGAGGGGGGAGGTGGTGGGGGGAGAGAGAGAAAAGGTGTCGCATAACTCTTTTAGCACCCAGAAATTTCTCCTCAACCAACAATCAGAATCTTTGGATATTTTATATATAACATTCTAAGGGAAGTCAGATTCCAATTTCTTCAAATCAAGTCCCTGGGTTCATATAGGAGCTCTCTATATAGGAACCCAAATTTTAACTTCGTGCAAAAAGAGGAAAATTCTTTAAAAATCTTCTTCAGATGCATCACTCAAAATCTTAGGAATTTGGTATACTTGGGTTCCCTGTGGTAGCCCGAATTTTAACTTATTGCAATATGAGGAATAATCTTTAAAAATCGTCTCTGGAAACACCATTGAGAATCTTTAGATATTTGATACATAGCAACCTTAGGAGAGTCAGATGGAAGTATGTTCAAATGAAGTTTCTGGTTTCATATTTGGTCTTGAATTGTAACTTTGTAAAATGTAAGTAATCCATATTTTTTAAAATCCTCTCCTCCAGCACCACCAATCAGAATCTTTTGATATTTGGTATACAACACCCTAGGAAGGGTGGGGGCAGTAGATTCTAGTTTCTTCAAATCAGTTCCCTGGTTTTGTATTTTGGTTCCTTGTGGGATCCTGAATTTTAACCTTCTGGAATATGAGAAGAATTCTTTAAAAATATTCTTCTTCACATCCACCAGTGAAAATCTTTTGATATTTGGTATACGTCATCATTTGGTGTGGGACCAGATTCAAGTTTATTCAAACCAAGTCCCCAGGTTCATATTTTGGACCCCTTTGAGAGCCTGAATTTTAACTTGGTGCAATATGAGGAATAATCTTTAAAAATCTTCTCTGGAACCACCAATCAATCTTTTGATATTTAGTATACAGCATCCTTGGGGTATCAGATTCCACCTTTTTTCAAATCAAGTATCTGGGTTCATATTCAGGTTGTCTACCTGAGCCCAAAATTTAACTTTGTGCAGTATGAGGAAAATTCCTCTTATTCGGTTCCATCAGTTGTAATCTTTTGATATTCAGTATACAGCATCCTTAGGGATGTCAGATTCAGTTATGTTCAAATCAACTCCCTGGGTAATTATATGGTAGCCCAAATTGTTAACTTAACAGAGTTGGTAAGTTGGGGAGGCTTACAATTTCTCACCACTGCTCAGTAGTTCTCTCCCAGTACTCTGGCTTCCTTCATACCATAAAACGGTCTGACACCATGTGATCCTGACTGATTAAATGTCATTAAACCCTAAAAGAAACCCCTTACAGGAAACTAAAAGTTAACTTAGTGTAACATGGGGAAAATTTTTTAAAAATGTCCCCTAAATTCAGTATGCAGCATCCTTTGTGGTGTCAGGTTCAGCTCTGTTCAAATCAACTCTCTGGGTTAATATTTAGGAGCCCAAATTATTAACTTAGAGCAATATGAGAAAAAGTCTTTAAAAATCTTACCCAGAACCACCAATCAGAATAGAATCTTTTGATATTAGTTATATGACATCCTTTGGGGAGGGGTGGGGGGGGTGGCAGATTCAAGTTTGTTTCAATCAAGTCCCTAGGTTCATACTTTACTTTAAATTAGTACAATATTAGGAAATTTCTTCGAAGATCTTTTTCAGATTTGCCAGGCAGAATCTTTTGATGTTTGTTATATAGCTTAGCTATGACTTCTATAGCAAAATGTATTCTGGGCATTATGGGAGGAGGGTGGGTGTACTCCAGAGAGGTTTGAAATTTTGCAAAGAATCCAATGAAGAATTTACTGTTTGTTTATTTAAATGAATTCATAGGATAGCTCCACATTTTACATTATGATCAACTGAAGAAATGGCAAGATGCTTGGGCTATTTTTTTCACTCCTGAGGGGCTCAAGGATTGACAATGTATCCTATGGAGATGGATTGCTTAATGTTGATTCATTCTTGGACTTGTTCTGTTCAAGATGAGCATTTCAGGCCCTGTGGGGCCTCCTGTTTAAACTTTTTCTTCTCTGTAACTTTGCTTCTATGCAGCACACTTAACTCAATGAAATGACATTTGTTCAAATTAATAACAGTTAAACTGATCTGCTCTTTGTTGAGTTAAGTTTATGTAGAAATTCAAGCAATTTATCACATTTCTATTGGTAGGATCTGCCTGAAGATGTAAATTCAAAAGCCAGAGTCAGAGAAATAATGATGTCATTTCTAGATGATACAGTAAGAGAAACAGGTGGCCGTGGTTTAGATTTTTCTGAACAGGAAGTGAGTCAGAGCAGTAACACAAACATAATATTTTTTTTAATTCTTTTACAGAAATGCATTTTGAAAAGAGAAGTTTAAAAAATTTAATTGCTGAAAAGAAAATGAACCAAGTAGTCATGAGACTTCAGCTAAATACAGTGGAACCCTGTTAATTGAATAGCCACTTTGCCAATGAAAATTATCCAATTAACAGGAGTATTCAATTAACAGGGTTTGTGTCACTTTCCTGTATTCTGGAGATAAACTTAACCTTGTTCTATTATATCCTGTTTGACAGAGCTCCATGAGTTCTGTCAAACCAGATATAATAGATTAAATGCCTGTATTGGATCTACTGAGGCCAAATAGGTCTGTTAATCAAGAAAAACTGGGAAGAGTCAGGGTAATTTCCCGACAGTTTACAAGATTATTTATTCAATTAAGAGGAGTTTATTCTATAACCTATATTCAATTAACAGGCCAAATCTGTACCGGTGGTATGGTAAATGGTTTTGTGTTGAGAAATTCTATTCAATTAACAGGGTTGTTCAGTTATGAGATATCCAATTAAGGGGGCTCCGATGTACTAGATTCATGCTACCATTTTTTTACCTTGTGCTATGGTACAGTATAGGTATTGGACTCCTGAATGCCAGGCTTTGTTAACCCTTTACCCAAAGTAATATCCAAAATCGGCCAGCGCTATTCTAAAAAATCGCCAATTAATTTTCATTATATTTTCATTTTTTGTCTCAAAAACATAGGTTATGCCCCCTCTTTGGAACGAGCTCATTCCAGTGAGGGGTCATAACCTTTGTTTTTGAGACAAAAAATGTAAAAAATTAGTTATTCAAGAATTTTTTTTGCAAGTGTCGTCTTCTTTTCATGTTAGGTAAAGGGTTAAAGTGTTACCATGAGTTTAATTCATGATGGGGGATCAGAAACCAAAATTCTAATTTCCTCCATAACATGATTGTTCCTTTCAAAATACACATACAGACCTGTGCCAGTCTTCATCTGAGGCCAACCGTAGCACTTTTGTTGTAGTATAGCCAGCGTGTTTCACACTTTCATGCAGCTGTTAAAAAAAGATAGTGAACTAGGTAATCATGAGAACTTCAGCTAAATACTAGATTCCTGCCACCATTTTTGATGGCATGCCATGGTCCTGTGTTTTAGGGGTTGGAATCCTTATTACCCTGTGGTGTTGATGTTGATGTGAGTTAAATTCCTTGATGTCAGTTAAATTCCTGGTGAAGGATCAAAAACCAACATTCTAAATTCCTCCATAACATAATTGTGCCCTTCAAAAAACTCACATGTGCAAATACCCTTCTTTGTTTTTCACTTTTGTAATAACAGGGACACACACACCAAATCAGAAGGTCTCCATTTGTCAGAGGGGAGGGAGAAAGGTCCCAAATGTGTCCTGGTTGTCAGATGTTCCACTCAATTTCAACACACATTTCTAACCAGGGACCTTCTGATGAAGGGGTGCAGGGGTCTTTTCAGGTTTTTGGCCTTTTTTTTATCCCCCCGAAAAAAAAATTTCAGGGGATATAGTCGTCACGCGTTTTTTTTTGTCCGTCTGTACATCCGTTCGTCCGTCTGTCCGTTTACATTTCGTTTCCGGATGATAACTTCCCTTGAAATAGTTTGATTGTAACCAAACTTGATATGTGGCTTAAACATATAAAAATACAGGTCAAGTTCGAATCCGGGTTCATCCTGATTAATATTACCAGAGTTATGCCCCTTTTTAATTTAGAAAATCTTATGATTTTTGGTTTCCGGATGGACCACACTTTTTTCGGGGGGATCAGCTGCCCCGTGGATGTGGCAGCCCTCTAGTTTAACTTGACGTTAAGCCTAAAACAAAGAGTTACACGTGGAAATCTCCTTAAAATGTTTTTAGTATGACAAAAGTCCTCAGTTTTCTTTCATTGCTAAATCACCCAGCTAACCCAGCTCAAACACCCACGTACCCACCCACCCACCCACCCACCCACACACACACACACACACACAGTCTTGTCTACCCTACATACCGAGGTACCCCATTGTTTGTCCTTTGTGTGGACTAACGGTTTCTACCTTGTTTTGCCGGTACAGTTCTGGGAAAACAACCGAGGAAAAGGGTTTCTTTTGTCTTTTGTACCTCGGTAAGGCGAAACACACACACACACACACACACACACACACACACACACAGAGAGTGAGAGTTCGGAGAGAGTTCTCACAACTACTTGCTTGCCGTTGAGCTATGCTGTTTTGAAATTTGTTGAACTTTGGTATTTGGTTCTGTCTTGGGTTCTATCAAGTAATCCTACAAAATGTTTTATATGGAAGTGAAACTGCAGAAAAGTTTTTTTACCCATCTTTTACTCAAAAAATATCAACTGTTAACCTTCACAGGACTGGAGATTTTTATACATATCCACTATACTTTGAAAGTCTACCTTCTGTGACTTTGCATTTCTTTCCAGTCAAGTCTTACCAACAGACAAGATACTTGGAAAACAAATTTTGAGTTTACCCAAACAATGAACTTTGGGGCACTTGTTCCTTTGCATTAAAAAGTTAACGAAGCCAGAATTAGGCCCTTTATGGTAAACATTCACTTTCAGAGACGAACATTAAATGTCTCATTTCTCAGCCATCAGAACTCGAGTTACTACAATATGTTGAGTATATTATATTCTGAAAATCTTTGAACTGTGCAGTGAAATGTGGAGAAAACAAAATTTGTGATTTTTTTTACATTCTTTGAGTTTTTTGTGTATTTTTATTCATGTAAACATGCTCTGGATCACAGTGTAGTGAAAGGCGTAACTTTTTAAAAATTTTCTCTCTGTTATAGAGTATCTCTGTTCAGTCACAGTTTCATTTGAAATTTCTGAACCGAATTCCTAGAAATCTGTCTGGTCCGAGGTGTACCAGAGCTCAGACCAATTTCAGTGAACAAGGATCAGAGAGATATATAAAATAGTCACAAATTTGAGACTCTCTTACTTAATGTGTAATTTAAGGCAATAAATGGCTTCAAAGACATCAAAAATAGAGAATATTCATTCATTTCTTATTCTAAAACCAACTCTCACTTGCACTAATAATGAAAGTATCCTCCCCAACCATTTCTTATTGCCAGATGGCTAAATTACACTCCCTTTTGAAGCATGAATGTGGAAAGAGACAAAAAATTGAATTGATGAGCATGATTTGTTATTCACTGAAAGAAAGAGGTTAGATAACAAAATGTCAGTTTTTGACCAACTGATGTCAGATGACTGGAAACTGAAAGTGGGTTACTCCTCGCCCTCTGATTTGCTGGTCATAATTTCATTGGATTTCAAAGGAGTTGAATGCTATTCATAATCTCCTTGACACCCTGTATATATTCTGTAAACCCCCTACTGGATTTACACGATATCAAAATTTGTTATTTTAATCATTTTATAAAACAAACTTCAATAAAACCATATCATGTGATCCCATCATTGGAACGAGCTCATTGAGCTCGTTCCAGTGAGGACTCACATGATATTGTTTTGTTCAAATTCTCTTAAAAATGTTTTTTCAAATGTGCTCAATTTATATATTTCACGGGAAGATGCAGCAGATTCTTTATGTAAAGGGTTAACAGGAGGATTCTGTATTTTAAATTAATATGATTTGCTAAGACCTCATGTGTTTATTACACATGTTGCGAAAGTTATTTCCTTAAAGGGCTCTTTGATGGTGTGACAAAATGCAGTTTGTCTTATTTTATTTTAAACATTTTCTTTTCAGTTCTTAGATTACCTATTTTCTGCACAGAATTCAATCTGGGACCCGAAACATGACAAGATCAACCAGGACATGAATCATCCATTATCACATTACTGGATAGCATCTTCACACAATACGTAGGTTTTGAACTTTATAGCAAAAAATATTAGTTGTTATTTTTCAATGCGGTAATCTGATGGTGATAGATCTTTACTCTATGCAGTCTTTCACTTTGAAGAAAACACTTGCTCTTGTGTGATCACAGTGGTGTATAGTGCATAGATGTATTGAGAATTTGTGATATGCTGACCTTGGTCACCACAAACTAAATTAAGCTTTTTTATGCTCTCCCCCCCCCCCCCCCCCCCCCCCCCCTCAAAATTTGAGGGGAACATATACTTGCTTCCCTGTCTATCTGTCTGAAACAAATGGTTTCCGGGTGATAACTTTAGTTTGACTGAATGAAATGAAACAAAATTTTATACATAGGTTTATAACCACATAATACAGGTTGGGAGTGATAGTGGGCTTGGGTTGATATTTTTGGCAGAGTTATGGCCCGTTTCCAATTTAGTCATGCTGATATTGGTTTCTGGATGATAACTTTAGTTTGAGTGAACGAAATGAAACAAAATATTATACATAGGTTTATAACCACCTAATACAAGTTATGATTGATAGTGGGCTTGGTCCTATATTTTTAGCTCACCTGAGCAAAGCTCAGGATGAGCTTTACTGATCACTTTCCGTCCGTCGTCGTCGTCCGTCGTCGTTGGGCGTCAACAATCATCTCCTCCCAAACCACTAGGCCAATTTTAATAAAATTTTGTGGGATTGATCATTGGGTGGAACACTCGAAGAATTGTGTTCGAAATCTCCGTCGCCCATCTAATATGGCTGCCTTGGCTGCTGATTGGCAAAAACACATTAAAATCTTCTTCTTCAGAACCGCTGGATCAATTTGAATAAAATGTGCTGGGGATAACCAGTGGGTGGTCCTCTCTCAGAATTGTGTTCGGTTTGTCCGCCCGCCATCCAACATGGCTGCCACAGCTTCTGATTGGCTGACGCTCCACCCCTAAATTTCTATTTTTTGAATCAAGAGATCGATTTGAACCAAATTTTTTTTGAGGACTTATTGGGTCATGAGTACTTGATTTATGCAAAAAAAAAATTTCCCGCAGCCCCGTGGGAACCGCAGGAGCTAAAAATAGAAAAAATTTAAAACGCCCATATCTCCAAAACTGCACGGCATTGAGAATTTTTATGTGGTGTGCAGCTTCCTTAGGACCAACAGAAAGGATTGGTAAAAAAAAATTGCCATCGGTTTTATCATAGGGTACAGTTTCGGGACTTTGAAAAAGTGCTGAGTTAGCACTTTTTAACACTGTAGGCAATGGGAAAAACATTAAAAAATCTTCTTCTCCAGATCCAGCAGGCAGAATCTTTTGATATTTGGTATGCAACATTGTAGGGTGGATCTGATTCAAGTTTGTTCAAATCGGCCCCCTGGGTTCATATTTGGGCTCAGTATAGGAGCCCGATTTCGAACTTAGTGCATTTCTGGCAAATTTCTTAAAAAATCTTCTTCTCCAGATCCAGCAGGCAGAATCTTTTGATATTTGGTATGCAACATTGTGGGGTGGATCTGATTCAAGTTTGTTAAAATCGGCCCCCTGGGTTTATATTTGGGCTCAGTATAGGAGCCCAAATTTGAACTTACTGCATTTCAGGCAAATTTCTTTGAAAATCTTCTTCTCCAGATCCAGCAGGCAGAATCTTTTGATATTTGGCATGCAGCATTGTAGGGTGGATCTGATTCAAGTTTGTTCAAATCGGCTCCCTAGATTCATATTTGGGCTCACTATAGGAGCTCGAATTCGAACTTAGTGCATTTCAGGCAAATTTCTTCAAAAATCTTCTTCTCCAGATCCAGCAGGCAGAATCTTTTGATATTTGGTATGCAACGTTGCGGGGTAGATCTGATTCAAGTTTGTTCAAATCGGCCCCCTGGATTCATATTTGGGCTTACTATAGAAGCCCGAATTCGAACTTAGTGCATTTCAGGCAAATTTCTTAAAAAATCTTCTTCTCCAGATCCAGCAGGCAGAATCTTTTGATATTTGGTATGCAACATTGTAGGGTGGATCTGATTCAAGTTTGTTCAAATCGGCCCCCTGGGTTCATATTTGGGCTCAGTATAGGAGCCCGATTTCGAACTTAGTGCATTTCAGGCAAATTTCTTTAAAAATCTTCTTCTCCAGATCCAGCAGGCAGAATCTTTTGATATTTGGTATGCAACATTGTGGGGTGGATCTGATTCAAGTTTGTTTAAATCGGCCCCCTGGGTTCATATTTGGGCTCAGTATAGGAGCCCAAATTTGAACTTATGCATTTCAGGCAAATTTCTTTGAAAATCTTCTTCTCCAGATCCAGCAGGCAGAATCTTTTGATATTTGGCATGCAACATTGTAGGGTGGATCTGATTCAAGTTTGTTCAAATCGTCTCCCTAGATTCATATTTGGGCTCACTATAGGAGCTTGAATTCGAACTTAGTGCATTTCAGGCAAATTTCTTCAAAAATCTTCTTCTCCAGATCCAGCAGGCAGAATCTTTTGATATTTGGTATGCAATGTTGCGGGGTAGATCTGATTCAAGTTTGTTCAAATCGGCCCCCTGGATTCATATTTGGGCTCACTATAGAAGCTCAAATTCGAACTTAGTGCATTTCAGGCAAATTTATTAAAAAATCTTCTTCTCCAGATCCAGCAGGCAGAATCTTTTGATATTTGGTATGCAACGTTGCGGGGTAGATCTGATTCAAGTTTGTTCAAATCGGCCCCCTGGATTCATATTTGGGCTCACTATAGAAGCTCAAATTCGAACTTAGTGCATTTCAGGCAAATTTCTTAAAAAATCTTCTTCTCCAGATCCAGCAGGCAGAATCTTTTCATATTTGGTAAGCAACATTGTGGGGTGGATCTGATTCAAGTTTGTTCAAACCGGATCCCTGGGTTAATATTTGGGCTCAGTATGGGAGCCCGATTTCGAACTTGGTGCATTTCAGGCAAATTTCTTAAAAAATCTTCTTCTCCAGATCCAGCAGGCAGAATCTTTTGATATTTGGTATGCAACATTGTAGGGTGGATCTGATTCAAGTTTGTTCAAATCGGCCCCTTGGGTTCATATTTGGGCTCAGTATAGGAGCCCGATTTTGAACTTAGTGCATTTAGGCAAATTTCTTAAAAAATCTTCTTCTCCAGATCCAGCAGGCAGAATCTTTTGATATTTGGTATGCAACATTGTGGGGTGGATCTGATTCAAGTTTGTTCAAATCGGCTTCCTAGATTCATATTTGGGCTCACTATAGAAGCTCGAATTTGAACTTAGTGCATTTCATGCAAATTTCTTAAAAAATCTTCTTCTCCAGATCCAGCAGGCAGAATCTTTTCATATTTGGTAAGCAACATTGTGGAGTGGATCTGATTCAAGTTTGTTCAAATCGGCCCCCTGGGTTTATATTTGGGCTCAGTATAGGAGCCCAAATTTGAACTTAGTGCATTTCAAGCAAATTTATTAAAAAATCTTCTTCTCCAGATCCAGCAGGCAGAATCTTTTGATATTTGGTATGCAACATTGTGGGATGGATCTGATTCAAGTTTGTTCAAATCGGCTTCCTAGATTCATATTTGGGCTCACTATAGAAGCTCGAATTTGAACTTAGTGCATTTCAGGCAAATTTCTTAAAAAATTTTCTTCTCCAGATCCAGCAGGCAGAATCTTTTGATATTTGGTATGCAACATTGTGGGATGGATCTGATGCAAATTTGTTCAAATCGGCTCCCTAGATTCATATTTGGGCTTACTATAGAATCTCGAATTCGAACTTAGTGCATTTCAGACAAATTTCTTAAAAAATCATCTTCTCCAGATCCAGCAGGCAGAATCTTTTGATATTTGGTATGCAACATTGCGGGGTGGATCTGATTCAAGTTTGTTCAAATCGGCCCCCTGGATTCATATTTGGGCTCACTATAGAAGCTCGAATTCAAACTTAGTGCATTTCGGGCAAATTTCTTCAAAAATCTTCTTCTCCAGATCCAGCAGGCAGAATCTTTTGATATTTGGTATGCAACATTGCGGGGTGGATCTGATTCAAGTTTGTTCAAATCGGCCCCCTGGATTCATATTTGGGCTTAATATAGAAGCCCGAATTCGCACTTAGTGCATTTCGGGCAAATTTATTAAAAAATATTCTTCTCCAGATCCAGCAGGCAGAATCTTTTGATATTTGGTATGCAACATTGTGGGGTGGATCTGATTCAAGTTTGTTCAAATCGGCTTCCTAGTTTCATATTTGGGCTCACTATAGAAGCTCGAATTCGAACTTAGTGCATTTCAGGCAAATTTCTTAAAAAATCTTCTTCTCCAGATCCAGCTTCAGAATCTTTTCATATTTGGTAAGCAACATTGTGGGGTGGATCTGATTCAAGTTTGTTCAAATCGGCCCCCTGGGTTTATATTTGGGCTCCGTATAGGAGCCCAAATTTTAACTTAGTGCATTTCAAGCATATTTCTTGAAAAATCTTCTTCTCCAGATCCAGCAGGCAGAATCTTTTGATATTTGGTATGCAACATTGTGGGGTGGATCTGATTGTGATTCATGAACGTATTTATTTGTAAAGTTGATAGAATCTTAGACAAAATTTGCAGAAAAGATCTACTATAGAAGGGGTGGTATCCAGGGTGAACCGTTTACCCAAATCTAGCAGTACTAATGCATTATTCACACAAATCTCCGTTCAAATTTTATGACCCCTCATTGGAACACACGCATTCAGCTCATTCCAACAAAGGTCATATGCCATGTTTTCGAGACAAAAGAATAAAAATTTTAGTTATTCATGAAATTTTTAGGCAACTGTTGTCTGTTATTCACATTGCTTCATGAAATTTCAGTACTTTTAGAAGTTACCCTCAGTAATCAAGGGTTAATTCCCCTTAATTAAATGTCGCCTCTAAAAAACAACCACTTTGCATATCTTACCTTTTTACCAGCATAACTGCCAAAACTTGTCAGCATTCTTCGCAAAAATCGCTATTCAAATTTTAATTTTTGTCTCTTAAACGTACATGTACTTATCGCTTGTAAATACCCCATTGGAATGAGCTTTTTGAGCTCATTCCAATGAGAGGTCGCACACCATGCTTTTTGAGTCAAAAAAGCAATTTTTTAGTTATTCCAGAATTTCGTACGTAAAACACAGCTTTATGACTTCACATTAAAATGAGCTCTCTAAGCTTGTTCCAATCAACATTCACGCACTATGTCTTTCACTCAAAAAATAAAATTTTCCATTTATTCAGGAATTTTGTTTGCAAGAACACTCTTAACCCCTCCCCCCCCCCCCCCCCCCCACACACACACACACACACACACAAACACAGACACACACATCTAAAAGTTCGTCAGCAAAAAAAAAGTTACTTAAATTTTTAAATGCATTATAGGAACAACTTGCCTAATCAAATTTAAATACTTTTGCATCATTCTGTATCTAGAACAAACCATTTACCATATCTTTACGCAAATTCTCCAGCATCATTCACAAAAAAACACCATTATTTATATATTCACATTTCTGTCTCAAAAATATACCTGATCTTCCCATACCCCTATTGGAATAAGCTGTTTGAGCTTGTTCCAATGATGATAAAAAAAACTAATATTTTGGAAAATTTGTGAAAATTTTTGTTTTCTTGCATGCAAATATATACATGTAGCACATGGAAGATATCCACAGTTGGGGAGAGATGTCCAAGGCTATCTCTTCACATTCCTTGTTTGTGCTTCATGCTAAACCAGTTTGTCTGCAGAGATAAATTTGCTTTATTAAAAATCATTGGAGATTGGCCACACACCAATGATTTTAAATAAAACTAATTTTAGGTAACAAATGTTGAACTTCAAACAAAATCTATCACTCAACCAGTTAATGTTGATGAGGCATGACATGGTGAAGGTGACCTAAAATACTTCTTAGAGTCACTTTGTCAGGTGAGCGATTAAGGCCACGTGGGGCCTCTTGTTTAGCAGAGTTATGGCCCTTTTTCTGACTTAGAAAACATGTTGATATTGGTTTCCAGATGATAACTTGGGTTATAGGTGTCCGATTTCAATCAGACTTGGATTATAGCTTACTGTAGAGAATATACCAGGCGGTTTGATTTTGAGTGTGGTGCGATAATTTTTATCTGAGTTATGGCCCATTTTTGGACTTTGTTAACCACTAAAATATAGTTTTTTCATAAAGCGGGGGCATTAGATCCCATGGACCCATTTGGTGGCCTGCTGTATTGGAGCTATGCTTTAATGGAGATAAGATAAGATATTTATTAATTCAATATCAACAAACACAACTGACGAGAAACTCATGTTTTCCAGTAGAGGGTTGGGGTATAGCCACTCTTGACATTTTAGGAGCATCTGTTGGCGGTGACAATTGATTGCCCTTGTTTTAGATCATTTTAAATGTTTGAAATACACAAACTGGGTTCATACCTCAGTCTGGAATCCCGAAGAAGTCATGGATTTTCAAAATCTTGTTTCCAGGCCTTGAAAAGATATGAAAAATTATTAGCATTTTTGCCCAAGATTTTGGAAAAGTCATGCAAATTTTATGTTCTTGCTTCTTTGAATATGCATTCAATAGAAACAAACAAGAAGCAAACAAGCTAATGCCTACAGTGTAAAGCCATTGCATTTTATAGCTGTGACAAGCAGCTGTATATGTGGCCATGTAGGTCTCTCTGTCTGTCGGCTGGTCTGTCAGGCGGTCTGTGATCAGTGAGTTTTAAACTCCGTAACTTTGTAAATACTTGATGGAATGACATCATATTTGGAATGCAAGTGTATCTCATTGAGGTCAAGCCCTACATCCAGAGCAGGTGTAACTTGGCATAACTTTGTCAGACCTGTTGCCCTTTTTTGACTTGTAATTTATTTCATTTTTACTATCTGTTCACAGCTAAGATGCAAACTTGTGATTTTTCAGTGGAGCCATGATAGTACACTTTAGCACTCAAAGAGTTGAAGGCTGTTACTTATAGAAAAATTTTGTGATCTCAGAACAGGTATTTGACACACATCAAGACAGAGGTGGCGGAAGCTCCAAAAAAGTGTGTCACTCCTTTCTGGGTACCGCAAGGGTGTATATAATAATTTTTTTTTGTGGAGGGGGGGGGGGGGGGGGGGGGGGTGTAGGGGGCCACAATGGTGGTGGGATGGTGTATTCATGCACAAAATATATAAATAGATATACGCTACCCCTCACCCTTGGAACCACCCTATTTAAGACACTAATCTCAGCATATATATTTTGTTCCATAACTTCCATTTTTACTTAAACCTTACAACCCTGGTGGTATTGGTATCTTCCATATCTATTCAATGGCTGCAATTGGAAGAGGCCATATTCATTATTTGTGAGCAGACCAAATAATATTTTCACCGTGCAGCCTCAGGACTACACGTTGAAACTATTGATTGGTCTTCCCCACACATTCAGTTGCCAGCTATCATACTTAATGAATCTATAAAGTATCATGTTCATGGGTCAGAAAAAAAAATGGCCTCTCGGGTTCAAAAGGCTAATCGTAACTTTGAAACCGCCCTTTGAAGTATTACGCTCACATTGGAGTTTTCTATTTTTATTCAATAAAATCTTGAAAATCAATGTGGTCATATATGTATAGGTGATGTATAGTGACCATAGGGGTTGTGTATGTTATGTCGGAAAATTCCGTTTGAGTACCTATAATTGGTGAAAAGGGGGGGGGGGGGGGGGGGGGGGGGGGGGCAGGGGTGCCTCTCCCCCCCTGGCTCCACTGCCCCTGTATCAAGAAGGTATATATACCTTGTTGAAACTTATACTCTAAGGCCACAATACACCCTCTGAGAGGGCCATCGCCCACCCCAAAACTACTGGCCTGAACAGGCAAAACGGTGTGTGTACATTTCTGTTTCAGTGGATTGTTCTGCTGTTTTACTTGATTCTGTCAAAGTCTGCACTTAACAATACAGTAAAATTCCAGGAAACTGCAAGAATTACTGAACTTGTTTAATTTGTCTTTTGTGTAAACTTTGATGTGGTCATTTTTTTGTCTATTTTTAAAATATTTTCCGATATCTGATATTTGATATGTGTTTGAGAAGAATTACTGTGATAAGAAAAGTAGGCAGTTAACTGGTAGAGTGCTAGAAGCCCATATTTGGGCTTTACTCTGAAGTACACTGATACCACAACTCAAAGGCTTCATATTCAGTAGATATGCTTCATATTATCTTTGAGGTTAAATTTTTTAGCCTGTATGGATTTGCCTTGTTATAATTTATGGCACTCTTCCAGAAATTATAACTAGGCAAAGACATGTGAAAGACATGTGAACAAATATTGGTGACCAAAAATAATTTAGTTCTCTACCAGTTAATTTGACTGGATCATAACAGGGCCAAGGTCTGGTAAAAATTCGCTGTCTATCTTTCTGCCACAACTTGAAACCATGCCTGAATATAAACAACCTGTCATTTGCAAAATGAGGTCCCCAGAGGGTTAATTTGCTGATGGCATCCCATAAAGTGGGCCAATTTATCCTCTAGGTACATCTTTCTGTTTTGGCTTGAGACCTTGATTCAGACTGAGGTTCACAGAGGGTAAATTTTGTGATGCTACCCTGCTGTGCAGGGTAGCATCACCAAATTCACCCTCTGGGGACCTTATTTTGCAGGTGACAGTCTGCTTATTTTCCGGATTGCTTGAAACAATGTCTCCAGTCAAAAAGAAACACATAAAAACATTGCATTTCAGATGCAATTTTAGTTTATTTTTTCTTGATTCTGTCTTCATTTTGCAATATTTTATTATGAAATCTTGTGTTGTGATCAAATCTCTGTCTGATTCAGAAAGGAGCTGCTTCTATGATCACAGTACTGTAAGATGGTTTGTGTCTGGCCTCTTTGTAAGAGGCAAGTGGTCACTTGATATGCCTTATTAGCTCACCTGACTGAAAGTGTGAACTATAGTGATCTCTCATTGTCCATCGTACATCGTCTGTTGTCCATGAGCCTGGTGTTCCTGATTTCTCCTCTAAAACCCTGGACCAATTTCAGTTAAATTTGTAGTGATTGTTTATTCTAACATTGCAGTTTAATTTTATTCAAACTAACTTTCACTGCACCATAGGGTGGCGTGAGAGAAAATGCTCCCAAATTTACACAAAAATCTTCTTCTCATGAACCAATGGGTACAGTGACTTGATATTTGGTACTGAGCTTCCTTTTAAGTCTCATTTGAGATGTAGAATCAAGTTTATTCAAACAAAGTTTTTAAAGCAATATTTGCCTTTGTAATTGGAGGGGCAAGATTGCGTCCCCATCCAAAATCTTTATTTTCTAAGCCGATGAGTCAATTTGAACCAAATTTGGTATGTGGTATTATTGATGCATGAGCAGTTGATTCATGCAAAATTTTTTCCCTAATCCCCGGAGCTTAAAATTGAAATATTCTCAAACACACATATTTCCCAAACCTCACAGAATAGAGAACTGTCATTCGGTATGAAGCATCCTTAAGACAAGTAGAATGGAATGGTAAAACAAACTGACATCAGTTGTGTCATACTATACTGTAGGAGGAATCGAAACAATGCTGAGTCAGCCTGTTTGCAAAAATTAAAAATTTCTTCTTCTCCAGAACAACCAATCAGATTCTTTTAGTTTAAACAATATTTATTCAGAATTGAACATGATATAATACATACAAAAGATTGATAATATTCAATATCAAAGGAGAGGATTCGGCAGAAAGCACTTAGCTTATATAAGCCGTCTCCTGGAACATTTAAAAAATAGCAAAGTATATAGGATTCTTTTTGATATTTGGCATACTGCATCCATTAGGGGTCTGATACAAGTATGTTAAAATTAAGCCCCTTGGTTCATATTTGGGTTCAAATGAAGTACCTCATCTAATATCTAGGCTCCCTATGGGGGGGGGGGGGGGGGGGCCCAATTTTTACTTAGTGCAATAGGAGGAATACTCTTGAAAAACCTTCTTCAGATCCACCTGTCAGAATCTTTTGATATCTGGTATACAGCATCCTTAGGGAGGTCAAATCTAAGCTGGTTCAAACCAAGTTCCTTGGTTAATTTTTGGGCTCTCTATTGGAGCACAAGTTTTAACTTAGTCTAAAATGAGAATAATATTTAAAAATCTTCTTCTGTAGAACCACAAGCCAGAATCTTTTGATATATGGTATACAGCATCATTATGGGTGTCAGATTCAGTTTCTTTTCAACCTACTCACAATTGTTTACAATTGGCTGTAATGTAAATGCAAGGCCTACTTCGGAACTAACTCAAGATTTTAGAAACTTTTCCAAACAAGCTGGAAAAGTAATAGAGTGCAAAAGCATGAAAAAGATCAAAAAAGGGTCTAGCGAGACCAGCGCTCGAAATTACAGGTACTCTCTCTGCACACCTCTTGCGTTTACCGAGCACATGTGCAAACACCGTGACATCAATTCTTTTTATTTCCGCCATTTTTACATGGTCGGAAATTTTTGTGACTCGTGCTATACTTAGCTGTTTTCTTCATGAACAGTGGATTGTATCCTTTTTCAAGCTTTCAAAATTGTTATTAATTAATGTTATTTTTGAGCATTGTTGCTTGTTTCTTCACACTTAGTCTTGTTTTTCCACCACGTGTGAACACAACCTTTGTTCTGCTTTCCGTCGGCGGGAAGCTTGATTCCATTATTCTCATTCATATTATGCCAAAGACTATTCCTTGTACTTCGGCTCCGCCTGTTCCTTCTCAGAAGAAGCTCCGATGCGGCCAGGCTCGCTGGCAGCCTCAGGCAGGAAAGTCTCAGGACTCTGTCACTTCCCGAGGTGGTGGTTTCTCCTCTCGGAGGCCTCGTCGAGGCCGCAAGTGAAGGTTCTCATCTCGATTCGCCTCCAGTTAGGGGAAGGCTGTCGCTGTTTTACGACCGTTGGACAGAGATAACGTCGGACACTTGGGTCCTCAACGTCATACAATCCGGTCTGCGACTGTCCTTCCATCGGCGCCCCAGTTTATCTCAGGTGCCCCTCCCGACTCGGGTCCCTTCCGATTCTCTACGTCGGGACCTTCTGGTGCAGGAGATCGCCAACCTCCTCTCCAAAGGTGCGATCGAGGTGGTCAGGAACACCCTTTCACCGGGGTTTTACTCGAGACTTTTCTTGATGCCGAAGAAAATCAGCCAATTTCGTTCTGTCATTGATCTGAGTATCCTGAACGAGTACATAATAGCTCCTCATTTCAGTATGGAGACTTTCCGGTCGGTTCGACGTTCAGTTCATCAGGGCAACTTTGCTGCCAGTATCGACGCCTACTTCCATGTACCCATTCATCTGGCGTCACGGAAATACCTTCGGTTCTCGTTTTGGGATCGAGTCTATCAATTCAGAGCTCTCCCGTTCGGTTTGATCCTGGCTCCTTGGGCCTTCACCCGACTGATGTCACATGTGCTTGCTTTCCACCGTACTCAGTCGGATATGACTTCGTCAGCCTGCCTGGACGACATCCTCCAATGGCACCACGATGCTGCTGTTCTGGAGTTAGATGTCCGGCAGTTTCTTTGCCTGCTAGTGTCGCTGGGTTTCAGAGTCAATCGCGAGAAGTCGGATCTCCTTCCTTCTCAGTGATTCCATCATTTGGGAATGGACTCTTCACAATGTAGTGTCGGTCCCCCATGCTCGGGCGATGATTCTTTCAGCCTTGACTCGGAACCGGCTTCAATCTTCCTCGGTCTCGGCCAGGACTTTCCTTCGGATGCTGTGCCTTTGCGGTTCGGTGACAGATCTCATTCCGCTTGGTCACTTGTTTGTCCAACCTCTCCAACACTTTCTATTGGATCATTGGCGTCCTCCGAATGTATATCCTCTGGACCGGGAACTTCCTATTCCTCGGTCCCTGCTTTGTCACCTCCACCCTTGGGCCGATGTTCCCTGGCTGACACAGGGTGTTCCGTTGGATCTTCCTTTGGCCAATCGCATCCTTACTGTGGATGCCAGCGATCGGGGCTGGGGTCCGACGTTGGATCCTCTCGGTCTGTCCACTCACGGCGAGTGGGACAGCGAGCAGGTGGGCCTTCATATCAACCAGAAGGAGCTCCTTGCTCTTCTGTTGAGTTTTCGGCTTTGGATCCCTCACCTGTCGGACCATATTGTCCTACTTCTTTTGGACAATTCGACAGTAGTGGCCTACATACGGAATCAAGGAGGCACACATTTGATTCCCATGTATCTGCTATCTCGGGATCTTCTTCTGTTGGCGCGGGATGTAAACGCTCGGGTGTCCATTCGACACATTCCCGGGCATCTCAATGTCCTAGCAGACTCCCTGTCCCGACGTGACAGTGTCCTTCCAACTGAATGGATGCTTCATCGGTCGGTGTTTCGGGCGATTTGCGAGCAGTTGGGCTGTCCTCAGGTCAACCTTTTCGCTACTCGCTGGAATCATCAGGTAGAGACCTTTGTCTCCCCTTGTCCAGATCCTCTGGCATTTGCGGTAGACACTCTGTCCGTGGACTGGACAGGTTGGATTGGCTATGCCTTCCCTCCTGCACCAATTCTTCCTCAAGTATTAGCGAAGATTTGTGCTTGCAGTTGCAGGATCATTCTGATCGCACCTCTGTCTCCACAGAGGGTGTGGATCAATCTGCTGCGGTTTCTGTTGGCAGATCGGCCGATTCGTCTACCCCTACGTTGTGATCTTCTTTCCCAGGGTTATCCCAGGAAGTATCACAACAACCTGGCGAGCATGTCCCTTCACGCCTGACTTTTATCAGGTCTAGTCTCCGATGTAGAGGTTTTTCGAGACGAACAGTGGAGTGCATTTCTGCATCGCAGCGACATTCCACTGGTATGACTTATGCTGCGAAGTGGAAATTTTTCTGCCGCTGGTGTGCAGATCACAATGTGGATTACCGTGATCTGTCAATCGCTCAAATTGCGGATTTTCTGGTATATCTTTTTGATTCCAAGGGCCTCCAGCCTATTACGATTAAGGGCTATTGGTCTATGCTGTCTGATACTTTCTCTTATGTGGGAAAGTGGTGCATCGATCGTCATCTTTTTCCCTCCAAACTCATTCGGCACTTTTCTTTGAAGAGGCCTCGAGTTTTGCGCCTTTCACCCAAGTGGAACTTGGCATGGGTGTTGCACTGTTTAGAGGGGGCGCCATTCGAGCCTTTATCTGAGACCAATATGCATTTTCTCACCTATAAGACAGCTTTTCTTCTAGCGTTTGCTTCTGTTCGACGAGTCAGTGAGCTTCATGTGCTATCTGTTGATTCTGCTTTCTTCAGAAATGAGGCTAACAGTGTCACCTTCACTACTGATTGCTCTTTTCTGGCTAAGAATCACCTTCCTGATTCAGTACATCCTCCCCCCATCTGCATTCGGGCTCTCCCCGCTGTCAATGGTCGGAGACCTCTTCTTTGTCCTGTTAGTGCGATCAAGACTTACATTACTCACACTCAGTTCATTAGGAGGGGTCGGAAGAGATTCTTCCCATTCTATTTCCAGGTGGATCTGTCTTGCAATCAAGCTGGCTTATTCCTGCTTGTCTGCTTTGGATCTTGTTTCGAACCGGTTTAATGCTCATGAGGTTTGTGCCATTTCTACATCCTGGGCGTTCTCCAATTCTGTTTCTCTCCGGAATGTTATGAATGCGGCTTACTGGAGGAATGCTTGTACCTTCTCCTCCTTTTATTCTGCCACCTACAGCAGCAATCTGAGGACCTTTATTCTTTAGGCCCTTTCGTTGCTGCTCAGGCTGTTGTGCACCCACGTTAAAATTGTTTTTATCGAGGTTGTGCTTCACTCAGCCTTGTTCTTTTCAGGTGCCTTCTCTCTATCTTCATTACAGGTTTCGCTATTGTTCTCTGCCCTCCTTGCTTTTCTTTCTGCTGCTCTTGTTGGTATTGATTATGTGATTCGCCTCCTCCTATTGTTTATTCAGCCAATTGTAAACAATTGTGAGTAGGTTGAAAAGAAATTTTTTAGTAAATTTTGTTCTTAACATACCTACCACAATTGTTTACCGGAGGCCCTCCCTCCTTGGGGATATCTTTGATATCGATGCCTCCCTGCTAAATCACAAACTTCTCGTTGGCGGAAATACGGAATTGACGTCACGCTTGTTGCGCATGCGCTCGGTAAATGCAAGAGGTGTGCAGAGAGAGTACCTGTAATTTCGAGCGCTGGTCTCGCTCGACCCTTTTTTCAACCTTTTTTTTGCACTCTATCACTTTTCCAGCTTGTTTGGAAAAGTTTCTAAAAGCTTGAGTTAGTTTCGAAGTAGGGCTTGCACTTACGTTACAGCCAATTGTAAACAATTGTGGTAGGTATGTTAAGAAACAAAATTTACTAAGAAATTTTAATTTTTCAAATTAAGTCCATCGGTTAAAATTTATGTCAGACTCAAATTTCAACTTAGTGCAATATGTGGAATATTCTTTAACCCTTTACCGAACATAACAGCCAAAACCGGCCAGTGCTATTCCTAAAAATAGCCAATTAATTTTCATTATTTTTTCATTTTTTGTCTCAAAAACATAGGTTATGACCCTTCATTGGAACGAGCTCATCGAACTCGTTCCAGTGAGGGGTCATAACCTATGTTTTTGAGACAAAAAATGAAACAAATTAGTTACTCATGAATATTTTTTGCAAGTGTCGTCTGCTTTTCATGTTAGGTAAAGGGTTAAATATCATCTTCTCACAAAATCCCTAGTCACAATCTTTTGATATATGTTATACACCATCCTTTGGGGAGTTGGATTCAAGTATGGTAAAATTGAGTCGATGGGTTAATATTTTGGCCCCCTATTAGAGCCTGAATTTTAACTTGGTCCAATATGAGGAATAATCTTTAAAAATCTTCTTTTGCTGGGCTACCACCGGTAGTCAGAATCTTTTAATATTTGGTATACAGCATCCTTAGAGGGGTGAGATTCAGTGTGTTTTAATAATGTCCTTGGGTTGGTATTTGTGTTACCTATTCGAGCCCCAATTTTAACTGAGTACTATATTGTGTACAGCATCCTTAGAGGGGTGAGATTCAGTGTATTTGAATAATGTCCTTGGGTTGGTATTTGTGTTCCCTATTCGAGCCCCAATTTTAACTGAGTACTATATTGAGAATATTCTCAAAATCTCCATAACCACTGGTCAGAATCTTATGATATTTGGTATACAACATCCTTAGCAGAACAATTTTAAGTTTGTTCAAATAAGTCCCCGGATTCATATTTGGGCTCCCTATTTTAACTTTGTATTATGTGATGAATAATCTTTAAAAATCTCCTTCTTCAGATCCACCATTCAGCATGTATTGATATTTGGTATATGACATCCTGGGGTGGAGGGAGTCAGATTCAAGTTTGTTCAAATTAATTCCCTAGATTGATATCTGAGCTCCCTAGTTTTACATTTCTGGAAATCTGGACATTATTTTTGTGGTAGCATCCCAATACTAGAAAAATTCATCTGACATAGACAACAAAGTTATAAATAATTAAATGACTTCATTCTGCTATAGTGCTATCTAGCCATAGATGCTAATTTAGTCCTTTGTAAAACAACTTTGTCAGGTGAGCACAGCAGACCCCTGGGGGCCTCTTGTTCCCATTTTATCGCTAAAAAATGAGATCTTCAAATGTAAACAAACTGACCCCTGGTCAGTGGATGGATCTTGTTCATACTTCACACAGTGATCATTCATGAATCCAGGTGTGTTATGACCTTGAGCCAGGGTAAAAGTCACACACTCTGTGTCCTTTTGTCCAGTGTATAAAAACTGATTCAGTGGACAGATCTTATTCATACTTCACAGAATGCTTGATCATGACTCATAGTTGTGTAATGGGCTGACTCAGGATCATAACTCAAAGGTCAAGATCACAGACTATTTTTCTGTTCCAACTTTGTACAGTCCATATGCTCATCACTCCGACTGTGTAATAACTTTGACTGAAGGTCACAGACAGTTTGTCTGTTCTATGTTTTTCTAGTCTTTGAAAACTGATTATGTGAATAGATCTGGTTCATATTTCGTCAAGGTGTGTTATGCCCTTGTTCTTGCCATGACAAACTCCAAAACAAAAACTATTTTTAGGATTGTATACAATCTGTTTTCCCTGATATTTTAACAGCTAAACTTGTTTGATAGTTTCTCTCCATTGTGTTACAAATTATTACTGTCATGTCTTCTCTTTGGGGCTCATGTTTAGAGAGCATCCATCAGCTCTGCTGATATCTTCTTATTCACTAAGTGGAAATAATCCAACTGAATATAACTCAACTTAGTAATTCATAGTATTAAATTAAAAGCTTTTTGTTTGCAGTTGCCCCTTGCCTTGATACCTGCAAGGGTAGTATCTCGCCAATTGCTTAACTCTTTACTTGACCCTTTACCCAACATAACGGCCAAAACCGGCCAGCGCTATTCTCAAAAATCGCCAATTAATTTTCATTTTATTTTCATTTTTTGTCTCAAAAACATAGGTTATGACCCCTCATTGGAACGAGCTCGTCGAGCTCGTTCCAATGAGGGGTCATAACCTATGTTTTTGAGACAAAAAATGAAAAAAATTACTTGTTCAATAATTTTTTTTGCAAGTGTCGTCTGCTTTTCATGTTAGGTAAAGGGTTAACATGAAAAGCAGATGGCACTTGCAAACAAAATTTTCAAATAACTAATGTTTTTCATTTTTTGGGGTCAAAAACATAGCTTATGACCCCTCATTTAAATGAGCTCATATACCATTGAGGGGTCATAAGCTGTGATTATGAGACATAAAAAGAAAAAAAATAATGGAAATGGAATGCTGTTTTTGTATACAGCACTGGCCGGATTTGGCTGTTACATGAGGTGAATGGTTAAAGTGCTTTAGGGCAGAGATATCAATAACAGCCTCAGTTACTGTTGGGAAGAGGCCTGGTTTATGTAGAAAAAATTTGCTTTAGGGCAAAGATCTTAACAACATCCTCACTTACTGTTGGGAAGAGACCTGCTTAAAAAAATCAGTCTTGTAAAGCTATGTGGAAGATATTGAAACATTTATGAAAATTGTGTCAATATTCAAGATGAGAGGGGTGAATATCACATGATGAAATGTTTCAATATTATTTCAGTTATTTGACAGGAGACCAACTTAAAAGTGATTCTTCTGTTGAAGCTTATACAAGGGTTTTGAGAATGGGTTGCAGATGTATTGAATGTAAGTATTCTTTTCTTTTTTTATACCATGGTTACCTATTCTACTATATATGAAAGGCCTATAACATAAATTTTAGCTTTATACACCAGCTGTGGTGAACACTCCAGCAATGAGATTTCAGTAGTTAAAATTTACACCTACAGTGGAACTACATCCAAGTTGACCATTGGTGACATCGACCTGAATGCGAATTTGTCTAAATTTATCGCATGTCACCATGCGAAGAGTGAAATGCATTGTTAATAAAGAATCCACAACTCGAAATAGTATGTTATTATGTTATTATTATTCCATTTCGTTTCGTCGATAAAATTGACAGTGGGTGTACCGCCCACTGAGGCTCATGTAAACAAAAACAAATTCGCATGTATGTACGGCTGCTGCTCAGTAAAATCGAGAAAAAATAACAGTGACTCTTAATAATGAGACGATCTGGTATAAATTAAATACACCCATAGCTTGGTGTACCAAATGTTCACCACTCATGGTGAACATTTGGTACACCAAGCTATGGGTATATTCTATATATATCTAACTAGCTGATATAAAAAAAGGGTTATGTATTTTTATGATATTGAAATAATCTATCAATTTTGAATTTCAAATGAAATCGATCAGTCAGTGAATGCAAGTGCACAGTCATGTTTTTGAATTGGACTCGACCCATTGATAAATAGTACAAAAACATTACACAAATCTATTTTTCTCAGTCAATGCAGTTATCGAAAGCATAAATGGTATTGAATAGTTGAAAGATCACAGATATGATAGAAGTGAGACTGGAGAGTTGCCCAAAAGCTAAGTGCAAATCAATGTAAACAGTTGCCATTATTTGGCATTGTTCATTTATTTGTTGTCCATCACTTAGCATCACTTAGCATTTGTTAGCTTGGGTATTTCAATGGGTCAAACCCCCAACAAGTTGGCACACATCATCTTTGGCTACAAAGTGTGTGTTTGGGGGGGGGGGGGGGGGTCACAGGCAATCTCTTACTGAAATTGCTGCCCCCCCCCCCCCCCCCCCCCCCCACCTCATTATTGGCTTGCAGTGTCTTCCAAAAATTTTGAAATTATAAGACTTTATTTTTTTGCATGTGTTTGCTAAAAAGTATGATTAACCCTTTACTTAATGAATCACCCATAACTGCCCATGTGTAATTTTTTTTTTTTTTTAAATTTTAACAAAACCATATATGAGTCCTCCTTGGGAGGAGCACACCAAGTTCGTTCCACTGAGGGGTCACATGATATGGTTTTGTTGAAATTTACAAAAAAAAATATTAAAAATAAAAAACATTTGAGATAATTTGTGCTTGATAAAGAATTAAAATACAGAATCTATTTATTATATTTATTTTGTAAACATCCAGTTTGCTCTGTTCTGCAGACAATAATGCAAATATTATATGGGCAAGATTTATTTTTCTAAAGAGGTGCATAAATATAACAAACACAAGAAAGAAAAAATTAAAAAATCCTCAGTATCCCTTCCTCATTGATTTAAAAAATGAATTGCCTGTGAATGAAATATATTTTTTTGTTTGCCCTCTCCTTTCATGTTTGTTGAAATGAAGTTGGTACCACTCACAGGTTTTGGGGAATACCACAAATTAATAGCCCCAAATTACTAACTAATCAAGATGAACGACCCGAACAATCTTCCTCATTCCCTGTATCTCGGTGAGTAATCACATATGCCCAGAAATACCACAAAGAGCTTCTTGCTTAAGGTATCACAGCACTAAATATTTTCCCATAGGCAACCATTATAAGGTTCAAGCAAAAAAAATTATGATCGCATCACTTTAATTTTGGCATTCAAATATCTTTGTCAAGTATAGCCTTTCAGACAACTTTTTCTGACCCAAAAACAGGGGGTCACACAATAAATAAGAGAGAAAAACTGACAGGAAGGAAAGTACCAGTTACATGCACATATTTTTCTGAGAATTCTCAACAAAACCACACCAAAAGTCAGTTGTATTTTTTAGGTCCAAAAGTCATCATATCACCCTCTCTATTTATCTACAATATTCAACAATAATACAAGATGTCATTATATCAAGAGATCATGGCTTAAATACCCATAAAAAACAAATCATTTTCATAATTTATTACATATAGTAAGTTTGTGGAAGAAAATAGGCCGCAACAAAACCATTTGAATGTTGCACTCGGGCGGGCGAATGGCAGCCATGTGTACCTGCATTAGAGTACTGAGCACACCAATTTCCAATAAAAATATTAACCATTGCTTACTAAAGAACACCAAAGCTAAGCATTAGGGTTAAACAACAGCTGTGAAATTGTCCCCCTTTTCCCTTACTCCACTCTCTAGGGAACTCCATAGCAGAATGGATTAGAAGATATACATGTATACCAATACCCCCCAGGGTACACCATGACAGAGTACACCACTGCTATAATCATTATAGCCCACACATTACTCACTAGGGTACACCATAGCAGAGTAGACATACAATGAAACATGTATACAAATTAATTAGAGCTGTTGATCACTTGCCCCAGTGCGACAAAAAACCCATTGCTTGGTGATGTTGTGACAATACAAAAACAGTGATATTGATGGCAGGTAGTAAACTTGTATAAGGTAAATGTTCCCCTTGTATGACGTCTGATAAGGAAGTTCGCCTTAAAATTTATTGATTAGCTTTTCAAACCTGCCAAGTCCTCGAATTGGAAACCACCGGTCACCTCTGAATTAACACTAAATCCACTGTCACTTTCCAGTAGAAAAACACTTTCAACAATAAATCACATTATATCAAGAGGTCACGGCTTAAATACCCATAAAAAACACATCATTTTCATAATTTATTACATATAGTAAGTTTGTGGAAGAAAATAGCAACAAAACCATTTGAATGTCACACTCGGGCGGGTGAACGACAGCCGTGTGTACCTACATTAGAGTACTGAGCACGCCAATTTCCAATAAAAATATTAACCATTGCTTACTAGAGAATACCATAGCTAAGCATTAGGGTTAAACAACAGCTGCGCAATTGTCACCCTTTCCCCTTACTCCACTCTCTAGGGAACTCCATAGCTGAGTGGATTAGAAGATATACATGTATACCAATACTCCCCAGGGTACACCATGGCAGAGTACACCACTGCTGTAATCATTATAGCCCACACATTACTCCCTAGAGTACACCATAGCAGAGTAGACATACAATGAAACATGTATACAAAAAAAACCCATTGCCACTGAATTTTGTCTATACAAAATTAACAACCCACCTCAACAAAAGATGGTGGTGTCACCTGACAAGAAACTCTCTAAAGCCCCCAGCAAGTTATTCAGGAAAAAGTAATTTCCAGCGTCTGTCAGGTGTACACCATCATACCTGAAAAACCCAGACGCATCGAATGAGAGTTCAGCATGCTGAATGATTTTTCCACCTAAGGCAATGACGGTTTTGTGACCCTTCCGATTAATGCACTTTCTTTTCCGCTCTATGGCACACACATCATTGCAACCATCCCATTTAAGCTGTGGCAAAATATCTGACCAAATGAAAATAGTGTGAAATGGCGGGTTATGAAGTAGGTTCGATGTAACATTGGAGAAAATCTTCTGGTTATTTCATTATGCTATCTATGTTCGACAGTTAGAGAGCCGACGTGATTCCAGTAATTTCAATGCGGGACGTGATGTTACCTTTGAACGTCTTCCTGATCTTTCAGGGCATTCTTTAGTTAATTATTTGAATGGATTTCATCTGTCACGTATTTTCGCGGTAGATTCTTCAGCTCTCTCGAAGGCGACCGATCGATGGATAGAATTTAACTGACTCTTCTAACGCATTATCAGGATGCCGTCGTCATCGTTATCTAAACCAAGCACAGGATCTGCCAGTGTTTCTAATAATGACCTTAGAAAGTTGATTCAGGATCTTGACGAGAGGCTTTTCAAGGGGTTTGATGGGATCAGATCGGAGATCCGAGACTTAAAAACTGAAATGACCTCAATAAAAGACGAAATGAGCTGAATAAAACAGAGTGTTTCCGAACTGAAAACTGATTATATGGACCTCTCTAATGCTGTTGCATATAATTCCGAAAAAGTAGAAGTCATAGAGAACAACATCATTCCTAATCTCGAACTAAAATGTGATGCCAAAATCGCGGAATTAGAGGAAAAGAGACTTTTAAGTGAAATACACGACAGAAAATACAACCTACTTCTGTATGGTATTAGTGAGGTGCAGAACGAGGACCCATATACTCAAGTTGAACAGTTCCTTAAAAGCAATATCAAACTTGATGATTCAGTGGCATCTGGCATAATCAGTAGAGCAGTCAATGTACACAGACTCCCTATGGCAAGACATGGTGATCACCAAGGGACACCTCCACCAAATCCATTCATAATTCGAACAGGCAGTGACAGGGACAAACAGGAGATACTGAAAGGGGCTAAAAACCTTAAAGGCTCAAAAATGAGTGTGAGAACTGACCTCCCACCCTCCCTAAAAAAGGAAAGGGGTAGACTTTCTAACATAGCATACAAGCTAAGAACAGAGAAAGGTTTCAAGACAAGGATAAGAGTCAGTGGAGTCCGGGTGATTCTTGAATTCAGGAAGTCATTCACAGAAAGATGGAAAGAGCACACTGAGTGATTTGACAGAATAAGCCAAGTGAATTGTTTTCAAGTAGAAATACTAACCTGGAGAATCAATGAGAATAAAAAGAAAATAAAAAGATAAAATAAAAAGAAAAACAGTTGACTTGGTAGATCAAAATTGTTGTAGGTATTTGTTGTAAACCCATTCCACAGTATTTACACATTTCTCAGGCACAAATCTCAGTTACAAAATCTGAAGATAATATAAAGATGCAAAAGGGTGCACATGAGCAGCTGAATAAATAAAGGTAACAATCTAAATTAAACACATATCACATATCACATATGCTTATTGATATCTAATACCCCCCCCCCCCCCATCTCCCCATATGTATACTTCTTAATCATAAATACTATCATAAACTGCCGTAAACGACTCTATGTGATCACAACTGTATTAGATGTCAATTAGCATCTGTCCCTTATTAGCTGTTAGTAGTTACACATATAATTACATATTATATTTTAACTAAATAGCTGATACTGTTGTTTATTCATTGATATTACACTTTGACAAAAGGATGTGGAATCAGTATTATACCATGCAATCATACCTGTGCGGTAACCCTCCATCCTCACCACGCCTTCCCCATGGGTACACTCAGTCTTAGCTGCATAATCATAATTTGTAAAAATACTAAATCTGATCTCAACTGTATTAGATATCGATAAGCATCTATCGTCCATTAGCCCCCAGTAGGTACACACATAATTTAAATATTATGTTACACCTTAACATTATGTGTATACTTAGTCTTAGCTGTATAATGATAAATTGTATTAGATACCGACAAGATTCCCTCGTCTATTAGCCCTCAGTAGGTACACTCATAATTTAAATATCATATTTCAATTTATAATCAAATACGATCAGAAACTGTAAAAATACTACATCTGATCTCAACTGTATTAGATACCGATAAGCATCTATCGCCCATTAGCCCCCAGTAGGTACACACATAATTTAAATATTATATTACAATTTAACATTATATGTGTATTCAGTCTTAGCTGTACAATCATAAATTGTATTAGATACCGACAAGCATCTATCGTCCATAAGCCCCCAGTAGATACACACATAATTTAAATATTATATTACAATTTAACATTATGTGTGTACTCAGTTTTAGCTGTACAATCATAAATTACAAAAAATACTAAATCTGATCTCAACTGTACCGATACCGATAAGCATCTATCCTCCATTAGCACTTAGTAGTTACACACATAATTTACATATTTTATTTCAATGTAAAAGCCTCTCTTGATTACAGTTGTATCTCATTCTGTGGCACACACCCTCACCTGTTGGATACAGCTGTGGGCATTTGTGGCAGGTTGAGATGCAGGCAATGAGAGAAGGTACCCTTTAGTACAAGTCACAGTTGTATCCAAATATACTACTCATTCATTTTGTATAAAATGATGGTAAGAATTGGTAACATAAATTTGTGTGACACACATAATTTAAATATTATATTACAATTTAACATTATATGTGTATTCAGTCTTCGCTGTACAATCATAAATTGTATTAGATACCGACAAGCATCTATCGTTCATAAGCCCCCAGTAGGTATACACATAATTTTAATATTATATTACAATTTAACATTATGTGTGTACTCAGTCTTAGCTGTACAATCATAAATTACAAAAAAATACTAAATCTGATCTCAACTGTACTGATACCGATAAGCATCTATCCTCCACTAGCCCTTAGTAGTTACACACATAATTTACATATTATATCTCAATGTAAAAGCCTCTCTTGATTACAGCTGTATCTCATTCTGTGGCACACACCCTCACCTGTTGGATACAGCTGTGGGCATCTGTGGCAGGTTGAGATGCAGGCAATGAGAGCAGGTACCCCTTAGTGCAAGTCACAGTTGTATCCAAATATACTACTCATTCATTTTGTATAAAATGATGGTAAGAATTGGAAACATAAATTTGTATGAAATGACTCAACTTTAAACTGCAAGGATGGGCATTATCTTACGGTCATATCACGATTGACAGCTGTTAAGTTTGACAACAACCGTACTTCATCTGGTGACCCAGAATATTACCACTTCATTTGACCACACTTATCTCCAGCTGTTCACAACAGATGTGTCTGTGCCTGGCCTATAATATCCATGGATTATGTCAGACAATAAATATCACTCGGACTTGTGTAAACAAATTATTCGTCATTATTGCCGTTGTTAACAATAATTGTAACATTTCTTGTTTTGGTGACACAACTGGCCAGTACGGGGCATATTGGCGACCTAAATTCGCAGTGGAAATTTAAATGTTCATGTATATGGGATATTGTATTTCAGGAACACATGAAGTAAATATTTTATACTATTTCCACCAGAACTGGTCAGTGCACTGTGGCCATGGCTGATGGATTTGACAAAATATTTTGAAGAATCAATATAAAACATGTATTTAGAGGCGGTCGTGACTGGATTTGATGGAAATATCTTCGAAAAAATACTTTGTAGGTAAAAAGTATACACGTAAGTCAGAATTGTACGGATAAACTACCACTTACAATTCTTTTTGTAAATGGAAAATCAACTTTTAATAGTTTTCTGCTCCACCAGTTGCTTTCAGTCGCTTTCTTGGCCAATGGTCCTTTGCAGCGAATTTCTACAAAGCTTTCATCTGATCTAGCCATGGCTGCTGTGAAGCAGCCATGGCTGGATCGGATGAAAGCATTTTGGAAAATATCCACATGCCCAGGAGTAAAGATAGACACATACTATAATATCCTTTACAGTGGATTTCTACAAAGCTTTCATCTAGTATAGCCATGGCTGCTGTGAGACAGCCATGACTGGATCTGATGAAAATGAATGGGAAAAAAATACTCACAGGCCCAGGCGCAAAGATAGACATACACTATAATACGCTGAGAAATCTATTCACTTTCTTCAACAGTGAACACTTTGAGCTTTATCGATATTCAAATACTTGAACTGTTTTCATCTGGCCTGGTCATGATGAAAACATTTGGTGATATACGAGAGTAAAGATATGCATATATTCTACTATCCGAAGATATTTATTGATTTACAGCGATCTCTTGACTTTTATTGATCTATAAATTGTTTTCGTATGGCCTGGTCATGGCTGCTGCTATGTGGCAGCCATGACTAGGTACGATGGGGATATTAAAAAATAAAATAAAAAAATGACGGATTAATGGCTGATGTCAGTTAATGCAGTATTATCAAGAAGGGGTAAAGGCTATATAAAAATAACATTACTGGACATTTTTTGATGAAATCATAAATTTAATACCAGGTGTAAGCAGCCATCGCTGGTTCGGATGAAGATTTAGTAGAGGTTCGCTGCCCAGGAGCAAAGATAGACACTTTCCACTAGATACTTGCCATTACTTTCTTGGCCAATGGTCCTTTGCAGCGAGTTTCTACAGGGCATCCATCTGATCAAGCCATGACTGCTGTGAAGCAGCCACGGATGGATCTGACGAGAACATTTGGGAAAATATTCACATGCCCAGGAGCAAAGATAGACACTTACTATAATATCTTCGAAAAAATTCTCTGTAGGTGAAGATTATACACGTAAGTCAGAATTGTACACGGATAAATTACCACTTACAATTCTCGTTGTAAATGGAAAATCAACTTTTAATAGTTCTTTGTTCCACTAGATACTCTCAATCACTTTCTTGCAGCGAATTTCTTCAAGGTCTTCATCTAATCTAGTGATGACTGTTGTGAAGCAGCCATGGCTGGATCTGATGAAGGCATTTGGGAAAACCTTTCCATGCCCAGGAGCAAAGATAGACACTTTTTACTAGATACTTGCAATTACTTTCTTGGCCAATGGTCTTTTACAGCGAATTTCTACAGGGCATTCATCTGATCTAGCCATGACTGCTGTGAAGCAACCATGGTTGGATCGGATGAAAGTATTTGGGAAAATATTCACATGCCCAGGAGTGAAGATAGACACTTACTATAATAACCTTTACAGCGGATTTCTACAAAGCTTTCATCTAGTATAGCCATGGCTGCTGTGAGGCAGCCATGGCTGGATCTGATGAAAATGAATAGGAAAATACTCACAGGCCCAGGCGCAAAGATAGACACACACCATAATACGCTGAGAAATCTATTCACTTTCTTCAACAGTGAACACTTTGTGCTTTATCGATATTCAAAAACTTGAACTGTTTTCATCTGGCCTGGTCATGATGAAAACATTTGGTGATATACGAGAGTAAAGATATGCATATATTCTACTATCCAAAGAAATTTACTGATTTACAGCGATCGCTTGACTTCTATTGATCTATAAATTGTTTTCGTATGGCCTGGTCATGCCTGCTATGTGGCAGCCATGACGAAATACGATGAGGATATTAAAAAATAAAAAAAAAAAACTGACGGATTAATAGCTGATGTCAATTAATGCTGTATTATCAAGAAGGTGGTAAAGGCTATAAAAAATAACATTATCGGACATTTTTTGCTGAAATTACAAATTTAATACCAGGTGTAAGTTGAGTCACCTTCCTTACTAGTGACTCATATTGAGTTGGGAGACAGCCATGGCTGAAAGTGATCAGGGCTTCGGTCGGGCACATGATAAATCGTCCCCTGAGCTCCAATCCGTCCTATGTACAAGTAGGTACATGGGACGGAGTGGAACTCAGGCGACGTACTTGAATCCAAATGGTACAAGCACATTTGGTCCCCCTTGTGTTTGATCACAATTGTACAGCATTCGGTGAAGCTGAACAACCCGTGTTGATAACCACCCGATTCACGGAATTTTGTGAACAACCTTCTTCATTCACTGTGCTCGTAAATTAGGGAAACGATCTCAACTAACCAGGTCAAATGCTCCGCACGCCTGGTTGACTAGAATTCAAACTGCAGGAATGGGTATTATATTATGGTCATATCACGAGTGACATCTGTTAAGTTTGATAACAACTGTACTTCATCTAGTTTGTGAACAACCTTCTTCATTCACTGTGCTCGTAAATTAGGGAAACGATCTCAACTAACCAGGTCAAATGCTCCGCACGCCTGGTTGACTAGAATTCAAACTGCAGGGATGGGTATTACATTATGGTCATATCACGAGTGACAGCCGTTAAGTTTGATAACAACTGTACTTCATCTGGTGACCCAGAATATTCCCACTTCATTTGGTGACACTTATCCCCAGCTGTTCATAACAGATGTGTCTGTGCCTGACCTATCATATCCATGGATCATGTCAGACAATAAATATTACCCGGGCTTGTGTAAACAAATTATTCGTCATTATTGCCGTTGTTAAAAATGATTGTAACATATCTTGTTGTGGCGACACAACTGGCCTGTACGGGGCATTTTAGCGACCCTAATTCGCAGTGGAAAATTAATTTTCGTGTATCCAGGATTCTGCATTTTAAGTAACACATAAAGTATATTTTTATACTATTCCCATCGGAACTGGTCAGCGCGCTGTGGCCAGGGGTATTAGATTTGACAAAAATATTTTTTCTCGTAAAGGAAAATCAACTTTTGATAGTTTTTGTTCCACTAGATACTTTTAATCATTTTCTTGCAGCGAATTTCTACAGGGCTTTCATCTGATCTAGCGATGGCTGCTGTCAAGCAGCCATCGCTGGATCGGATGAAGGCTTTGTAGAGGTTCGCTGCTCAGGAGCAAAGATAGACACTTTCCACCAGATACTTGCAATTACTTTCTTGGCCAATGGTCCTTTGCAGCGAGTTTCTACAGGGCATCCATCTGATCAAGCCATGACTGCTGTGAAGCAGCCATGGCTGGGTCTGACGTGAACATTTGGGAAAATATTCACATGCCCAGGAGCAAAGATAGACACTTACTATAATATCTTCGAAAAAATACTCTGTAGGTGAAGAGTATACACGTAAGTCAGAATTGTACACGGATAAATTACCACTTACAATTCTCATTGTAAATGGAAAATCAACTTTTAATAGTTCTGTGTTCCACTAGATACTCTTAATCACTTTCTTGCAGCGAATTTCTTCAAAGTCTTCATCTGATCTAGTGATGGCTGCTGTGAAGCAGCCATGGCTGGATCTGATGAAGGCATTTGGGAAAATATTCCCATGCCCAGGAGCAAAGATAGACACTTTCTACTAGACACTTGCAATTACTTTCTTGGCCAATGGTCCTTTGCAGCGAATTTCTACAGAGCTTTCATCTGATCTGAAGGGTTCAGAATATTTTCCCAAATGTTCTCGTCGGATCCAGCCATGGTGATAATGGTGGCTGGTGAGCAGCCATGGCTGAATTCGATATGAAACCTTGACAAATCGTCCCCTGAGCTCCAATCCGTCCTATTTGCTAGCAGGCACATGGGTCGGAGTGGAGCTCGGGTGACGAAATGTACCGGAATCCAAATGATACAAGAAACGCAAATTGTAGCACACTTGGTTCCGCGTGTGTTTGATCACAATTGTACAGCGTCGGTGAAGCTGAACAACCCGTGTTGATAACCACCCGATTCGGGGGAGGTTTGTGAATTGCCATCTTCATTTTCTGTGGTTGTAACTCAGGGAAACGGTCTCAACTAACTAGGTCAAATGCTCTGCTCGCCTGTTTGACTAGATTCATAGATTGACCCTTTGCCGAACGCCTCGTCCAAAACTGACAAACGCTATTCAAAAAAGTCGCAACTCAAATTTATTGCGTTTTTTTTTTTTTTTTAGTTTTTGTCTCGTGAACGTGGCGAATGGCCCATCATTGGAGCGAGGTCGTTGAGCTCGTTTCGGTGATGGGTCATGGGGTGTGTTTGGGGGACGGAAGGTGAAAGGGTTCATGCATATATGAATTCGAAAAGTGTCGTCTGCTATCCACGTTGGGTAAGGGGTATATAGACTCATTACGGCGACTATGCTGTTGGCAAACGGTGACCCAATTGCTGGACAGCATAGGGTGGTGGAGCATTCACATCCTCAAGTAGGATAACTGGGTTTGCTTTCTCCTCCCTCACCCCTCTCACCCTCTCCCGTCCCCTCTCTGGTTTATCTCCTGTGGTCCTTAAGGAGTCTGAAAAGACACCTATATAACCCTGGTGTTGTAAGAGGAGCAAAGTCGAAACAACCCTTTAGTGACAAACATTTACCAGTTGGATTTTCTCTGAAGTTCCAATCTTCACGAATGTTGTATATATATGTTATATTTTTTCTTAACATCACCAAAAATTATGACTGTACTTTTTACCTTCATTTACTTACTCATATATTAATGAATACCCAATGCACGGACACCGAGAATAGAAATTGTGATCCCAAAATGTCCAGACCCTTGGTTGCTTTCTCCACTACTTTAAGTAACTATGGCTAATGCCATATCACTGGATGAGATCCAAACAAATAACATTTATGATTTCATGGCAAAACTGAACGAGGCTATTTCTTCTGATGAACAAGACATGTCCGCCCTTCCATTCAATATTTCTGATCCTGTTTGTAAGTATTATACTCCAAGTGAATTTAAAGATGAAATCTCAAGTACGAATAAATCTCTGTCTCTACTTAATATTAATTGCCGCAGCTTGAACGCTAACTTTGAAAATCTCCAAAATTTACTGGTCGACTTGAAAACAAACTCTAACTTTTTAGACGTGATAGGCATGACGGAAATATTTAATGTCAAACCAAATATAGAATATCAACTTGAAGGATACCACTCCCTAGTTTCTCGTATGCGCCCCGATGATGATGATGGCAGGGGTGGTGTCGGAATGTTCATAAATGACAGTATTCCCTTCAAAATCCGAAACGACTTATCTGTCTTTATACCACACGTGTTTGAATCTTTGTTTGTGGAAATATCCACTAAGAAAAAGGGTATCGTCGGAGTAATTTATAGACCGAACTCAGCACCTAAAGCAGACATTGACACATTCCTTTCTACATTAACTGAATTATTGGACACCTTAAGTAAGGAAAATACGAAAGTTTACCTCATGGGGGACTTTAACATTGACTTGCTCAACGTAAATTCGCACAGTAAAACAAATACCTTTATAGATTTACTATTCAGTGAGGGTTTTATACCCGCTATCACAAAGCCGACGAGGGTCACATTATTTTCTGCTACCCTGATTGATCATATTTTTAGTAACAATATGAATAAACTTATGTCAGGAATTATAATTACTGACGTCAGCGATCATTTTGCTACATTTTACATAGAAGTTGCAGACAAACGCCCACTCCCTCAAATGCCAAATTATAGACGAACATTCAGTAGTGAGAATATCACTCGGTTCAAAAATTCTTTATCAGTTTGTGACTTCTCCGAAGTCATAAACGAGGTTTGTCCAGACGCGGCATTCAATAGGTTCCTTGATATATTCTACGAAGCGTTTGAACAAGCATTTCCCAGAAAAGCTATGCCCATAAACAAAAAGTATATCAGACGTGAAACATGGATGACGCAGGGCTTATTGCAATCCGCTCAGACGAAACATAAATTGTATGTTAAAAAATTAAAATCTCCAAACATCCAAAACACAAAAAAATACAAGGATTATTGTCATGAATTCAATCGCTTGAAACGAACCTGCAAAGCAGATTACTATAACAAGATACTATTCGAAAACAAAGGTAATATTAAAAGAACATGGGAAATTCTTCGGAAAGCTATTTACAAGTCAAATAACAACAGACCACTTCACCCCTCCTTCTTAGATGGAAACACGGAATTAACTGATCCGAAAAGAATCGCCAACCGATTCAACAAATACTTCGCTGATATTGGGAAGTCTACAAGCAGTCAAGTGCCCACGACTCAACGTCGATACTCGGATTACCTGAGCGGCAACAGTAGAGACTCTTTCTTTATTAGCCCCACCAATAAACAGGAGATAATCATTTGTGTTCACAAACTAAGAGGCAAATCAACCAAAGATAGTAATGACATGTCCACAAAACTATTGAAGGAAATAATTTTGGAGGCAGCAGATCCGCTGTCTCATATAATCAATCTGTCCTTCACTACAGGGAGAGTGCCGGACAAAATGAAAATGGCCAAAATTATACCTATTTTTAAATCAGGTGATCCACAACTATTTACTAATTACCGCCCTATAAGTATTCTCCCAACATTCTCGAAAATATTGGAAAAAGTAATGTACTCACGTCTATACACATTCTTAGAAGAACATGAAATCATATATAAGTACCAATTTGGGTTCAGAAAGGGACACTCCACTGTGCATCCTATTCTGCATCTCATAAACCAGGTTGTAGAAGCAAATGATAAACTTACGAAGGACTGCACACTTTCAGTTTTTCTAGACTTTTCAAAAGCCTTTGATACCATCAATCATACAATCCTGCTGAAGAAACTTGAAAGTTATGGTATTAGAGGCTTAGCTAATTCCTGGTTCCAAGATTACTTAACAAGAAGATGCCAGTCTGTGTCTTTCAAGGACAGCACATCTGATTCGTTGGAAGTCACGACTGGTGTA
This sequence comes from Pictodentalium vernedei, assembly GCA_031216915.1. NCBI lineage: Eukaryota > Metazoa > Mollusca > Scaphopoda > Dentaliida > Dentaliidae > Pictodentalium > Pictodentalium vernedei. The sequence goes on along the minus strand of CM062295.1, from coordinate 225,052,502 downwards.
CCACAAGGTTCCATTCTGGGTCCTATCCTTTTCTTATTATACATTAACGACATCAGCCATTCAACCCTGCACAATATGCTGTCCTTTGCAGATGATACTACAGCTTTTGCGTCAAGTAACAATCTAGACAATTTGATAGACGAGACCAACATGGAACTCGGAAAAATCAGCGAATGGTGTTCCGCAAATGGATTATGTCTTAACGCAAATAAAACAAAATGCATCTTATTGCACCCTCAAAATGATTCTTACAACGCTGTTAGTAGAACAATATCCCTAAACAACACAGATATTCCATTTGTTGGAAACCAGAACGATGAAAAAACAGTCAAATTCCTAGGAATCCATATGGACGAGAATCTAAAATTCAAACAACATACTTCAGTAATCTGTCTAAAAATGGCTAGGGCAATCTTTGCCCTTAATAGGGCAAAAAGAATTCTTCCTTTTAAAGCCCTAAAGACACTGTATTTTTCACTTATACATAGCCACCTATTGTATGGTATACTTGTATGGGGTCACGCACCATCAAGCAGAATTCTTACTCTGCAAAAAAAGGCTATTCGCATAATAACGAACAGAAAATATACCTCGCACACAGAACCTCTATTTAAAAAATGTGGCATACAAAAATTTGAAGACTTATATAAGTTACACGTCCTTTTGTTCATGTTCGATTGGTATCATGATAGATTACCAGTGTCTTTTGACAGTACTTTTGAAATTTACAGAAATCCTTCTGGAATGGAAACCAGGCAAGCTGGGAATATACGTACAAACAAACCGAGAACGCGTTTCTCGGCGGACCTACCGTTACATTCTTTTCCAAAGGTATGGAATGATTTAAACCCTGAAATACAGCAATATAGTAGGCCCTTATTCAAAAAGAAAATAATCGATACAATTTTAGATTCATATTCTTCCACAATCATTTGTACCAATCCATTTTGTCCCGACTGTATATCAACTTAAAGAGATCTCACCACAAATACAGCACTCTGAGGTCTGTTGGGTCCTCAAGAACGATAACTGGATTTGCTTTCTGTTCTCCTTTCTGGTGATTGGTCCGGATCGCCTGGGTTGGGCGAATATATGTTTGCTCAACCCAGGTGATTTGGTTTAGTTTTTGACCCCGCCGATTTTAGAATGCACATTAAAGTAATAACTTATTTGTTTCCGGTCTGTGCATTGGGAACGTTCCACTCAATTTGAATCCATGAAGACAAGAATAAAAGGGCAATGATGTCAAGAAAAAGAAAATTGTGTGGGATGGCAGGAAGACAGCCTCCCAGGCTATGCCATCTCCATGCAGTGTACAATTTGTTTTATTTGTCTCACATTGTATATCTGTGTGCTGCAGAATAAAAATTTCAATTCAATAGTATTCCTAAGCCATTGATGCAACTCAGTAAGATGATCATCAATGGCAGAACAAAGCTCTGTATTTGAAACAGCTGTCAGGTCATTACTTCCCAAATGGATGATCAAGTACTGTGGAGGGGGTCAACGAAGTAGGAGCTGCCGCAACTTTGGCATCAGATCTTCCCAAAGCATTCCTCGATGGTCAAACCAGTTCAAAAATACACCTCTTCCTTCTAGTCTTAAATTCTTTCTGGACCTGGCTACTGCACGTCAATGGGCTCAGTAAATAATTGAAGAACCCACAAGCCAAATCTCTGAAATTTACGCGAGATAATGCTATACATACAAAGGGTTATTGACAAATTGTGCAATAGTAATCCCAGCGAAAGGAGGATAAAATCATTCCCCTCGCTGGGCACTGAGCTAGCATCCTTCTATGAAACATCATCATTGGAAGATATAGTCAAAGAATGCTAAATTATAAAATGTTAAGTAAGATTACAACACCTATGATAGTTGGGCCCCCTTACCCTGAGGTATCATATCACACCGAATGTATCTAGAAAAAACACTGGATCTCCATCAACCCATTCACTGAATAAAGTGATCAGGGACACCATTCATGGCTAACAGTGTCGCCCCTCCAATGCAGAAGGAGTGAGACTTGAAAAGTCCAGGGGTAAGCCTAAATAAGTAATTGCCTCAAGCAGGACAGCAATGAACTGATACCGAGTTAAAGGAGTTCCATTCACATGACAGAAAAGGGGAGGTGCATTGCATTTACTTAGTGCTATTTTCATCATAAACTTTAATTGTCAGTTCAGCCAAATAATTGTCAAATGTTTCAGTTTCTACCTCATTGATCATCTGATAATCTTTATATTTTTATACTGTACCAATGACCCAGACTTAGCTGGTGCTAACTCCAACAAAACCAGGGCCAAACACAAATTTTGCCCCCCAATCCCCAAAATTTGCATCCAAAACAAAAAGAAATCATGTCCTAAAGGACCTCCATACTATGCCTCCACTGCGCATGCGCAGTGACGCAGTCGTCCCGAAATTGGCGCCAATTATCATTCTCTGTTTGGCCCTTCATCAGTCAACATCTCACTGATCTTTGTGCTTGTAAATCTCAGTTTAAAGGATGTCAGACACATAATTTTTGGAGAAAATGTGATTCTAAGGAGGATAGAAGGAGGAGAGGAAAAAGAAGTGGCAAAAAATAATCAGGGCTGTACTTAAAATTTTTTGATGAAATTATGTTAAGTTGCCTATTTTCGAGGCATGGGCCTCTTGTTGTCATTCTTGCTAATTGTTGCACTGCTTATTCAGTGTTTCCTCTCCCCTAGCCTTCTAAAGTCCCCCTGGCAATTCTCCCATGCTTTTGGCATATTTTTGAGAAATTTCATTTCTAAAATTTCCTGGGAGAGTTGCTTGGTTACAGAATGTTTTCTGTTATTTTCCCCATAGTTACGTTTTCACCCATGGGTGTATAACGTTTGTGTTCTGCATCTTCCATCTGATGTTCTACAGATTCTCCCCTGGGAGTCTCTGTTTTGCATCAGATAGAGTGTAATTGATGACTGATTCCGGGCCAGTTTTTTCAGTGCCTGGAGTCATGTTTTCTAGTGTGTTTACACTGTTTGTTTTCATTGGCAACAGCCTTTTTTGAGGGGGGCTGTTTGCCTTTGTGGTAGTTTATCTCATTATAAGATACATTTATGTTATCCGAAAGTGTCTCATTAATTATTTTATATAAATTTAAAATTTTTGACCACACTTTGCCATCGGATCCATCGGGGCTCAACGTTACTTTTCAGCAACTTGGGCTTCTCTGAAAAAATATTTTTTCAAAATTATTTTGTTTTGCAATTGTTTTTTCATTTATTAATGGATCATGTTATTATGTATCTTTGTGTCGGGTTTTTGCGAGTAACTAGGACTTATTGTTGTTCTTTCACAATGAAGGGACGTTGTTCAAATTGTAATAGGAAGAAATCTTCCTCTGACTTTCATGATCATTGTATTAATTGTAGTCAGTGTTCTCGCATTAATCCCTGTCCTATATGTGAACATTGGGATGAGAAACATTGGAAACGTGTGTCACGATATGTTGTTTCTGGAGAAAGAGCGATGCCGGCTCTTTCTCCGCAAGGTCACTCTACTCTCTCAGTTTCTATTTCAGAGGAACCAGAACAGGGTGATGTTTCCATGTTATCTTCTTCAAGTGTGTGTCCGTCGTCACAAATGAATTCAGAGCTAGCGGCAAAAGTGCTCATGGAGATTAGACAAATGTCGTCCGCTAGCTCGCCCGGTGTAGCGTCCATTCACCGAATGGTTCGGCAGCCGGGTTCGTCCGATGCGGTCCAAGAGGAAATTTTGGGTGATGCGAGCACTATAAACATAATAGATGCACACCCAGTGACGGCGGATAGTAAGCGAGAACGGAGGAAGCCTTTTAGTCCGGTTCCTAGCTCGTCCAGGTCCAGCCGGGCCGCGAGCGAGAGAGGTCCCTCTCTCGTACAACAACATCTGGGACCAGATGTTGTGGTACAAAATGTGTCTTTAGCGGAGCATACGTCCGTCGCACGGGACGCTCCGTTGTATAAGCAGTCCGCAGAGACTGTTAAAGCTTCCTCTTCTCGTCAGCGCACACGACCGCACCTTGACTGCGTGACCGCCGATATATTACCAGCTTCGCCGATGAAGGATTCTTCGGCGACCAGGTCACACCATCCGGCAGCCAGGGATTCGAGACCGATGGACTCCGGACGTTCGCATAGGAAAAGTATGCGGGAGCCATCTGATGCGGAGCTGCCCTCGGCGAAGCAGCGAAAGACTGCGCCTCCGCAGGTCTCGACGCCGGACATTCTTGTGCAGATAGCACAGCTTATCGCAGCATCCCAGCAGCCGACAGAAACGGTGTCGGATCGAGAATTATCCGACGGCGCTGGGTCGGTACGCTCCGCCGAAGCATCGGGGGCGGACGACCGGGAACATCGTGAGGTCCGACCGGATGGTGAAAGGGATACGGATGACTTGGAGCTATCCCTTTCGGAACAACATAAAGCTGCCGTGGACTTCATCCGGCACTTTCTCCCTCAAGTTGTTCCGTCGGGCCAGACTGCTGCGCTTCCGGACAAGAGAATTATAGCGTCATTGGACTCTGAATTTTTTGAGCGGTTCAGGGACATCGCTCCCGAGTTTCCGTCGCAGTCCAATAATGTTGCTAGAACATTTGAATTATTGAACGACGCTATATTTAAACTTGCTTCCAGGACGGGGAAAGCAGGTTTCTTGTCCGCTAATACTCTCAGCCTGCCTTTCATTAATGCAAGGAATAAATTTGATACGGCAGGACAGGGTATACCGAGAGTTCCTCTGCGTATGGACGACGAGGCGGAAGACTTAGAGCTATCATTACCGTCGTCAGCTTCTATTCCAACCGCGGTGTTGGAAACAGCTATTGCGTCTAACAGAGCCAATTTAGATGCCTTATCTTACGCAGATCACCTTACTAAGGCGTTATCACTGTGCCTTCAAGGGGAAGAGTTTCAGGATATACAATCCTCTTTAAGACTTCTTTTAAGGGCAGTAGCTTATTCCACGTGTAACTCCGCCCTTTCAGTGGCAAATCTGGAGTTGGTTAGACGTGACGCAGCCCTAGCTACATCCACACTAGTGGATTCTAAGGTGAAGAACTCTCTTAGAGTCGCTTCGGTCTCAGGAGAACTTCTCTTTGACGGCAAGCTTTCCGCTATTTATGATAAAATTAAAAAGAAAGCTAATGATTCTCTGTTGTTCAGATCGGCTCCTAAGAAGTCGGATACAGCAGACACGAATAAGACAGGCACTTCTGGGTCTAATGCGCCCAAGAGAGGTTCCTATAGAGGTTCCGGTGCGTCCTCTTGGTCTTATTCGAGAGACCGTCAGGATAGCGACTCTCGTTCGGGACGTCCTTCAGGCCGGGACAATCGGTCGGACGCCCCGAGGTCGACGAGGCGAGGTGCGGGTCGTGGAAGACGTGGTTTCTCCTACCGCAGGCCTCGCAGGTCCAGGAGGTGATGGCTTAAACCTCTATCGCGTTCCGGTTGGCGGAAGGTTGTCGAGTTTTTCACAAGAGTGGGCGTCGATTACGGACGACCCTTGGGTGAGAGGAGTGACTTCAGAAGGTCTAAAGATATCCTTCAAACGAAAGCCTCCATTAACTCGAAGTCCAAAGTGGACTCATCTTCCGTCAAATCCACAGAAAAGAGACGCTCTGTTATCAGAGGTGCAGTCTCTTTTAATGAAGAACGCGGTAGAGGTCGTAGAAAACCAGGAATCTCTGGGATTCTACAGCCATCTGTTTCTGGTTCCGAAACCAGATGGCTCGTTCCGTCCAGTCATAGATTTGAGCTGGATAAACAAGCTGATCGTCGCTCCGAAGTTTTATATGGAGACGATTCGATCGGTCAGAGCGAGTATTCGGGTGAACGATTATGCAACGAGCATAGATCTCAAAGATGCGTACTTTCACGTCATGGTACATCCGACATTCCGAAAGTATCTACGCTTTGCAGTCCTGGGAGTGGTGTATCAATTCCGGGCGATGTGCTTCGGATTGAATCTAGCACCCTGGGCTTTCACTCGAGTAATGAACTCGGTAATGATCTACTTCCGAGCTCATTCGTCTGCGGTAACGTCGGCCTACCTGGACGACATTCTTCAGAGGTACGGCAACGAGTTAACGCTTCAGAACGATGTTCAGAATCTTCTTTTATTGCTCCGACGTCTCGGTTATATAGTAAACGAGGAGAAGTCGGATCTGGTGCCGTCCAAGTCATTCACTCATCTGGGAATGAGCTTCGAGACGCACAACAATCTCGTTCGTCTGCCGTTAACCAGAGCGAAATTAGTCAGTTGTTACGCTCGCTATTGTCTGCACGCAGACAAAGTCACGGCGAGAGAATTTATGAGACTGATAGGTCTATGCGGAGCCGCCGCGGATCTCATTCCGATGGGGCGGCTACGCACACGTCCTCTTCAAATTTTCCTGACTCAGAATTGGAGTGTGAAAATTCATTCGCTCGATGTAGACGTTCTCTTGTCAGATCAAGTGAAACAAGAGATTCAGACTTGGGCAAACATTCAGTGGTTAACTCAAGGAGTTCCGCTGCAGTTGCCGGATCCGAGTTTTACCGTTATGACGGATGCCAGTCAAACAGGTTGGGGTGCATCATTAATCCCAACGGATTCGAGATGCCAGGGTCTTTGGGATCCGCAATTCCAGTGCAAGCACATAAACATCAAGGAAATGATGTCAATTTGGCTTGCGTTACGTCACTGGATGGACATTATTCACGATGCTCATGTCCAAATCCTATCCGACAATACGACAGTAGTGGCGTATATACGGAATCAGGGAGGCACTCATTCAGTTCCGTTGTTCAATCTAACGGAAAGAATCCTTCTGTTTGCGTTAGAACATCACGTTCTTCTTTCGGTCCGTCACATACCGGGTCGTCTGAATGTGCTAGCAGACTCCCTTTCACGGAAGGGTCGCTTGTTGCCGTCGGAGTGGACTCTCAACAAACAAGTATTCAATCAGATTTGCTACCAATGGGAACGGCCAATGATAGACTTATTTGCGACACATCTCAACAATCAGTTGCAGACGTATGTGTCTCCGTGTCCGGATCCAAGAGCATTTGCAGTAGACGCTCTGTCGATCCCTTGGGACGGAATGATAGGATATGCGTATCCTCCAGCGCCGTTAATTCAACAAGTATTGCTAAAGATAAAACAATCTCGATGCAAGATTCTGTTGGTAGCATCTCTGTCGCCACAGAGACCGTGGATAAATCTACTCAGGTGTCTGTTGTGGGACCTACCGCGGAAGCTTCCTCCACGAGAGGATCTTCTTTTGCAGGGGAAATCGCGCCAACTCCATCACAACCCGCAAGGTCTCAACCTTCACGTTTTTCCGTTGTGCGGTCCTTCTTGCATGGCAAGCACTTTACAGGACGAGCAGTGGACGCGATTTCTAACTGTAGGAGGACCTCCACTTCGCTAAACTATGCGGCTAAGTGGAAGGTTTTTCGTCGTTGGTGTAGGGATCATTCTGTAGATATATTTGATCCCTCTATACCAGACATTGCAAACTTTCTAGTATACTTGTTTGACGAAATCAAACTGCAGCCTGTTACTATAAAGGGTTATAGATCTATGTTATCTGATACCTATGCACATCATGATAGTTTACAAATTGGATCTAATGTCTCTTTATCGAAGTTGGTTAGAAACTTTTCGATAAATAGACCCAGAACTCTTAGATTAATTCCTAAGTGGAATTTAGCTTGGGTTCTCCTTAAATTGAAGGAAAAGCCATTTGAACCTCTTGGGACAGTAGATTTCAAATTCTTATCTTATAAGACAGCTTTTCTCTTAGCTTTCTCTTCTGCCAGAAGAGTCAGTGAGCTTCATGCACTATCGGTGGATGATTCTCATTATCGTAGTGTTGGGAACACTATCACCTTCACTACTAATGTGGGTTTTTTAGCTAAGAATCAGGCTCCTAATAAATATCCGGAACCTATTGTTATTAAGGCTCTTCCGTCTTCAGACGGGCGTAGGCCTTTACTCTGTCCTGTTAGAGCACTACGTATCTATAAACAGAGATCTCAGTTTATCAGAAAGGGACGGAAACGTTTCTTTCTGTCTTTGATGCCTAATAGAAAGGACATTTCAGTCCATTCTATTGCTAGATGGATTCAGTTAACTATCCGTACTGCTTATGAAGATTTATCTTCTTCTCAGCAGTCTGTGCTTAAGATTTCGGCTCATGAAGTAAGAGCTCTTTCTACTTCCTGGGCTTATGCTAATAGTGTTGCTATTACAGATTTAATGAAGGCTGCTTATTGGTCTCAGCCATCCACATTTACAAATTTTTATCTCAGAAATATTGAGTCCATTTCTGGAGACCAGCATTGTTTAGGTCCGTTATCTGTTGCTCAGAATGTCGTCCACTAAACAGTTGCAACTATAGTTATGCAGGCTTTCTGTTCCGGCAGTGACTCCGTCCGGCTGCCCTCTTCGCTCTGGGCTATTTGACCCAGGGCAAGGGGAAGGGGGGGGGGGGGGGGCGGGTGTTCCCTTAGGTCACCTGCTTTATAGTGAAAAGCAAGGGAATGCCTCCTCCAAGTCAGTATTTCTGAGTCGCTTCCGGGATGGTTTTAAAGTGTAATATTAATGTTTAAATTCATTCATGTCTTATTTTTAAAGTGTAGCTCGGTGTGAAGCATTTGTATATGTCAAGTGTCAAACGGGCTTTAATATACAATACTCGGACACTTTTAAATGATTATAAAGAGTCTCAATTCTCTGGACTACTTTATTTATTGGCTTGCTTTAAAAATAATTAGTATAAGGGTTATACTGGATGTTAATAGAGAACATGAATGTTATTATGCTCTATTATTAAGGGTAGTGTATCTTTCTAATTTAATATTAAATAAGAAAGATACATGTAAAGCCTAATACTCCTTTTCTCCTTAAGGGGTTACCTCTTTACTATATAGTTGAGCTTATTGGATTTTCCTCTTTGTCCTAGGCCCTCCAGCCTGTTTACTATTCAGCTAAGTCTGGGTCATTGGTACAGTATAAAAATGTTAAAAAATTTATAGTAATTTATATATTTTTTATACTTACCAATGACCCAGACGGGGATGGCCCTCCCTGGAGTTGGGAACTCTTTCCTCCCCGCTGAGTACATAGCGCTGACCAGGCACTGCCAGTAAGAATGATAATTGGCGCCAATTTCGGGATGACTGCGTCACTGCGCATGCACAGTGGAGGCGTAGTATGGAGGTCCTTTAGGACATGATTTCTTTTTGTTTTCGATGCAAATTTTGGGAATTGGGGGGCAAAATTTGTGTTTGGCCCTGGTTTTGTTGGAGTCAGCACCAGCTAAGTCTGGGTCATTGGTAAGTATAAAAAATATATAAATTACTATAAATTTTTTAACATTTCTCTCTGATAAACTTGTAGAGCAATTTGAGATGTGCTGAAGTTTTTCTTAGAGCATTCTTGTTTTGATTTTTGTTTATAAAGTCAGTCATATTTACAGAAGCAAAACAGCCTTCCATTTTGTTTGTTTATACATGTGCACATGTGATTTGCGATGATTAAATAGTTCCGGTGCTAATTAAATATGAAAATAGGTTGGTCACGTAGGTTGGGTGAGATAGCTATCACATGGATAGGGTGAGACAGGAATATCTCTCTCAGCTCTCTCACACAACTTTATATATCTCAGTACCTTAGTGGTGGGAGAGATATATTGGGCTTTCTGAGCCAGCCGTTATTCCTATGGTGACTCTGGAGTCCCTGTTGGGCTTATCGAGAGAGATGCTGTGCACGCTTTCTCTCTCAGTTCACATCGTCTCTGCTTTAGCTGCTTATCTGTCTCCAGATAAGTTTGTCGACATACAGGCTCCTTTGCATGTGCTTTCCAAGGTGCTCAAGGTGCTCATGCATCTTACTCACACACATGCCTGTAACTTGGCTAACTTGGAATTAGTTCGCCAGGACGATGTGTTGGACACAAGCCGTTCCCTTCCGGAGGGGCAGTGTGCTGCTCTTCAATCTGCTTCTTTGGTGAGTCCGTGACTATTCCATGGTTCCGTGGTGACCATCCAGGATGACGTCCTACGTCATTCCAAAGATCAGCTGCTGCTTCGTCAGCTTGGTCAGCTTGATCAGCCTTCTGTTGGAGGCAGGGGCTATCCAAAGCCTAATAAGCACCCTTCTGCTTCCTCTGCGAAACCAAGGGCTGATCCTCCTGCCGCCACTTCTACTTCTTACTCACAGGGTAATGGTAAGCATCGGCAGGCTAGAGGGAAGTCTCAGGATTCTTCATATAGCAAAGGAGGTGGTTTCTTCTCTCGTGGGCCTCGTCGGGGCTCGAAATGAAGGTCCTCACCTCGATTCGTCCCAGGTTGGAGGAAGGATAGCAGAATTCACAGACCATTGGGCCACCATCACATCCAATCCTTGGGTGTTAGATGTTGTTCGGTCTGGGCTGCGAATATCCTTCCGGAGACACCCCACTCTGTCAAGAGTGCCTCTTCCAACTACAGTTCCTTCAGACGTTTTACATCGGGAGCTTTTGTCCACGGAGATAGACATTCTCTTGTCAAAGGGGGCGATTGAGGTCATCAAGAACATTCAGTCAGTGGGGTTTTATTCCTGCCTGTTCTTGGTGCCAAAGAAGGACGGCCGACTCCGACCGGTTATCGATCTGAGTATCCTGAACCAGTCTATCATTGCTTCCAAGTTCAGCATGGAGACTTTCAGGTTGGTCTGCTGTTCCATTCACCAGGAAAATTTTGCTTCCAGCATTGACCTGCAAGACGCTTACTTTCATGTTCTGATTCATCGGACACCGCGAAAGTATCTCAGGTTCGCTTTTCTGGGGCGAGTTTACCAGTTCAAGGCCATGCCTTTCGACCTCAACCTAGCTCCTTGGGCCATCACCCGACTGATGTCGCATGTGATAGCCTTCCATCGCACACAGTCCAGGTTGACTACTTCGGCATATCTAGATGATATCCACCAGAGGCATTCCAATGCTGCCTTTCTGGAGTCGGATGTCGACACTCTGTTGAGCCTGCTCACGTTGCCAGGGTTCAGAGTCAATGAGGAGAAGTCGGACCTGGTCCTTTCTCAGTCATTTTGTCATCTGGGGATGGACTTCCGTACTCAGTTCAATACAGTGGCGGTTCCCCAGGCAAGTGCTGTGATTCGATCAGCTTTTGCTCTTACTCTGACTCTCTCCCAGTCCACGGCCTCGACAGCTCGAAGTATTCTCCAGCTGCTCGGTCTCTACGGTTCAGTGATGGATCTCCTTCCTCTAGGTCGACTGCATGTCAGACCTCTCCAAAACTTTCTGCTCAGTCGTTGGAGGCCGAATGTCAATCCTCTGGATCTGGTGCTTCAGTTACCAGACTCTCTTCATCCTCACCTTCTCCCCTGGATGGATGTTCAGTGGATTACGCAGGGGGCTCCATTGGACTTATCCACGTCCGAGTGTGTTCTGACAGCAGATGCCAGCGATCTTGGATGGGGTGCGACGTTGGATCCTCTAGGTCTTTCCCTTCACAGGGCATGGTTCCAGGATCAGGCAGCTCTGCACATCAACCAGAAGGAGGTTCTTGCTCTTCTTCGGAGTTTTCAGCAGTGAATCCCTCACCTGTTGAATCGCCAGGTCCTTCTGTTGTCCGACAATTCGACAGGGGTTGCTTACCTTCGGAACCAGGGTGGCATGCACTCGGTTCCCATGTACGAATTGGCTCGGGGTGTTCAACTGCTCGCTCAGGATGTCAACGCCGGGGTGTTGGTTCATCACATTCCCGGTCGTCTGAACGTTTTAGCCGACTTCCTGTCCCGATGAGGCTTGGTCATCTCCACCGAGTGGATGCTCCACAGGGCAGTGTTCCAGTCGCTTTGCAATCTCTGGGGTCGTCCCCACATCGATCTCTTTGCGACTCATTGGAAGCATCAGGTGGACACTTTCGTGTCCCCATGTCCAGATCCTCTGGCTTTTGCCGTGGATGCTCTGTCACTCGATTGGAATGGTCTAGTCGGCTACGCCTTCCCACCAGTTCCGATTCTGCCTAAGCTTCTAGCAAGATTTGAACCTGCAGTTGTCGAATCATTCTGATTGCTCCCCTGTTGCCTCAGTGGGTGTGGATCAATCAGCTCCGCTCTCTGTTGGCGGCGGTTCCGGCATGTCTCCCTCTACGTCCCAACCATCTTTGCCAAGGCCACCCGAGGAGGTTTCACGTCAACCCGACTTCATTGTGCCTTCACGCATATCTTTTGTTAGGTCCTGTCTCCTCTGTAGAGGTTTTTGGAGATGAGCAATGGAGTACATTTCGTCTTCAAGGAGGCACTCCACTGGTTTAGCCTATGTGGCTAAGTGGAAGGTCTTCTGTCGATGGTGTGCCAATCACTCTGTTGATTATGCCAATCCTTCAATATCACAGATTGCAGAGTTTCTGGTATATCTGTTTGATTCTTGGTGTCTCCAGCCTCTTACTATCAAGGGTAGAGGTTCATGCTTTCGGAGACCTTTTCGTATGTGTGCATCGTATCGACACTAATCCATACCTCTCCAAGCGTGTTCGGCACTTTTCCTTGAAAAGGCCCAGGACTTTGCAGCTTACCCCAAGATGGAATCTTTCTTGGGTGCTGCTCTGCTTGGGGGTGGGGTGTTGCCATGCAAGCCTTTATCCCAGGTGGATATGAGTTTTTTCACATACAAGACGGCTTTTCTGATGGCTTTTGCTTCAGCCAGACGAGTTAGTGAGCTTCTCGGTTGATGCTGCCTTTTTCTGGAGCTCTCTCACCAGTGTTATGTTTACCAGTGATTGCTCCTTTCTGGCCAAGAATCAGATACAAGAAACTACTTCGCCTCCTATCTGTATCAGAACTCTTCCTTTTGTTGACGGTAAACACCCTTTGCTCTATCCAGTTTGTGCTATTCGCTTTTATCTCAATCGGATGCTGTTCATTAGGAAGGGTAGGAACGATTTTCTGTCTCTTATTCCTGGTGGACAGAAGATCTCTCCTGAATCCATTTCTCGATGGATTTGTCTTGCTATTCGAGCAGCTTCCGCTCATCTAGCGACTGGCGATTGTATTACCAATCGTATTTCTGTCACAAGGTGCATGCATTGTGTACCTCTTGGGGCTTATACTAACTCTGTCATGTTGTCGGATGTTATGCTGGCAGCCTACTGGAGAAATGTTTCTTTCTCCACTTTTCTTTCCCAAATCTCTTGGGAAAGATTAAAATAGAGAGTATATTTTCCGAGTTAGGGTCTTCCACTGTAGTGCAAACCTGTAGTAAACAATTGCGGTAGGTATAATAAGAAAGGAAATTTACTATAAAATTTAAATTTCTCTATTCTATGGATGTACCTACTACAATTACTACGACTACTACTACTTTTAATTGAATAACCACTTTAGGAGTGAAAAGTATTCTGTGAACATGAGCATACAATTACAGGAATTTGGGTCTTTTTCCTGTCTTCCAGAGATAATCTAACCATTTATTCTATTTTATTATATGCTAAATGATAGATTATTAAAGAAATTTTGGAAAGATAGAAATTGTATCCCCCACTGTGAAGATATAGAAATTTTCACTTTCACAGTATCAATCAAAATGGCGACTTTCAAATCATCACTTCAAGGTAAATACGAGCCAAATTATCACTGGAAATGATCAATTTGTTCTAGAAACGTATAATGAAGAGAAATTCTAGTGTTTTTGAGTGGATACCGATCATTTCCAGCAATAATTCAACATGTATTCACCTTGAATTGATGCATGAAACCCACTAGTCCAAACATAGCCTGAAAGTCTGTAAAACAAGTTTTTGATTTGGTACGTCCTTTCAAAGGACATACCAAACCAAAAACTTGTATTACGGACTTTCAGGCCATGTTTGGACTAGAAACCCACCAGCTGAATCAGCTCGCAAGACGCTGTCTGTTCCAAGTATCAATCAATTCACTTCTGCATATCAATGATTCAGTGTGCTGTTTACTTTCATTCATCAATTCATGGTTGAAACGAGTGGAATTATCAGGTTCTTATAAAAAAGCATATAATAGAAAGAAAATATAGTGTTTTTGAGTGGATACTGAAAATTATCTCACGAGTGACCGATACAGATGTTTATTTTTTGCAAGCACTTGCTCTCAGAAACCCTCAAAAACACTCGATATCCTCTATATATCTTGTTTGACAGAACTTTCTGATATACTGGATTAAATACCTGTATTAGATGCACTGAGGCATGAAACAACTATAAATGTGGGGAATGCAGTGGGAGTTAAGTAATTCTTTTGACAGATTACAAGATATTTTATTCAGTTAAAAGGAGTTTATTCTATAACGTATATGCAATTAACAGGTCAAATGTGTATTAAAGGTATGGTAGATGATTTGATTTTGGAAAGTCACTCATTTAACAGAGATTCTCATTGAAGATTGGCTCAGTGGTTAGAGCATTGGACCTTAAACTGAAAGGTTGATGATTGCTTGTGGTTGACCCTGCCCCAACCAACATACAAGACATTGATAATCACAGCAACCAACTCAAATTTTTTTTTTTGCTTAATGCATTTTAGACTTTTATATAGCCATATTGCACCATGTGTGGATTTCAGGCGATGTATTTATTATGATCCTCCTTCCATCCATCCATCCTTCCCCATTTCTTGTCATCACATTTAAAAGAAAACCATTCAAAGTATTTTTCCCATATTTAATATATAGCATTTTGATGATAATATCTTGATTGGGAAGAAACCAGCTCTGTCCAAGTATTTCTTCAAAAGTTAATGTTGGACTTTACGTTTTTCTCTCTCAATTTTGTTGTTGTTATCATTCTCTTAATTTCATCAAGCCCTCAGGGTCATTTTTATTATCAACCGCCACATAGTGATGTAGAAATGGGTCCCGTCCAGCCATCCTTCCTTCTGTACATCCATTCTTTCATCCATCCATCCTTCAACATTTTTTGTCATCACTTTTTTTTTTAAATTTTATATATAGATTTTTGCTGATAGTATTATGAAGGGGATTGCTGTGTCCAAGCATTTCTTTATGTGTTATTGCCATTGTTGGGGGATTGGCCATCCCATGACATTGCACTTGTTCAATCCCATTTGTGTTTGTTGCTTGGATCAGCTGAGTTACAGTACAGTATGGGGGGGGGGACATGCCATGTGTAGAGGTGTGTGTAAAGATACACCACCAGTACACCGGTACACCATGATACTTCACTTGAGGATACATGGATTGGTGTGAACAGTCAAGTATCAGCTGAACTTGATACATGGAAACTGAGTTCAACTAACATAATTTGTGCGGTAGCTTGCTCAGTGGCCAGTGCTTGAAGGCAAAGTCAGATATTTCAGCATTTTGAAACTGAGCAAAAGTACTCCTTTCAACACTTTAAGTAACACTTTCAGTTATTTTTGGCTTCCGTCAACTCTGTTTTGATTCAGCATGCCATTTGCTGCGTTATCAAAAATAGATTGTCCTCCTTAGGTCTCAACAATAATGGCCATATGCAGTGTCTGCTATATAACAGTATTCTTTTGAGTCTTCATGTGTGGAAGTAATTTTGACATCATTGCCGGTAGTGTTTAGATTGTTGACAATTTAAAGTTTTTATTTCACACATTGACACAAAATTCAATTCATTCAACTCGATAGTAAAAATTAGTGATAAGGCTTCAAATTGACATGGATGATAACAAAGCAGGGAATGTCCTGAACATTAATTTAATACTGGGTTCAAAATACAAATCGGTAGTGTAGAAATATTGTGGTATGGTCATGTTCATGCAAAACAGAGTAAAAAATGACAAAACAATCACAATTTGTCAGCTCTGCCATTCACAAATCAAAACCCCAGGATTCACCACCAACATGACTTTGTATATCAAACAGCATCACAAGGATGTGTCCTTAGACACAGTTCAGTCAGTTGTAATTAAATCCTGAAACTTAAGGTGGATCCATGTTCTGAAGCCTCAGTTAAAGTGGCAGCTCCCATTCCCAGGAATAAAACAGCTCAAGATGGCAGTAGTCAAATCACACAGCCTTGAATAGATTCTAAATTGGTGTTGAAAAACAATGTGTTGAGTAGTTCACAGATGGCCTTTAGTCCAGGCACATTAGACATAAAAATGAGAAAGTAAGGAAAAAAATCGGAGAAAGCTGATTTTTTTATATGTTTCCGGGACACACATTGCGGATAAAGTGTGAAAAGTCCCCGCGAATCCGAGTTGAGCTTTTTTAGTTATAGCGTTTTTTTGATGAAAAAAAAAATTTTAAAAAAAATTCGACCCAGCTCCATATTTCTCATTCTTATTCGCCTTAGTAGGGTGAGAATCATAAATATTGTGCTGAATTATATTGAGAATACATATCCCCAACAGAAAATGCCAACTTTGTACCAATCCTCACACTCAGTGGTGAAATATTCACGAAAATGTACAAAATTACGGAAAAAAATTTATTGTTTTCATACACACAACGGTACACAACGTCCATTAAATCAAATCTACGACTACTTTGGGAGTTAAATTATATATCAAAAATTGCAGAAAAGCAGTGGCTTTATAATGATATATAACAATAGTCATTTATTCCATAATGAACTGGTGAAACGTGTGAAGTATTAACCATACCCCCTAAACTCAAATTCAAATGGCATCGACTTTTCTCATTCAAATACCGTATTATAGCATCATTGTTTCAATTTCTATGTTCGATTAAATCACATAATAATAAGAGATTGTGTCTTTGTCAGATAAGTTGACAAAAGTTTTCGTTAGACTCGGCGGCTTCCATATGATTATGTCATATTTAGGGGCAATGGGTTCGATCATGGCTGGTAGCAGCTTGGATGAACTTTGGGGGACTGTTTATGCTGGTGGGTCAATCCATCATTTGATCAGTGGTCATGCATATTCAAGAGCAGTTCGTGCCCATTTTCTAACACAAATTGCCATTACAAAACTTGTGTTTGAAGAAAGCCGAACACTAGATAACATAGACTGCACAGAAGTCAATGAAATATTCTGTGGACTTGCCAGAGGTGACTATACAACAGCTGACGCTGTCAATCAAGAAAGTGTCAACCATCTACTGTCAAAATTACACGAACTGCTCCAGAATGCATCCGTAGGACGCACAGGAAAGCTTTGGGTACAATACTACGAGCAAATAGGTCTTCTCCAGTTGTTCTTGAGAGCAGAGCGCACAGGCGACTGGGAACTCCACACATATTGTGTTCGCAATATGATTCCAGTATTTCACGCAGGTGGTCATTTTGCATACACAAAAAGTTCTCATCTCTATTTGCAGCAGATGAATGAGCTAACAGAAATAATGCAACAGGATGATTTGAAGTTGTTCACTGAGAAAGGTTACTTTACCATAAGGCGCTCAGATAAATTCTGGGACGGGATATATTCTGATCAGACCATAGAGCAGTGTTTAATGAGAATGTTCAAGCTCCCTGGTGGTCTCACACATGGCAGGGGAATAACCGATAGCACTGTTGCGAAATGGGTACATGGACTACCTCTTTGCCTTCCGATATGTAATGCTCTCGAAAATTTTGTTCATGTTCACACTGGTCATGGCGAACAACATCGGGATCTCCGTCAAAGTTCACAATTGACTGATGCCAATGATATCACCAAATTATTGAACTGGCTCAGAGTGCATTCCCCCTTTCAGAATAGAGGTCCACTACAATTAGTCTCTATAGCGACCGGGCTTCTGGCCGACGAAACTGTGAACTGTGACCAAGTTCGCAAAATTGGTGAATGTTGCATATCGAATGTTGTAAGCAAAACGTTCAACAGCATCAAACTACGACGTGTTGACACTGTGAAGTCTTTCGCATCGATGGCAAATAGCATCAAAGTCCGTGGAAGTAAGGTAGTGATTGACCCCACAATTCTGTTCAACCGCATCACATGTGTTATTCAGTCACAAGCAGAGATGGAAGAGTATCTCAAATATGAACTCGCCCCGAAACCACCAGCATTGTTTGATTCTGCTGGAATGAGGAAGACACAGAAAAGCACGCTCGGTAAGATCTTCAAAACATACGGTTCCGAGCAAACTAAAATCCCAGAACATTCTCTGTTTGTTGTAGATGGTGGATTTTTATTGAGGGCAGTTGTATGGCCTAAACAGTCGTCATATAAGGACATATGTACATCATATTCCAATTATCTAGTGAGACATTTTGGGGCGAACGTCGTGGTTGTTTTTGATGGTTATGCTTGTACAATATCGACAAAGGGCATGGAACAAGCCCGTAGATCTAAAGACAGGTATTCCATTGATATCAATATCTCACCCGAGTTACCAGCCACCACACCCCAATCCGATTTCCTTGCAAATGCCAAGAACAAAACCCAACTGATCGATCTTCTAATGCAGGAGCTATCTGCTATCAATATTCAGTCCAAGCAGGCTGAGGCTGATGCTGATGTACTGATAGCCGAAACTGCACTTGACATCGCTCAAGATGACAACAATGTTGTCGTTGTGGGAACAGACACAGACTTGTTAGTCATTCTTACCTCTCGAGTTCAACCGGGATGTAATATTCACATGATGTATTCCATTACCCCAAACTTACTAGTTTCAGTTTGTGAAATAGCAACCAAAATGGGTGACCATAGAAGCAACCTCCTTGTAGCACATTCTATAAGTGGTTGTGACACTACTTCTGCACTCTTTCGAGTTGGTAAGAAGAAAGTATTCAGTACAATTGTCTCCGATGTTACTAGCGACTCACAACAGTATGTCAACACAATTTTGGCGGATGACAGTACACCAAGTGCAGTAGCCGCTGCCGGGGAACAACTTCTCCTGATCTTATACGGGAGTAAAACTGTTTCCTCTCTCGACCAATATAGATATGTCATTTACAAGCGTTATGTAGCAAAATCTAAACTGAATAAACCCATCGACCTAGCCTCACTCCCACCAAGCAGCGATGCTGCACAACAACATGTCTACAGATGTTATCTCCAGGTCCAACAATGGCTGGGCACTTCGCTTCCTCCGATGGATTGGGGGTGGTCGCTAGACAATGGACTTCTTGTACCGACTGCAGCCACAAAGCCATGTGCCCCCGATAACCAACCGAATCTGATCAGTTGTGGTTGCAAGAGTGCTTGTACAAAAAGGTGTTGGTGTAAGAAGGCAGGACTCTCTTGCTCAGGTTTGTGTAATTGCAGTTCGGATTCTTGTAACAACCACAGAAACACTATCCTGTCGGAAATTTCTGAGTTCGATGAATAATATGTATATAGGTCATGTCATTTCTGTATATAGCGTTGATAATAGTCAATGTAACTTAATCCATGTTGATTGATTTGTACATTCTGTAAATATTATTTATTGATCTAATGCTGCCAGACACAGACGTGTCTGTTCGGTCCCAAGCCCGAAAATAGTTGAGTTCTCATGCTGACGAATGTTATGCCAAAAGGGGAACTCGGCCAGAAGCAGAGGGGGTCTTCCATAATGTCTATTTTGTAAGCAATGATAAAAGTCTTCAAATGGTGGTGGATTTTTTATCGTCTGTCCAACTAACTTCCCGTTCTGTACTACGACCCTTTGGGCAAATCCGTTAGGAAAATCGTCATTTTTTGCGTAAATCCGATACTTTTTTGTGAATTTTCAATAATTTTTCGCAGAAATTGTCACAGAATGCACATTTTCCTCTAGGTAAATGTATATTAGACATTATGTAGCTCGAAATACGCGTAAACAAAAAATACAGTTGGATCAATTCGAGGTTACAAAGTTCGTGCGATTTTTTTTGATTTTTTTCAAACACGTTTTCGAAAAAAGGCTGTAGAAAAAAAAGCCCAACTGGGATTTTAGGGGACTTTTGTCTAATCGTTCAGTGACATGTACTCGACATTCCCTGAAAAAATCAGCTTTCTCCAATTTTTTTCCCTAGTGAAACCTAATGTTCTTGGGCTACTTCTGTTTTATTGTACTATTGCAGCTGTAGGGAAGCAAATTATCACACACCTTATCTAGATACGTATCTGTATGGTGACCGGTGTCTTGAAATATGTACAATATCATGACACAATGTATTTTTACACTGCTGGCCATGTGATACATTTTCTTATCAACCTACCTTATAATTGTTTACTACAGGCTTGCTCTACAGTGGAAGACCCTAACTCAGATAAAATACTCTCTATTTTAATCTTTCCCAAGAGAGTTGGGAATGAAAAGTGGTGTAAAAAAAGCACCACGAAAAAATAAGCCAAAACTGGGTCAAGCGCCATCGGCGCACACCCAGTAGGGATGCTCTTCCCTTAGTACAATTCCACGATTTCCGTTATCCAGTGTGCAAGCAGTCATCAATTAATCATTCTTTTTTTTGTCCGAGACACGTGGAGGATGTGTCTCTATTTTGCATTTTCGAAACAATGATAATTCAACTCGTCGATAATGGTTCCTGTGACTGGAATTATGGATCTGCAGATCGTATAATAACATTTTATATATTCTCGTTAATATTTTCAACCACATTTTCATTGAATTTTATTTATATATTCCGATTTCATGCTGATTTTCGACATCGTTTCAACGCGGTTCGGACATAAAATTTTTCGGTTGATAAATTTTAATATTATTATTGGAGTTAGGTGTCATTGAGGGACCGTATGGACAGGATTTCTTCACACTGTTGAGGGCTGAATTTCTGTTTTTTTAGGTTCCTGTCGGCCGCCTGGGTTCTGTTGTGTACCCATCAGTTCTTTTTTTCTGCCACCTTTCTCTCGTAGTTGGGGGTGTTCTTCTACTTTCTGTATCTGTTGAGTTCACTTTTTTCTTCTACTGTTCTCACCTCTGTTATGTCCAGTTTGGTTCCTTTAGAGCAATGCCTTTTGCCCTCGCTTTTGGTGCGTTCTTGTGGCTATTCCTCCCACGCCCGCAGGGGTGGGGGAATGCTATCATTTCGGGGCCTCCCGACACAACCATGTATGGTAAGAGTTATACCCCTCCATGGGGGATGTGCAGCTCCTCCTGCACCCGTGGGGGTGGGGAATGCTGTCTTTTCGGGGCCACCCGACACTATAAGTTACAGGACGTTCAGGTGGCAGATAAGGTATCATATGAGGCGAGGTGAAAACAATATTGGACGAGGTGGTACGCCGAGTCCAATATTGTTTTTGTCGAGCCTCATATGATACCGTATCCGCCACCTGAACGTCCTGTAACTTATTTATTATGCCAGCGAAAACAAAATAACAATCAAATTTGAACGCCGGCACATTTTCAAAACTGGTGCAAAATGCTATGTAAGTTGTAACAAACGTGCACAGTTGTCTCCCTGTTTGTGTATAATTTCCTTGACAACACAGACAACAGCGATAGACGCTTTTCTTCGTACTGTCACTTTGTCTTGAGTGTGCAGAAAATGTCCGAAACGTCCGATTTTATAGAATTCGCACAAAATAAATGTATCTCGCATCTTTTCCCATTGACTTTCATTCATTTTCCTACAATTTCATCATTGTGCAATCTTATAATTATTCATTGAAATTAAATCCATTTTCGAAGCAACGTTATCCATTTACCACAACAGAGACTACAGATGGAGCTTAACAAGACAAAATGAAATTAATCTATTCCTGGGATAAGACAATTTTTTTCTCAGTTTATTTATTCACACTATATATATTTTTCAACTTTCTAACAACGCATTTATGGGTTATATATTTTTTCTGAAGCTTTTAAAATATCGAGGCAGACACCGTACCCAAACTGTTGTGTGTTAGCCTCAATAAGCTTAGACCCTATGTCAAGTTAGGGCCAGGCCGACTTATCCGTTATCGGTAGATCGAATACAGTAGTATTTCTCACTTCAAATAATTAAATTTACATTTAGAAAATAAATTTCACAATAAATTTATTATAAAACGAAAGAAAATGAGACAAAAAGACACGGAGGGACGTTTGATTGTACTGCAATTTCTTCAATATGGATATAAAAGCACCGCGAGGTGAGGAATTTCCACGTCGAAACAAAATGGCGGTACTGACCTAATACGAGTTTCGTATTAGGTCATCTCGGGCTGCAGGTGACCCAATATGGCTCAGTACCGTCCCACTATTCGGGGACTGTGATTGGCGAATTTCATTAGCTGGCATAATAAGACCACGTCTGGTGAGCGTTATACCCCCTCCGTGGGGGATGTGCAGTTTTTTTACCATGGTGGATACTGCGGGAGCTGTTGGATGGCTGGTGAAGAGATGCCTGGTTCCGGGACTATGCACCCTCTCCAGTCGACATATGAGGCTGTCACTAGGGTTGTGACTCCTCCTTTGGAGGCCGAGCTAGGTTGCTCTCTCCCCTTTTCCGCCAGGTTCAACAGCTCTCATAGTATCTGCTGCTACTGCTGTTCCGTCTACAACATCATCAGTCACCATTTTAGCCATCCTCGGCTTATCTCTGCAGGGGTCTGCAGTGATGTCTGTAGTGTGGATGTGAGGTATCGGCCTCAGCCTTCCCTGACTTCAACTCGGCGAAGTCAGAAGTGGCTGCCGACTGAACCCCCTGCTGTGTCCTCTCAGCCGTTGAGCACAGCCGTTTTATCCCTGCAGGGGTCTGCAGAGGTGTCTGGTAGTGTAGACGTCAGGTATCGGCCTCAGCCTTCCCTGACTTCAACTCGGCGAAGTCAGACGTGGCTGCCGACCGAACCCCTTGTTGTGTCCTCTCCACCGTTGAGCACAGCAGTTTTATCCCTGCAGGGGTCTGCAGAGATGTCTGGTAGTGTAGACGTGGGGTATTGGCCTCAGCCTTCCCTGACTTCAACTTGGCAAAGTTGGGGTGAAGGGGCTGCCGGTTGAACCCTCTACTGTGGTCTCTCAGCCGTCGAGTACCTCAGTTTTTCTCATTGATTCGGATGTTCATGGTGGGGTCACCATGAGCTCTATGGCGTTTCCGTCCACGCACTCTGGTCCCATGGCCAGTTTTGCGGGACCAACACTTTTTGTGCACTCTGGACCCTCTGTCCCACAGAGGTCAGTGAGTTTAGGGAGGCCCTCTCCTTGTTCACTTAGGTTCTGTCCAAGAGCCTTTTCCGTTGCTTCCAGCGAGTCTACAAGTGGTTTCTGGGCACCCCCTGTGGCGCTGCCTCCCGGGATTGGAAACAGGCTGCTTTCTGATCCCCCTGGTGTGCCTACTGTCCAATGCGCTCATGCATCTTCTCACTGACATGCCTGTAACACGGCTAACTTGGAATTAGTTCACAGGGACGCTGTGCTGGACACATGCCGTTCCCTTCTTGGGGGTAGTGCGCTGCTCTTCGATCTGCCTCTATCGGCGGGTCCGCTACTATTCCATGGTTCCGTGGCGATGGTCCGGGATGACTCCCTATGTCATTCCATAGATCAGCTGCTGCTTTGTCAGCTTGATCAGCCTTCTGTTGGAGGCAGGGGCCGTCCAAAAACCTAACAAGTACCCTTCTGCTTCCTTTGCGAAGCTAAGGGCTGATGCTCCTGCCACCACTTCTACTCACTCACAGGGTATGAGTAGGTGTCGGCAGTAGTCATCTCAAATTTGTCTCAGGTTGAGGCATTCCACTCAGTCGAGAGTGCCTCTTCCAACACAAGTCTCTTTCAATGTTACACATTGGGAACTTTTGATCATGGAGATAGGCAATCTCCTGTCAAAGGGGGCAATCGAGGTTATCAAGAACATTCTTTCAGTGGGATTTTATTCCCGCCTTGTTCTTGGTGCCGAAGAAGGACGGCCAACTCAGATAGGTTATCGATCTGAGTCTCCTGACCCAGTCTATCATTGCTCCTCAGTTCAGCATGGAGGCTTTCAGGTCTGTTCGCCGCTCCATTCCCCAGGATGTTTTCCAGTTCAAGGCCATGCCCTTTAGCCTTGACCTGGATCATTGGGCTTTCACCTGTCTGATATCGCATGTGTTAGTCTTACATCGCACACAGTCCAGGGTGTCTTCTTCAGCATATCTAGTCGATATCCTCCAGAGGCTTTCCAATGCTGCCTTTCTGGAATCGGATGTTGTTACACTGTTGAGCCTGCTCACGTCACTAGGGTTCAGAGTCACCGGGAAGAAGTCGGACCTGGTCCCTTCTCCATCGTTTTGTCTTCTGGGATGGGCATCCGTACTCAGCTAGGATGCGGTGGCAGTTTCCCAGGCAAGGGCTGTGCTTTTCTCAGCCTTTTGCCCTGACTCTGTCCCAGTCTACATCCGCAACAGCTCGGGGTCTTCCTCAGTGGCTCGGTCTCTGTGGTTCGGTGACGGATCTCATTCCTCTGGGTCGGCTGCATGTCTGACCTCTCCAACACTTTATGCTCAGTCGTTGGAGGCCGAATGTCGATCCTCTGGATCTGGTGCTTCAGTTACCGGAGTCTCTTCCTCGTCACCGTCTCCCCTGACAGATGTTCAGTGGATTATGCAGAGAGTTCCATTGGACTTCCCAGTGTCCGATCGTGTTCTGATGGCAGTCGCCAGCGATCTCGGATGGGGTGTGACGTTGGATCCTCTAGGTCTTTTCCTTCTCGAGTCATGGGACCAGGATCTAGCAGCTCTTCACGTCAACCAGAAGGAGCTTCTTGCTCTTCTTCTGAGTTTCCGGCAGTGGATCCCCTGCCTTTCGAATTGTCAGGTCCTTCTATTGTCCGACAAATTGGCAATGGTTGTTTACATTTGGAACCAGGGCGGCATGCACTATGTTCCCATGTACGAATTGGTTTGGGATCTTCTACTGCTCACTCAAGATGTCAATGAAGGGGTGCTGGCTCGTCACTTTCCCAGTCGTCTGAACGTCCTAGCCGACTCCCTGTCCTGACAGGGCAGGTTCTTTTCCACCGAGTGGATGCTCCACATGGCAGTGTTCCAGTCTTTTGTGATCTCCCACATCGATCTCTTTGCGACTCGTTGGAACCATATGGTGGACACATTTGTGTCCCCATGTCCAGATGCTCTGGCTTTCAACGTGGATGCTCTGTCCCTCCTTTGGAATGGTCTTGTTGGCTACGACTTCCTGCTGGTTCCGATTCTGCCTCAGGTTCTAGCCCAGATACAAACCTGCAGTTGTCGAATCATTTTGATCGCACCCCTGTCGCCTAAGTGGGTGTGGATCACTCTGCTCCGCTCTCTGTTAGCAGCAGTTCCGGCACGTCTCCCTCTACATCGCGACCTTCTTTGCCAAGGTCTCCCGAGAATGTTTCACATCGTCCCGACTTCATTGTGCCTTCGTGCATGTCTTCAGTCAGGTCCTGTCTCCTCCAAAGTGGTTTTTTCGAGATGTGCAGTGGAGTTGCTTCTCTTCTCCAAGGAGGCACTCCACTGGTTTAGCCTCTGCGGCTATGTGGAAAGTCTTCTGTTGATGGTGTGCGGATCACTCTGTTGCTTCTGTCACTCCTTTCATAACACAGATTGCGGGCGTTTCTGATATATGTTTGATTCTGGACGTCTCCAGCCTGTTTCCATCAGTGAGTACAGGTCCATGCTTCAGAGACCTTTTCGTATGTGGGACAGCGTCGTATTGGGACTACTCCATGTTTCTCCAATCTTGTTCGGCACTTTTCCTTGAAAAGGCCTAGATCTTTGCAGCTTACCCCAAGATGGAATCTTTCTTGGGTGCTGTTTTGCTTGTGGGACGCCGTTTGAGCCTTTATCCCAGGTGGATATGCATTTTCTCACATACAAGACGGCTTTTTTTTTAACCCTCTAAGTGTAACTTTGACCTGCGGGGAAAGGTTACTTGTCAGCAGTAATGAAGATGAAAAATGGAAACAAAATAACTGGAGTGTTTAATATGTGCTTTATCACTGTAACTAATCTGACAAAACAACTGGAGTGTTTAATATGTGTACTGTCACTGTAACTAATGTGACTTAAAAAAACTTTACAAACTTGGTTAATAGCAGTATCATTTCTAACATTGTAAAGCAATTGGCTATTAACAAACATGTTTTGGGCTTTAACTGGTTGAATGCTAGAAGCCACTATCAAGCCAGAAAATAAGCAGTCTGTCATCTGCAAAATGAGATCCCTAGTGGGTGAATTTAGTGATGATATCATGCACAGCAGGGTAGCATCACTAAATTTACCCTCTGTGAACCTCAATCTGAATCAGGTTCCAAAACTAAAAAGAAAGAGGTACCCAGAAGATAAATTGGCTCAGTGTATGGGATAGCATCATCAAATTCACCCTCTGGGGATTTCATTCTGCAAATGTCAGGCTGCTTATTTTCAGGCCGAGCCACTATCATGGCTCTATTGAAAAGTACTCAAAGCCACCATAGTGGCTTTATACTGTTTGCATTAGCTTGATGTTTGCTTAGCACTAGAATAAAAAATGTTTATAGAAAGTTGTTTTCTTACAATTTTTTGGAGAGTGCTAAGGACACTCTCCAATAAATTGCAATAAATCATTTGTTTACGCACAAAATCTTGCCAAACAAATACTCCCTCTGCTGGCAGTAATAGAATCTTGCTAGAATAGAAAAAAATGTTCATTTTATAAATCACGTTTTAAAAATAATTCAGCACTCTACCAGTTAATATATGTCTATATAAAATTCCATGACAGCTGGACAATAAACAAGATTTCTTTATGAATGCTCAGTGTATCATATATCATACCTTGAGTGCAACAAGGCACCATCTGCACAGCAAAAAGTATTGAAGATGGTGCCTTATTACACTTATATTAGGGATATTCACTTTGACATTTCTTAGTGTTAACCCTTTATCCATATAATGCACTATTCACAAACATTACCATTTAAATTTTATTATTTTTTTCATTTTTTGCCTTAAAAATATTCAAATAATCATGTGATCATTATACTATATCAGTAGCCGGAAATAGGAAACTATTACCACTGTAAATCATCAATGGCACAGCAGCTATTCAGCAACCTTTCAGGGCAAGTTTTTTATCAGTTTACCATGTGATGAAGAAAACTTTCTTGTTTCAGATCTAGTTTTAACACAGAGAAATGGTCTACATGAACTTGAATTTAATGGTTAAAATATGAAGATACATTTACCCATTAACAGTTTTGCACATGTAATCTGAACGTTGAAGAATTACATTTTTAGCTCACCTGGCCTAAAAGGCCATGTGAGCTTTTCTCATCACTTGGCGTCCGTCGTCGTCCGGCATCCGTAAACTTTTCACATTTTCATCTTCTTCTCTGTAACCGCTGAGCCGGTGTGAACCAAACTTGGCAGGAATGGTCTATGGGAGGTTTTCTACAAACGTTCCTCATTTTGTTCCCGTCGGATGAAAAACATGGCTTCCAGAGGAATTCTTTGATTTTGGTTGGTGGATTTTCAAAAATCTTCTCCTCTGAAACTGCCAGGCCAAATGTTTTGAAACTTCACATAAATGATGACTGGTACCCCCTCTACCAACGATCCTCATTTAATGTTGATTGGGTTACAAACATGGCCACAATTGCGGCTTATAGTTACTGTAGAAACCTATGGGAAATCACATTTTCCTCTTCTTCTCTGGAAAAACCGAGGCAACGTGAAAACAAACCTGGCAGGGATAGTCTATGAGAGGTCCCCTACAAATGATCCTCATTTTGTTCCCGTGGGTTGAAAAACATGGCCGCCAGAGGCATTCTTTGATTCTGATTGGTAGATTTTCAAAAATCTTCTCCTCTGAAACTGCCAGGCGAAATGTTTTGATACTTCACATAAACGATGACTGGAACCCCCTCTACCATCGATCCTCATTTAATGTTGATCAGGTTGCAACCTGGCCACAACTGCAGCTTATTGTTACAATATAAACCCTATGGGAAATCACATTTTCATATTCTTCTCTGGAACTACTGAGCCGACGTGAGCCAAACCTGGCAGGGATGGTCTATGGGAGGTCCTCTACAAACAATCCTCATTTTGTTCTCGAGGTTTGAAAAACATGGCTGTCAGCGGCATTCTTTGATTTTGATAGGTGGATTTTCAAAAATTTTCTCCTCTGAAACTGCAGGGCCAAATGTTTTGATACTTCACATAAGTAATGACTGGGACCCCTCTACCAACGATCCTCATTTAATGTTGATCGGGTTGTAAATATGGCCACAATTGTGGCTTATAGTTACTATAGAAACCCTATGGGAAATCACATTTTCATCTTCTTCTCTGAAACTACTGAGCTGCCGTTAACCACACTTCGCAGGAATGGTCTATGAGAGGATGGAAATATGTGGCCACCAGAGGCTATATTCTAATGCTTAACCCAATGCCCCTCCCGTCTGCACAAAAGATCGGTACTGTCAGCAAAATACTTGTTTTTTGAGAATCTGGTAAGGGTTGGCTCCAGTTTTCTCCACTGAGGACTGGGAAAAAACCCCCCAAAATATTGTGTATACAGTACAAGTCAAAATTAGCTGTAGCATAACTGCAATAAACTAAGTAAACTGCTGCTCCTGTACTGACAAGATCAGAATCTGACATTTTCTAGAAAGCTATCGGTGAGAGCTTTCCATAAAATGATGTTAGCTTCTGGTCTTATCAGTGTAGGAAGAGAAAAAAGAAAAAGATACTTAATTTTTGGATTATCCTACACAACTTATTTTGACTTTACTGTAAACCATTTTAACAGTACATTTTTGCATCATCAGTCTTCTGAATTTACAGGAATCTGTCAACTTCAATCTGATAAGTTTTTTTCTGATAAGTAACATGAACAGTGTTTGTATTCTGTTTCAATCATGTCAGCTTTGATGACCGTAATTATTGTTTATCTTTTAAGATTTGACAAATATTGGAGGAGAGTGTGTTTGACTGTAACACTTTACCTATCCAAAGCTATTATGAAAAGAGAATACTGTCTGAGAGAATTGTAATTTTCAAAATATTTAACCTTCTTTTACTGATTTTTTAGCTCAACTTTGACGAAGTCAAATTTGAGCTATTGTCATGGCCCGTCGTCCATCTGTCCGTCTGTCCGTACGTCAACAATTGGCTATGGCTCGGGCTAGAGGTCGTATTTATGAACCGATCTTTACGAAACTTCTTGGGTACCTTTGTTATGACCGTGGGACGAGAACGAGTGTTTTTGGGTGCGGTCCGAAATTCAAGATGGCTGCCAGCCGCCATTTTGTACCGATGATGCAGAAATCTGTTTTTTGTACAGAACTTCCATATGAAAGCTCTGATTTGAATAATTTTTTGTATGAATGTTTAGTACCATGGGGTACATCACATATAATACGGGGTTTTTTCTCGTGCGTAAATTGTGCAAATTAGACTAATTTTGATGTTTTTTGGTGTTAATTTCAGCACTGTAAGTGCAAATGCCAATACGGCTCGGGCTAGAGGCCGTATTTATGAACCGATCTTTACGAAACTTCTTGGGTACCTTTGGTATCACCGTGGGACGAGAACGAGTGTTTTTGGGTCCGGTCCGAAATTCAAGATGGCCGATGGCAGCCATTTTGTACAAAATTAGGTGCAATCAGATTTTTGCACAGAACTTCCATATGAAAGCGCTGATTTGAATAATTTTTTGTGTGAATGTTTAGTACCATGGGATACATCACATATAATACAGGTTTTTTTCTCGTGCAGAAATTATGCAAATTAGATGAACTTTGATATTTCAGTGCGACTTACACACTTTAAGTACACATGTCAATACGGCTCAGACTTGAGTCTGTATTTATGAACTGATCTTCACGAAATGTCTTGGGTACCTTTGTTATCACCTTGGGACGAGAACGAGTGTTTCTGGGTGCGGTCTAAAATTCAAGATGGCTGCCAGTGGCCATTTTGTACCGAAATTAGGTCTAATCAGTTTTTTGTACACAACTTCTATACAGCTCAGACTAGAGGCCATATTTATGAACCAATCTTTACGAACCTTGTTGGGTACCTTTGTTATCACCGTGGGATGAGAGCGAGTGTTTTTGGGTGTGGTCCGAAATTCAAGATGGCCACCAGCAGTCATTTTGTACCAAAATTAGTGCAATCAGTCTTTTGTACAGAACTTCTGTATGAAAGTTCTGATTTGAATAAATTTTTGTATGAATGTTTAGTAACATGGAATACATCACATATTCTAAGGGGTTTTTTTTCGTGAAGAAATTATGCAAATTAGATGAACTTTGACTTATTCAGTGCTACTTGCACAATGTGAGCACACATGTCAATACGGCTCAGGGTAGAGGCTGTATTTATGAACCGATCTTCACAAAACTTCTTGGGTACCTTTGTTATCACCTTGGGACGAGAATGAGTGTTTCTGGGTACGGTCCAAAATTCAAGATGGCTGCCAGTGACCATTTTGTACCAAAATTAGGTCCAATCAGTTTTTTGTCACAAGTTCTATACAGCTCGTATTTATGAATTGATCTTCACAAAACTTCTTGGGTACCTTTGTTTTCACCTTGGGACAGGAACGAGTGTGTTTTGGGGTGCCTTTGTTATCACTGTGCTATGAGAACAAATATTTTGGGGTTCAGTCAGACCCACTCTGGGACTCAAAGTTTTCTTTTCTAGTTTAGCATCTGACTGTCACCCACCTTTACAATACTTTACCTATACATTTGTTACAGGCAACGGTCAGTATTTATGTACAGACCATTACAATACTTTATATGTACCTTTGTTATCAGGTCATTACCTAGATGTTTGTCATTGCTGTGTCACATACTATACATGTGCATGTCTTTGTCTTGACAAGTTGAGCTACAGTGTCATTGACACTTTCATTTTTGTTGAAATAGAATTCATAACTGTGTGCATTTTCAAGAAAATCTTCTTTGAAACTACAAGGCCAAATGGTTTGAAAACTTAGTGTGACTGATGACTGTAACCCTCTCTACCAATGATCCTCATTTTAATCTTCATCAGGTTGCAATTATGACTACAATTGTGGCTTATAGTTACTATAGAAACCCTATGGGAAATCACATTTTTGTGTCGCCTGCCCCACGAAGTGGGGAGCGACATATAGGGATTACTTTTGTCGTCTTGCGTCGTCCACGTCGTCGTCCCCGTCACACTTTCTCTTATCCGCCACTCCTCTTTAACCTATGAATGGATTCTGATGAAACTTTCAGTGATTCTTTATCACATAATGGCATTGTGCACCTCCTATTTTATTTTTTGATCTGCTATATTTTTTCCAGAGTTATGCCCCTTTTCCACTTAGAATTCTGTCTGAAATATTAAAATATAGTGCAGGCGACACACGTATTCCATGGAAGACTCACATCTAAGTTATCATCTTCACTGAAAGTACTGAGCCAATTTGAACCAGACTTGCCTGGCATTGTCTATGAGAGGTTCTCTACAACTGTTACTCATTTTATTCCTGTTGCGTGAAAAAACGTGGTCGCCAGAAGCATTCTTTGATTCTGATTAGTCAATTTTGAAAACTCTTCTCCTCTGAAACCACTGGGCCAAATGTTTTGATATTTTGCATGGTTGATAACTGGAACACCCTCCACAAAATTCCTCATTTTAATTTTGATCGTATTGAAAACATGGCCACAATTGCAGTTTATAGTTACTATAGAAAAAAACCTATGGGAAATCACATTTTCATCTTCTCTCTGGAACTACTGAGCCGATGGAACCAAAACTTGGCAAGAATGGTCTATAGGAGGCCCTCTACAAACGATCCTCTTTTTGTTCCTGTTGGTTGGAAAATATGACCACCAGAGACATTCTATGATTCTGTTTGATGGATTCAAATGTTTTGAAACTTCATGTGATTGAAGACTGGGACACCTTCTACAAATGATCCTCATGTAATGTTGATGTAATGTTGCAAACATGGCCACAATTGCAGCTCATAGTTACCATGGAAAGCCTATGGGAAATCACATTTTTATATGTACTTCCAGGTGAGCAATTACAGGCTTTGTAGAGCATCTAGTTGTTGAAGTATTTTCTTGGTGTCATACTTTCTCAGCTTTATAGGCGTGTCTGACTTCAGTCAGGATGAGCTACAGTGATCACTCCATGTTTGGCTACCTTGTATGAGGGTGGTGTTTGTGGCTTTCATTCAAAACCATTGAGCCAATTACAAAGCTATTTTGGGAATTGTTGTCATGGGATTGTATTGTGATTATAAGCAAATCAAGACATCATGCCCCACAGGAAGGGGGGGAGGGAAATTCCCTAATTTAAAAAAAAATCTCATGATTCAGTGCATAAAAGGAGTGGATATGTAACATTCAGTTTCCTTTTGAGGTGCACACTTAAATTTGTTCAAGGAAAGTTTAAGGGGCAATATTTGCAGTTGGTTTCAGAGAGGCAAAAATTTTTACCCTCTTTCCACCACCAAAGCAAATTTCTGTTTTCAGCACCCATGGGGTAATTTGAGTCATAAGTTCTTGATTCATGTGCCAAAAAATTCTCCTGCACCTTTGTAGAAACCTGGAAGCTAAATATAGAAAAAAATTCAGATGCCCATATTTCCCTAACTGCATTGGACAGAGGCTTGTTATATGGTGTGTAGCATCCCTAGGATCAGTAAAACTGAATGGCAGATAAAATTGCAGCCAGATGTGCCATATGGTAGGGGTACACGGAATTGAAAAAGTGGGAGTCCTCATTTTTAAAAAATAAAATATCTTCTCCAGAATCAGCCATCACAATCTTTTGATATCTGGATTCCAACATCCTCCACACAGGAGGTACACATTTTAAAAATGTTGGCCTTGGGAAAATGTTGAGACCAAAATGCTTTCAAAAATTAAGAAAATCATCTCTAAAACCACCAGTCAAAATGTTTTGATATTGGTATAGAACATCCTTTGAGAGGTCAGATTGAAATGAAGTCCCCAGATTCATATCCATTTTGGAAAAGGCTTTAAAAATCTTCTTCACAACTTCCAGTCAGAATCTTTTGATATTTGCTGTACAGTATCCTTGATGAGGTCAGATTCAAATTTTCCAATCAATAACCCGAGTTCATATTTTGGCTCCTTATGGAGGCCCAAATTTTAACTAAGTGCAATATCCAGAATATTCTTTAAAAATCTTCTTTAGAACTACCAACCAGAATCTTTTGATGTTGGGTTTACAGCATCCTCAGAGGTAAAGATTCAAGATTGTTCAAATCAAGTGCCTGGGTTCATATTTGGGGTCCCTATGTGAGCCCAAATTTTAACTTACTGCAATATGAGCAATAATATTTAAATATCTTCTTCTTCAGATCCTCGAATAAGAATCTTTTGATATTTGAAATACAACATCCTTAGGAGGGTCAGATTTATGATTGTTCAAACCAAGTGTTAACTTAGTGCAGTATCATAAATATCCTTTTAAAATCTTTTTTCTCCAGTAACACCAGTCAGAATCTTTTGATATTTGGTATACAATGACCTTAAAGGGGTGTCAGTGTCATGTTTGTTCAAATAAAGTCCCTGGATTGATATTCGGGCCTATGGGAGCCAAATTAAAACATTCCAGAATGAGGAATAATGTTTAAAAATCTTCATCTCCAGACCCGCCAGTCAAACTTTGTTGATATTTTATACAGCTTTCTTAGGGGGATAATATTTAAGTTTGTTCAAATCAGGGCTTTTGTTTCATATTAAGGGCCCCTATAGGAGTTCGAAATTTAACTTTTTTTTAACTTATTGCATTATGAGGAATATTTATTCAAAATCTTCTTCTCCCATACCGCCAATCAGAATCTTTTGATATTTGGTATACAATGCTGTGCCATTGAGTTGAGGGTGTAAGATTAAAATTTGTTAATATCTGAGTCCCTGTGTTAATATCTGAGCTTCCTATATGGGAGCCCGAATCTCAACTTAGTACAATATGAGAAATAATATTTAAAAAACTTTAAGATGGACTGGTCAAAAATTTTGATATTTGGCATACAACATCCTGGGGAGGAGGGGTGGGGGCAGATTCAAGTTTGTTCAAATCTAGTAGTGGGGTTCATATTTGGGCTCTCTATCAGAGCATAGTAGTAGGCATGATGCAACTTCTTATTTAATTAACCCTTTGAACACTGGTGGTATCTTCCATGCCAGCTAAATAGCAGAAATTGGAAGAGTTCATATCCATTATTTGGGGTAGAGCAATTCATATTTTCAATGTGCAGCCTGAAGGCTGCATGTTGAAAATATTAATTGTTCTACCACACATGTTCATTTAGTAGCCATCCTACTTAATGAAATTATGACGTATATCATTCCTGGACCGGAAAAGTGGCCTCTCGTGTTGAAAGGGTTAACACATACCATTCCTGCTCCAAATTGGTCACACTGGGCCCCCAACAGCCTAAATTCAGACCTCCATTTGTATGACCAACTGTGTGTGTGACATAAATCCAGGTATAAAATCTAGTCTGGTAAGTACCTGATTACTAGAAAGAGAGAATTCTTATCTAGTCTACAATTCTTGTGAAAATGTCTTGATTGGAAAAATAGGACTGTCACACTTCACCCCCCCCCCCCCCCCCCCCCCCCCCATTAGTTACTCCCATGTGTGTAAGGCTTTATGGAGTTGGCTACTGGTCAAGCCAAAGGTTAATTCTTATTCTGATTCCAAAGTGTATTTTGTCAGTAGAAATATTTCTTTTGCAATTTATTGGATTGTTCCAACAAGAAAATTCTAACAATTGTATAAGTATGTTGTTGTCTTTGATGATTGAATTCATTGTGGATGGCAAAATATTGTTGATGGAACACATAAACATTGTGCAGTCAACTAACCACAATTCTCTTACAACAGTTTAGCAAAATTTTGGCTTTCACCTTCAATTGCATGGCGAATTTATTTTTGCTCCACTATGTCAGGTTATGTTCTGTGACCCTGCAACTGTGACTTACCAAGTCAAAGACAGCCAAGGCCTGTCCAGAAACAATTACCAATGTACTTACAATGCACCCAGCAAGTTTACCTGAAGACGGCATCCTGGGGCACCTGTTTTGTTCTAAGGTAGTAAACATTGACCCAAGTTCAAAATAGCTATAGGCCTTTAATTTGAGCAGTTATGAATTTTCAGTTAGACTATCAGTTATTCTCAGCATAATTAATTAGAATTTTCCTAAGTTGAATAATCTGTAAATTGTTACTCCATTTAAATGAATGCACCTCTTCAATGAAAAAAGTGCAAATATTTGGCTACACATTTAACAAATTTTCCCATTGGGATATTGGTTAAATATGGAGCCAAAAATATGCATTTTTCTTGACTTTAAAGGCCATAATACAAACAAACCAAATGAGGGAATCTTCTATAACAAAATATAATTACGAGTAAACAGACTGTGCATGCCCTTCTTGCTAATTCCTGATCTGTGGTGAAAGTTGGGGAGCACTTGTCTCCTGTGACCCCAGGTTCCTACGTCTCTATACGTAACAGATAAACAGTCAGAAATATGGTGCAAAAGGTACAAGAAAACATTTCAACAAGCAAACTTTCCCAAATCCAGCGTGGGTCATTCAGTATGTTTTGTTTTTGTTTGGGGTATGTTTGTTTTCTTAATACTCTTTAGGAGTCACCTGGATATGATTAGTCAAATATAATCAATTATCTCGGCTGATTATTTAAATTGGAAAATCAATAATCATGTCACCCCTACCTTTGACTCATTGTCTACTGTTGGTCGATTTTCCTTCCTAGAACAAAAATACCTTGTTACTTGGTAAGGGTTTTATTTTTTCAGATATTAACAAAATATACCCCTAAAAATTGATGTAATTCCTTCATTACATTTCTTGATGTCCGGCTCTATTGGATTTTTCAGGATATCAAGGCATGGCTGCTTTACAGCAGCCATGAGTTGATTTCATTAAAATTTAAATAAAATACACAGTTGGTTAAGATTTAATTAAATTATTTAATTAGGTCACATATTTCTGCACAATGGCTTATCATGACCACTACAGTTTTACAGGTGGAGGAAGCTGGAGTACCCAGAGAGAACCGCCAAGCAATGGCAAGCAATTGTTAGCTCTCCAACATACTAACTCCACACAAACAGGGTTAGCATTTGTTGAGGACAAGTGTACCATCGATGTGCAGTATGCCTTAGTACACAATGCCACCATGCTCCCACGTGGCCGTGGGCAATGTGGGTGAAGTGTCTTGCCCAAGGACACAACATAATTGCCACAGGTGGGATTCGAACAAAGGACCTCTCGGCTTGCAGCCCGCACCTTTCCCTACTGAGCCACTGCGCTCCACAGTCTCAATAAAATAAAGAAACTTCTGCATAGAGTCATGAAAAGCCTATATTTCACTTTGATTCAAAGTCACTTCAACTACGGAATTCCAGTATGAGGAGACTCAAAAGCATGTAATTGACTTTTTAAACTTCAGAAACGGTCGATTCGGATCATTAATAATAAGAAATATAATGCTCATACCGACCCACTGTTTATCAAAGATGGTATTCTGAAGATAAAAGATCTATATAATCTGCACGCTTACTTATTCTTGTTTGATTGGCATAATGGGAATCTTCCGGCATCCTTTGCGAATTTCTTTTCCACTGTAAATAATCAAACTAATATAATAACACGCCAAGTTGGCTTCTTGCATAGATGTAGAACTAGGACAAAAACCTTGGAAAATCTACGGGTCTTTGCATTCCCCAAACTATGGAATGAACTAGAACTGGGCACAAGATCAATTAACAATAGAAAATAGTTCAAGAAAAGGGTAATTTCAAAGCTCCTTTCATCGTACTCGTGCAATGATATACATTGCTTAAATCCTTACTGCCCAGATTGTGCTGTCTAGTCTACTTCCATTCCAAGGCATCCCCAGACCGGTGGCCCCCCTCTTCAAGCCATACAGTCCCATAAAAGCTAATACCAACATGATATTGCAAAAAGTTTTGACAAGGTTTGCTGACAGGCTCACATATATAGATTACTAATTTTCATTTTCAATGTAACTTTGGTATTCTCGTCCTGGCTTGCACCATCAGGTTCCGCCTGGTCCTTGCATTTGATAAATGTGCTGTACACAACCAGTCTGCTCTGTGCTTTGGCACCTTACGGTATTAAATGCAGAGGATGGGCCGAGCCAGAAGGGGCCAGCCCAATAGGTTCCTCCCACCACTCACACCATTTGCAAATGCAATTGTCGATCTATTTTAAAAAAAAAAACAATAATGGCACTTCATGATGTTGCATCACAATTTTATTTTATTGTTTCCCTTTTCAATCTAGATATTCCTGTTCCTATCTATGTGCCGATTACTCTCTTTCTCCCTCACCTAGGAGAAGGCAGGAAGACAGCCAATCTGACTATGCCTCTTCCTGCTGGTATACTTTAGTAAACTTTGTTGGTCTCAAACTTATTGGTTTGATTTCTGTGTTGTAATGTGTACATTATATGTAAATTGTGTTTTATTTTCTGTATACTGGTGAAATAAAATATATCAAAATATATCAAATACATCTGGAACTTAATTAAGCACCTTCCGAAATGTTTCATGACAGTGAGGTTGCTTTTATTAATTATTATTATTTAATGATTGCTATGTCTTGCAGTACATTTCATCTAGTGAAACACGATGTTTCTGGTTGATAGCGTACCTCAAACACATCCCCTAGTCCACGTGAAGCATGCTACCCATGAATGTTACTAAAACCACTATCATCCGCTTGCAATATCTGGGTATAAAACAAGAACATTTGTCACTTCTTTTATCAGTAAATGTTGACATGGCAAGGAGGAGACTGTCAGAGGCACTAAAATGGTAAATCATTGGCATGCATGCAAGAGGCATGTCATTCAAAGCTATTGGAAGGCAACTTGGCTGTAGTTATTCTGTCATCAGAAGCCTTGTCCGAAAAAATCAACAAACCAATGATGTTAAGGATCGACCAAGGCCTGGACAATCCCGAAAGACCTTTCCTCAGGAAGATCGGAGTCTGGCACACCTTGTTAGGTGTGAACCCTTTGCTTGAAGTGGGGTTTTGAAATGCCTTTGACAACCCAACAGGCATTTGTACAACAGAACTGTCTGAAACTGTCTCAAAGCTCTGGGTATGATGCCCAAAAGCATCCAGCTCTGTCTGATCAGCATCAAAGACGATGTTTCGAGTGGTGTATGGCACAACAATATTGGGATCTCAGGACATGGAGGAGAGTTCACTGGTCAGACAAATGTAGGTTCCTGCTTCACGTCACAGATGGTCAAGTGTGAAGGCATAGAAATACTGCTTACATACCCAGGAACATCAGACCTACTGCTCCTTATGGTGGATGATCTGGGGATGCCTCTCTCATGACTGTAACCTTGATATGATGACTGTACGTGGGAATCTCAATGGTCATCAGTACATCTGGGACATACTCAATGCAGTTGTCGTGCCTCATTTTGACAACCACCCATTGGCTACTCGCCCTGTATTCATGGACGACAATGCAAGGCTACATCATTCCCATGCTGTGAGAGTATTTCTTCAGAACAAGGCTATTATAACACTACCTTGGCCTGCAGTGAGCTCTGATTTGAATCCCTCCAGCACATCTGGGACTTTCTGGGACGTCGTGCAAACAAGGGATCCACTTGTACAGAAGCTGCATTGCATGAGGAGTTGCAGCAGTTGCCTCTGGACCATATCAGAAGGCTCTCTGGTAGCTTTAGGAGGAGGGTTCAGGCTGTCATCTGGGCACGTGGTGGATACACTCGCTACTGATGTCAGACACTGCTATTGCGTTCAGAAAATCACAAGTTACAGTTTTTGTCAGTAATTACCGGCATTGTTTTATCATGGACCGTTCCAGCACCAATCTTGTCAAGAGAACACTTTTCCATCAAAAACATTAGTGACAGATGTGTGTAATTAGCGCCATTAAAATATTAAAATACTGCATATTTTCATCATTCTGTCTTCTTTCATTTGTCAATAGACCTGTCATTCTGCAAACAATCACTTTTGGCCATGTTAAAGGTTGCATGAAAGTAATGACAGTTTCTATTGGCACCACTGCAAGAAAAACCGGGATACTTAATTAAGTTCCAGGTGTACAGTTTCAACAAAGATTTCAGTTTAAAGCCATCAGCAGACAGCTAATGAACTGCTTTCAGTCATGAATTTAGTTGTCCTTGAAACAAAATAGTTCCCTTAGGTTTTTCACTGAAAGTTACACAAATAGTTAACAGACATTAATTCAATACCACAAATAACCTCAACATCAACTTTTCACCATCAAATAGTAAATATCTCTCACTTTCATAACATTTTAGCAAGTTTATTTCACATTTGTTGATACTTTTTTCACTGTGATTCGCCAGTTGTTCCTGCAGTGAAAAATAGGATTTTTAAGTTATGTAATCGTATGTCTTGTGTCATTCAATACAAAAAGTAATAAATCTGTTTTTTCACTATTTCTTTGTATTTTTTAGTGGAAGCATATAATAAAATAATGTTATCAAATAGAATTTTTCGACTTCCCAACTTATACCAAACACTGGTGAAAAGGCTGATCCCTGTCACCACAGTAAAAACTAAGCTGCCTTTTGAAAAACAACTTAATGATCCCTCACTGGAATGTGCTTGATGACCTCATTCCTTCAAGGGGGTAATAAGCCTTTTTTTTAGGAAAGGTTGAAAAAAATATCAAAATCTGAAGAACAATTTTTGTGAATAGTGATCATTTGAAATGGTCTTTCTGTTAGGTGGAGTGTTAATATATATTTTGCAAAAGTTTGTGAAATCAGAATCTTTTCTCTACTTCTAGGTTAATCCTTAAAGGCCTATTTCTTATCAACCTACCTTACAATTGTTTACTACAGGCTTGCACTACAGTGGAAGTCTCTACCTCAGAAAATATACTCTCTATTTTGATCTTTCCAAAGGGATTTGGGTAAGAAAAGTGGTGCAAATGCATCAAGAAAAAATAAGCCAAAACTGGGTTATTTGCTACCGGCACACACCCAGTAGGGGATGCTCTTCTCTTAGTACTGATCCACGACTTCCGGTATCAGTGTGCAGTCAGTAACTAATGAATCATTCGTTTTTCGTTTGCCAGCATGGCAAGCTGTCCATTTGCATTAAGAAACAGTGATAATTCAACTCTTTGATAATGGTTACCTGTGACTGAAAT
The DNA here is from genome assembly GCA_031216915.1 of Pictodentalium vernedei. NCBI lineage: Eukaryota > Metazoa > Mollusca > Scaphopoda > Dentaliida > Dentaliidae > Pictodentalium > Pictodentalium vernedei. The sequence goes on along the minus strand of CM062295.1, from coordinate 225,012,466 downwards.
TATGGATCTGAGGTTCGTATAATAACAGGACTGTGTTTTTTATATTCTCGTTATTATTTTCAACCACATTTTCATTGTATTTTATATATTCCCTGTGTTCGCACACAACTTTCGCGTACTGTTTGGTTCGGACATTTTTTGGTTGATAAATTTATGTTATCTTTTTGGATATTATTATTATTATTGGAGTTAGGTGTCAAATGGGGGCTGTATGTACAGGATTTCTTCTCTCTGTTGAGGGCAGAATTTCTGGTTTTTGGGTCCCTGTCGGCCATCTGGGTTCAGTTGTGTTCCCGCCGGTCCTTTATTTTCTGCCACCTTTCTCTCGTAGTTGGAGAGTGTTCTACTTTCTACATCTGTTGAGTTCACCTTTTCTTCTACTGCTCTCACCTCTGTTATGCCTAGGTCTGTTCCTTTAGGGCAATGCCTTTTGCCCAAGCATGTGGTGCGTTCTCGTGGCCGTTCCTCCTGCACCTGCAGAGAAGGGGAATGCTGTCGTTTGGGGCCTCCTGACATGACTACGTCTGGTGAGAGTTATACCCCCTGTGGGGGGATGTGCAGTCTTTGACTGTGGTGGATACTGCGGGAGCTGTTGAGTTGTCTGGTGTAGAGATGCCTGGTTCCGGGACTGTGGGCCTTCTCCAGTCAACATCTGAGGCTGTTGCTCTCTCCACTTTTCCACTGGTTTCAACAGCTCCCGTCATATCTGCTGCTACTGCTGTTCCGTGTGCTACATCATCAGTCACCATTTCAGCCGGCCTCGGCTTATCCCTGCAGGGATCTGCAGAGATGTCTGGTAGTGTGGACATGGGATATAGGCCTCAGCCTTCCCTGACTTAAACTCGGCAAAGTCGGAAGGGGCAGCCGACTGAATCCTCTGCTGTGGTCTCTCAGCCGTCGAGCCCAGCAGTTTTCTCATTGGATTCGGATGTTCATGGTGGGGTCACCATGGACTCAGTTGCATTTCCATCCACACACTCAGGTCCCATGGCCCGTTTTCCTGGACCGACGCTTTTTATGCAGCCTGGACCTTCTGTCCCTCAGAGGTCCACGGCAACTCTCCTGAGTTCCTGCACTGTAGATCTTCACGGTATGTCGTACCCCTATACGCATCTGCCTTCAGATATTTCGGCTGCCACCCGTCACCCCATGTCGGGTGTATTTGAGGATCGTGACCCTTCGCAGGTTAAAAGGGTCCGGAGTGAAGCGACTTTGCTGGTTCGTTCCCACATCAAACCTGCTGAACAGACTGTGAGCTTAGGGAGACCCTCTCCTTGCTCACTTGGGTTCTTTCCAAGAGCCTTCCCGTTGCCTCCAGCGAGGCTACTAGTGGTTTCCCGGCACCCCCGCAGTGCTGCCTCCCAATATTGGAAGCAGGCCGTTTTCTGATCCCTCAGGTGTACCTACACCATGGGAGGCATCGGTTGGTTTGCCCATGATGGGCTATGTGTTTTCCGACTCAGAGGATGGGTCAGACATACCTGACAGCGAGAGCCAACAGTCTTCTGACTTGGGGGCAGCTCTTAACTTTGTGTTTGAGTTCATTCCAGATCTCAAACCGTCAGACTAGCCAAGGCTATGAGGAATTAGTTCTTCACCAGGGCTTACAGTTTTTTGCCTCCAGTGCATTATCGTTCCTACAATTCCGCCAATCCGTCAGTCTGCCAGACTTTGCCGGTCTTGGATCAGGACTCCACCTCCCTTGGGCTTTCTGAGCCAGCCATTATTCCTATGGCACCTCTGGAGTCCCTGTTGGGCTTATCGAGAGAGATGCTGTGCATGCTTTCTCTCTCAGATCACATTGTCTCTGCTTTAGCTGCTTATCTGCCTCCAGATAAGTTTGTCGACATACAGGCTCCTTTGCATGTGCTTTCCAAGGTGCTCAAGGTGCTCATGCATCTTACTCACACGTATGCCTGTAACATGGCTAACTTGGAATTAGTTCGCCAGGACGCTGTGTTGGACACAAGCCGTTCCCTTCCTGAGGGGCAGTGTGCTGCTCTTCAATCTGCTTCTTTGGTGAGTCCACGACTATTCCATGGTTCCGTGGTGACCATCCAGGATGACGTCCTTCGTCATTCCAAAGATCAGCTGCTGCTTCATCCGCTTGGTCAGCTTGATCAGCCTTCTGTTGGAGGCAGGGGCTATCCAAAGTCTATTAAGCACCCTTCTGCTTCCTCTGCGAAACCAAGGGCTGATCCTCCTGCCGCTGCTTCTACTTCTTACGCACAGGGTAAGGGTAAGCATCGGCAGGCTAGAGGGAGGACTCAGGATTCTTCATATAGTAGAGGAAGCGGCTTCTCCTCTTACGGGCCTCACCGGGGCTCGACATGAAGGTCCTCACCTCGATTCTTCCCAGGTTGGGGGGAAGGATATCAGAGTTTGTAGACCATTGGTCCACAATCACATCCGATCCTTGGGTGTTAGATGTTGTTCGCTCCGGGCTGCGAATATCCTTCCGGAGACCCGCCCCCACTCTGTCGAAAGTGCCTCTTTAAACACAAGTTCCTTTAGACATTACATGTCAGGAACCTTTGATCACGGAGATAGACAATCTCCTGTCAAAGGGGGTGATCGAGGTCGTCAAGAACATTCATTCAGTGGGATTTTATTCCCGCCCGTTCTTGGTGCCGAAGAAGGACAGCCAACTTCGACCAGTTATCGATCTGATTATCCTGAACCAGTCTATCATTGCTCCTAAGTTCAGCATGGAGACTTTCAGGTTGGTTCGCCCTGCAACACGCGTACTTTCACATTCCAATTCATTGGACATCGCGAAAGTATCTCAGGTTCGCTTTTCTGGGGTGAGTTTACCAGTTCAAGGCCATGCCCTTCAGCTTCAACCTGGCTCCTTGGGCCTTCACCGACTGCTGTCGCATGTGATAGCCTTCCATCGCACACGGCCCAGGATGACTACTTCGGGATATTTAGACGATATCCTCCAGAGGCATTCCATTGCTGCCTTTCTGGAGTCAGATGTCGACACACTGTTGAGCCTGCTCACGTCGCTAAGGTTCAGAGTCAATGAGGTGAAGTCGAACCTGGTCCCTTCTCAGTCATTTTGTCATTTGGAGATGGACTTTCGTACTCAGCTGAATATGGTGGCGGTTCCCCGTGCAAGGGCTGTGATTCTCTCAGCTTTGTCCTGACTCTGTCCCAGTCCACATCCACGACAGCTCGGAGTATTCTCCGGCTGCTCGGTCTCTGCGGTTTGGTGATGGATCTCATTCCTCTAGGTTGGCTGCATGTCAGACCTCTTCGACACTTTCTGCTCATTCGTTGGAGGCTGAATGTCGATCCTTTGGATCTGGTGCTTCAGTTATGAGTCTCTTCATCGTCACCTTCTCCCCTGGACAGATGTTCAGTGGATTATGCAGGGTGTTCCGTTGGACTTACACGGGTCTGTTCGTGTTTTGATGGCAGATGCCAGCCATCTGGTATGGGGTGCGGCGTTGGATCCTCTAGGTCTTTACCTTCACGGGGCAGGGGACCAGGAACAAGCAGCTCTTCACATCAACCAGAAGGAGCGTCTTGCTCTTCTTCTGAGTTTCCGGCAGTGGATCCCCCACCTTTCGAATCGCCTGATCCTTCTGTTGTCCGACAATTCGACAGTGGTTGCTTACATTTGGAACCAGGGTGGCATGCACTCGGTTCCCATGAACGAATTGGCTCGGGATCTTCTACTGCTCGCTCAGGATGTCAACGCCAGAGTGGTGGTTCGTCACATTCCCGGTCATCTGAACGTCCGATGGGGCAGTGTCATTTCCTCCAAGTGGATGATTCACAGGGCGGTGTTCTAGCTGCTGAGCAATCTCTAGAGTTGTCCCCACCTCGTCTTCTTTGCGACTGGTTGGAACCATCAGGTGGACACTTTTGTGTCCCCGTGTCCAGATCCTCTGGCCTTCGCCGTGGATGCTCTGTCACTCGATTGGAACGGTCTTGTCAGCTACGTCTTCGAGTTGGTTCCGATTCTGCCTCAGGTTCTAGCCAAGATACGAACCTGCAGTTGTCGAATCATTCTGATCGCTCCCCTGAAGCCTCAAAGGGTGTGGATCAATCAGCTCCGCTCTCTGTTGGTAACAGTTCTGGCATGTCTCCCTGTACATCGCAACCTTCTTTGCCAAGGTCACCCGAGGAGGTTTAATGTCGACCCGACTTCATTGTGCCTTTTCGCATATTTTTGTCAGGTCCTGTCTTCTCCGTAGAGGTTTTTTGAACGAGCAGTGGAGTGCATTTCTTCTTCAAGGAGGCACTCCACTGGTTTAGCTATTCGGCTAAGTGGAAGGTCTTCGTGTTGATGGTGTGCCAATCCCACTGTTGATTATGCCAATCCTTCGATATCACAGATTGCGGAGTTTCTGGTATATCTGTTTGATTCTCGGGGTCTCCAGCCTGTGACCATGAAAGGGTACAGATCCATGCTTTCGGAGACCTTTTCATATGTGGGACAGCGTTGTATTGGCACTAATCCATACCTCTCCAAGCTTGTTTGGCAACTTTTTTTTTAAAAGGCCTACGACGTTGCAGCTTACCCCAAGATGGACTCTTTCTTGGGTGCTGCTCTGCTTGGGGGTGGGGGGGATGGGGGTGGGAGGGGGTGCCGTTCGAACCTTTAACCCAGGTGGATATGCATTTTCTCACATACAAGATGGCTTTTCTGATGGCCTCAGCCAGACGGGTTATTGAGCTTCACCCCCTCTCAGTTGATTTGGATCTCTCCCAACAGTGTTACATTTACCACTGATTGCTCCTTTCTGGCCAAGAATCAGATACCAGAAAAGACTCCACCTCCTATCTGTATCAGGGCTCTTCCTTCTGCTGAGGGTAATGGCCCTTTGCTCTGTCCGGTTCGTGCACTTCACATTTATCTCAATCGGATGCAGTTCAGTTTTGGAAAAGCAGGAAACAATTTTTTCTGTCTCTTATTCCTGGTCGACAGAAGATCTCTCCTCAATCCATTTCTCGATGGATTTGTCTTGCTATTCACGTGGCTTACACTTGTCTAGCGACTGACGATTGTATTACCAATCGTATTTCTGTCCATGAGGTGCATGCATTGTCTACCTCTTGGGCTTATGCTAACTCCGTCAAGTTGTCAGATGTCATGCAGGCAGCCTACTGGAGAAATGATTCTACTTTCTCCACCTTCTATCTGCATCAGTTGCAGGAGCAGTCGGAGGACCTTTTTGCTTTTGGCCCTCTTTCTTCTGCCCAGGCTGTTGTCTACCCTAGCCATTAGGTTTCTTACAAGGTCAGTTCCAGCTCTGTGCTGTTTACTGTCCTTTCTGTCTGTGCATCGCACAGAACCGTACGCCTCATTGCTCATTGTCTTTAATTAATGATTGTGATGCTATGGTTTGATAGGCCTAGGGACCTCTTCCTCTGTCCATGGTTTCAGTGCAATTGGGTTATGTGGGGGCTGGTTATGTGATTCCCTCCATCCTATTGTCTATTCAGCCTGTAGTAAACAATTGTAAGATAGGTTGATAAGAAATTTAAATTTTATAGTAAATTTCCTTTCTTATTATACCTACCACAGTTGTTTACATGGAGGCCATCCTGTCTTCTTACTTGGGTAAGAATCCTTCCTCCCCACTGATCACATAACTCCAATGTTGGCGGATTCAAAAGAATGATTCATTAGTTACTGACTGCGCACTGGTACCAGAAGCAGTGGATCTGTACTAGGAGAAGAGCGTCCCCTACTGGGTGTGCACCGATAGCACTCGACCCAGTTTTGGCTTATTTTTTCTTGGTGCTTTTGCACCACTTTTCTTTCCCAAATCCCTTGGGAAAGATCAAAATAGAGTGTATTTTCTGAGTTAAGGACTTCCACTGTAGTGCAAGCCTGTAGTAAACAATTGTGGTAGGTATAATAAGAAAGGAAATTTACTATAAAATTTAAATTTCCGACTTTTGTGACCTCAGGACAGACCTTAGCATGTCATCATGAGGAGGGCCTTCGTAGCATAGGAAAATTACCTTGGCAGTGGTTTTTAATCAAGTGTGGTTTGGTGTGAATTCAGGACAATTGTCCACGCCCTTAACAGTTAGGATGTTTAAAGCCCATATTTGGGCTTTATTTTGAACTGCCCATAGGTACTCTCCCATAAATTGTAATAAAGCAAAAACATGTGAACCAATTTTGATGACCAAAAATAATTCAGCCCTCTACCAGATGTGGTTTAATTTCTAAGAAATATTGATAGATCAGTGTTTGAAATGTTGTAAAAGTTTATATTTCCAGGATTTTATTTATTTTCAGTGGACTGTTGGGATGGTCCAGATAACTACCCTTCTATATATCATGGCTTTCATCATCGAACATTCACATCAAAGATAAAATTCCTGGATGTTTTGAAAGCCATTAAAGAACATGCATTTGTCACATCAGAGTAAGTAATTTTCTAGCACTCATTTACGGTCAACGATATCTTTCAGTGATACATAGGTTTTACTTTTTCTTGCTTTTTGAACTTAAGTTTCTCTGACAATCCTACAAATACATATTTGCACATTTCAGCATGAAATTCTTCCTTTGGTGTTGAAAGACAATTAAAGGAACAGGTTATTGACTCCAGGGATTTGCTTGCAGTCAGTACCCACCCCCACCCATTACCACCACACCCCCATCTCTCTCCCACAACTTCCCAGCAAAAAAACTCCATGTAATTTGGAAATTTATTTTTGGAAGTGTTTGTTTTGGATTTACAGATGCATTGGTAGGTGTTTAATGTCATTCCTGGGACCTGTGAAATAGTTTGTTTTTTTAATCTGAACCTTGCTTTTTATTTGTACCCATACCATGTATGGTACACATAATGCCAGCATCTGGGGTGGACCTCTGTCGTTCATCCATCCTTCGTCTGTCCATCTGTCTGTCCATCCCTCCAGCCATCCATCTGTCTGTTCGCACACACATATGACTACTTATGTGGCTACGAGTTAGTAAAACAGGATACTTATGTGGTTAAAGTCTGTTAGCTAGCTAGCCACGTAACAGAATCTCTTATTGTGTGTGTGTGGGGGGGGGGGGGGTGAATAAATGTACAGTAGGGTTAGGGCATTCTGGGGTGTGGTTTAGGGGTGTGGTGGGGTCAGTGAAGGTGTGTTATAGTTATGTGGCTAGGGTTAGTTTAGGATTAGGGTTAGCTTAGGGTTAGGGGTGGGTAGGGTTAGGGTCAGTAAAGGGTAGGGTTAGGGTTAGCTGATCCCCCCCCCAAATTTTTCCCCCCAAAAATTGTTTTATTATGTTGGACATGTGTTTTAGGTTAGCCATCTAATATGTCCATAAAATAGCCACATAAGTAGCCATTTGTAAGAACGTCCATCCGTCCAGCATCCGTATCCATTTCTTTGGCATTCGATAACTTGAAAAATGTTGCTTGGATTGTCAAGTTACTTTAGATTTGTGTTCAGGTTACTGATAGGCCGAGATGTATAGTTTTTGGTGTATATCTGATAATTTGATCCTGAGATATTAACTCTTTATCCTTCAATTTGAGAATTCTTCCAACCCCTTTGGCATGAGATAACTCAAAAAATATCAATCCAATTGTCATGTTACTTTATATATATATCTTCAGGTTACTGATTTTCTGAGCTGTATTGTTTTTGGTGTAAATCTGATAATTTGATCCTGCGATATTAACCCTTTATCCTTCAAATTGAAAATTCCTCCATTCCCTTTGGCATGAGATAACTCAATAAATATCAATCCGATTGTCATGTTACTTCATATATGTGTTCAGATTACTGATGTGCTGAGCTGTATAGTTTTGGGTGTAAATCTGATAATTTGATCCTGTGATATTAACCCTTTATCCTTCAAATTGAGAACTCCTCCAATCCATTTCTTCGGCATGCGATAACTCGAAAATATTAATCCGATTATCAGGTTACTTTATATATGTATTCAGGTTACTAATGTGCTGTGCTGTATAGTTTTTTATGTAAATCTAATAATTTGATCCAGAGATATTAACCCTTTATCCATCAAATTAGGCACTCCTCCAATCCATTTCTATATGTACCCATACCATGTATGGTGTACATAATGTCGGCATCTGGGGTGGCCCTCCATCATATAGCTTTCTACTAGTTGCGCATATGGGTACACATCTGACAATTTAATTGGCCTATTTTTTTAAAAATCCACACTCTGAAGAGTTTTTTTAAGAAGAAATGAAATTGCATCTTCTGGATTCAATTTTTCAAGCAAATCCCTTTACCTGCTAGCTTCTCTTCAATCTTTTGTCTCTTAAAATCATGGTATGATATTAATAAAACCATATTTTGTGGTGTTGTTGATAATAAGAAACTTTGCTTACAATAGTATTAATTGCATAAGTTCATGCAGCTTGACAATTTTTGAGACAATTTCTGAGACTCAGGCTGATATTGAGTGCAACACACATCCATAATTGTTTTAATGCCCCCAAGCCCATCACCATTGATTGTTCACCAATATGATTACACAGATGTCGGCTCCAAATGTCAGTTGTAAGATTGACCACAGGACTGCATACCAACTTGTTTTGTATAGTGCAGTGCAGCCCACTTAACTGGATATCTCTTAATTGAATAACCCTGTTAATTGAATATAACTTCCCAACACAAAGCCATTTACCATACCTCCAGTACAAATTTGACCTATTAATTAAATATAGGTTATAGAGTAAACTCTTGTTAATTGAATAAAAAAATTTGTAAACTGTCAAGAAATACCCTGACTCTCCACAGTTTGTCTTTGTTTATAGACCTATTTGGCCTCTGTACAGGCATTTAATCTATTATATCTTGTTTGACAAGGCTCATAGAGCTCTGTCAAACAAGATATATAACAGAAGAAATACTAAGTCTATCTCTAGAAAACAGGAAAGTGACACAATCCGTGTTAATTGAAAACTCCTGTTAATTGAATAATGTCCATTGGCAACATGGCTATTCAATTAACAGGGTTCCACTGTACATGTGACAGGTTTTTATCACTCTCTTCAAACAATGAGACTCATGTGTCAAAGGTAGTTCATTCTCATTGTGTTTAGTATTAGAGATTTTCTGAAAAGTTTGGGATGCATCATAGGAAGTTTTTAATGGAATGTGTTGGATATATTTTGTGCATGTAATGATAAAATTCTTCAAACAAATCATCTGCTACTTAATATTTTCTGTCAACTTACTAGCAATGTCTTCTCGAATAACTAAAACATTTTCAGTTTTCCTTGTTTCCAAAGAAATCTCTGATTGTAAGAAGCTCATTGAGTTTATTCCTGAGAGGTGTCCTAAGCTGTATTTTGGAAACAAATGTTGAAGGTGACAAATCAGGCCAGACTAAAAATGTGAACTAAGTGTGGTTTAGTCATCAAATTTTATGTGAAAGGCAAGAGTTGCAGACATTTGAATGTCCCACTCATGGTAACAAAAGAAAGTGTATCACATGCAATAGTTGGATCAGTTACTACCAGTAAGAACTGTACCAACTTGTTTGAAAATTATGTGCAGTTACAAATGAAAGCTCTGAAGCCACCAGTCAAATTATGTAAGGATTTGAAGCTGTTATGGCCTGGAACCAGCCTAGCCCTTATATAGACCATCGCGTATATTTAGAATCTCTCTGAAATATTTGGTTGTTTGGAAAAGTGAAATATTCCGGACAGTTGAATCTAAAAAATACTATGAACATTCATTTTCTTTGAATCAGTGCAAGAAATGTTTCTCAACTCTTAAATGCTTATTTCTGACTTTCTGACTTCAAAACAGATGCCCTTAATATGCCATTATGAGGAGGTGCAGCTGACAATAGACAAATTACCTAAGCAGTGGTTTCTAGTCAAGTCTTGGCTGCCTGCTAAGCCATTAGATGTATACAGACTGTGGAATGATGTGAATTCATGACCCTTGTTCAGTCCCTCAAGGGTTAATTGAGACTTGATTTGACTAAATCTTTAATGTCTTTTACCAATACTATAAGACATGTTTGTCTACAAAATAATTATGAATGAAGACTTGTAGCAGCTGTAATTTTATACACAGAACAAAACGTGCATGTGAGTGGGTTAATCGATATAGCATGAGTTCCAGCACGGAAGAATAACACGAGCAGGCCTCAAATTTTATCCTTCTGCGATGGCACAAGTGCCCTATCGATTAACCCATTCACACACTCATGTTGTTCTGTGTTTATTACATGCATGTGTCTATAAAAACAATTATTAGAAGGACATTCAGCATCATCATCTAAAAATAGTCTGTCAACGATTTCTTTCTGGCACATGTATGCGGAACAGATTTTCATTTTCCACATGGTTTAGTGTTGTTGTCGATGAGGAATTCATAGAACAGGTGTGTAATAAATGATCATGTTGCATAGTTTGACAAAGTATGTTTATATCATGATGTTTTGAAGGTGAATCAGTTGTAATATCTATAAATGGAGCAAGATAAAATATATATCTGTATATCTTTATGGGTAAAGGAACATTTAATTAAATCATTGATAGTCTGCTTGCAAACTCCACAAAAAGTGGGTAAACAGAACACCTATAATAGCATCTGTTTCCTTACAGAATTAGACTGGTGACCTGAGAACTTGTTATAAATGATATGACGTCATAATAATCAAGATTATACTCCAAGAATAAGTTTGTGATCAGCACTGATAACACTTCTGCAGTGCACAAAAGTTTGTAATTGGTATTAACTTACAGATAGGCTATGTGTGAATTTGAGATGGCTGACCATTTGTTCAGTTGGCCGTTTGGCCATTCATGTACCTGATGTTTCAACAAGGATCTCAAGTTGTTGTCGTGTAGAAATAAATGATTTCATAAAAGGCTATGTTTAAACTAAAAGACATGCCATATTTTATTGTATTCAGAAACTAAGGCCATTAAAAAAATTGTTTTCCAGGCACTCCTTCATCATCATATTTCAATAAAAAAAATTTTGTTTGTTTTACTTTCAACCAGTTAAAATCTACCCTGAGAAAAGCCAATTCTTTTCAAACTTTGATGTGTTAAAAACATACTGGAAACTCGGACATGTGAAAAGAACTTGAATGACCAATGCTTCCGAGAAGAGTAAACATTTTAAATGAGACATTTCAAACTGTTTTCAGAAATTTAAAAAAAAAGAAGCTTCCCACCCCAATGAAGTCATGGCCTCTGCAATACAGCCATGGCTAGACATAATGAAAATTGGAAACAAAGTCGTATTTTTTTTCTCCTGAATGATTACATACATCTTTTCTAAATTTATTTGTTTCAAACCTTTGAATCCCTGACACCCCATGTTCTGTTTCAAAGGTGTAATAGAACTTTCTATTTAATGCACGAGATAAATTTTCCAAAATTGGAACGATTGATCAAACCTGTTTCATCCTAGTATTGTGGTCATGAAATAAACATGGATTCTGAAAGTGACCTAACCAGAAAGTAGATTACATAATCATATATAGTGGCTTTGACCCACTTGTCTGATATCATTTCCATTAACTGGTAGAGTTCTGGAAGCCACTATCAGGGCATTTAAAAAGATGAGGATAACAGAGCAAAAGCCAACATTTTCCTTGCTCCTATTTCATATTCAGTCAAGCGCAAATGTTATTTTGTGTACATAAATTTGTTTTATTACAAATTATTGGAGAGTGCCTGTGGGCACTCTCCAATAATTTTTTATAAAACAAAGTTTAAATAACAAAGTCAGACCACCCAAAATAATCTAGCCCTCAACCAGTTAAGAACCAACAAGGATTTTTTATCCCTTACCACGTGGTGGGAGGGCAATATAGGAATGGGTTCCATCTAGCCATCCATCCTGACCCAGTTTTTGTCATCACATCTTAAAGAAAACTTTTCAAATATTTTCTCAAAATTTGATTTACCTGTAATGTTTTTTATTATTAAACCCCAAGAACCTCTTAGGGGCATTATGTTCTCACCATGTCCATCCATTATCCGGCATCCACCCATTAACTTTGGGTTTCCACCCAATAACTAAAGAACCGTTTATTTGGCCAAATCATAATTTTAAGGGTTACTTATGGATGACTAGGCAATGCTTCCTTTCGATTTTGGTCCAGCTAGCCAATTCAGTATGGCAGTTATGGTGGCCATATTGAATTTAGTTTTCGTCCAATAACTAATGAATGTTGACTCAAATCATTTTTATTTTTTAATTATGCATTGTTGGTATCTAGAGGAAGCAACCTTTCAATGTTGGACCAGTCAGCTGAACCAAGATGGCCATTAGTGTCCAATTCATAACGGCTTCCATGGTGACCATCTTGAATTTGGTTTCCATCCAATAACTAATGAATACTGACTCAAATCAATTTCATTTTTTGGTTATGCATTATTGGTGTCTAGAGGAAGCTTTCTTTTGATTTTGGATTAGCTAGCCAATTGAATATGACCACCATACCAGACATATTGAATTTGGTTTCCGTCCAATAACAAATGAATGCTGAATCGAATGATTTTTATTATTTTTTAATTATGTATTGTTGGTATCTAGAGGAAGCCTCCTTTCAATGTTGGACCAATCAGCTGAACCAAGATAGCCACTCATGACCAATTCATTATGGCTTCCATGGTGGCCATCTTGAATTTGGTTTCTATCCAATGACTAATGAATACTGACTAAGATCAATTTAATTTTTTGGTTATTTTATTGGTGTCTAGAGGAAGCTTCCTTTCGATTTTGGATCAGGCAGCCAATTCATTATGGCTTCCATGACAGCCATCTTGAATTTGTTTTCAGTCCAATAACTAATGAATGCTGACTCAAATCAATTTTATTTTTTGTGATGCATTGTTGGTGTCTGGAGAAAGCTTCCTTTTGATTTTGGTTTGGCTACCGAAAGACTTACCTACCCTTTTATGACATCGTCGGAGCATGTGCCACGCTTAGCCTTGCTCTTGTTTGGTGATAATATTATGAATCAGCCATGTTCAAGAATTCTTCAACAGTTTTTTTTTTGTTTTTGGGTTTTTTTTAATATTTTTTATTTCAGATATAAACTTGCATACAAAGATGTATGATACATAAAATATTGGATGGCAGAATTACAAAGACCAGTACAAAAACAATGTGTTGCAAAAAAAATTTGGCACCAGTGTGTATTAAGTCGAAAAAGATAACACTACTCAATATTTGATAATTTCTGAAGAGTCTCGCATTCAAATTGTTTTCATAGCCAAATTCAATCTAGTATGTCTGCGAATACCGATTTTATTTTAGGTAATTGTCTGAAACACTTCAAGACATCTTCGGAATCACCTTTAAAAAGCCTCTAATGTATTCCACTTGGTTTGTATTGCATTTGCTTTCTTTAATGAATTATTGTAAGTGGACATTAAATCTAAACTACGATAATTTTTTACTTGTTCGATGAGCATTTGAAAAGATGGGAGACATTTTCTCACTTTGCAGGAATAGATATATTTTTTATAAAATAAACCACATAGGCTGGCTATGTCTGCATATTGGGCCAGATCATTCTTGTCACCGTACCCCAATATAACATGCTATGCCATAACTGGGAATGATATATTACATTTATTTTTTCAGTTGTTGAGACAAATTCAGTAAGATGGTTTTTGAAAACGAACAGTCAAACAAACAGGTGGAAAACTGTCTCTTTTTGTTTTCGTTGCAAAATGTGCATAACTCACTTTCCGATAGTTTACATTTATGTAGCCAGAAATTTGTGTAGAGAATTCTTTGTAAATATTGAACTGCAATGCTTGCAGATATGAATCGTCAGGTGTATGGAAAGATCTTTTATATATCAATCCCATCTCCCGGTCGGAGATTGGTATTTAAAATATTGTTCCATTTTTTTTTAGCATCTAGTGGTACTTTTCGCGGATGTCTCGTGAAAAATCATGTAAAAGTTCTTGCAAGACTTTTGACACATTTTTATCAATTCAACATTTTTCATTAATGGCAGTCTGACATTTGAGGGCTTGTTTAATCGCCTCTTTCCAGTTGTTTGGTAATGAATTGATTACTCCCTGGTAGACGGTAAAAGGTGTCTTGATATTATATTTTGTGCAGAATTCAAGTTAGGACCCATTTGCTATCACTTTTCAAATCATTTACAAAATAAATCTCCTTTTTTTGCACTAAGTTTTGTTAAAAAAGAGTTTGTTGTTAATTTTCTATATTATTATTATAAAAAATAGTTTGAGAAAAAATTTCCTCCGGGATTGTGACGTTATTTTTTAGTTTTGACCACACATTTAGTATGCTTTTCCAGAAGTCATTTGTATGTTCGCCTATCCTTTGTAAACCTTCTTTTGTTTAAATACCAAATCTTATAACTCCTTGTATCTTCCAGGTCATCCAAGACCAAAGTTTTCCAAGGAGATATAACATTGGAGTCTATTAGTTTTTTAATCCATGACATTTTCAGTGAAGAGCTGTAGCTTTTTATGTGGGGCAATTTAAGGCCACCGTTTTCTATCATATTGATTAAAATTTCACGTTTAATTTTATCATTTTTACCTGACCACATAAAGTTGTAAAATATTAAACACCTCTTCACTTGGATCTGGAAGCACGGACAGACAATGAATTAATTTAGGTAAGGCGAGTGTTTTTATTACCACTGATTTTCCAACTAATGTTAGATTCCTGAAAGACCAATCATTTAACAATTTCGTGATATTTTGTATTTTGGTTAAGTAATTATTTAGTATAAAGTTTTCATTGAATAGGTTGAAATCAATGCCTAGTACTGTAAAAGTGAAGCCATGATTCCAAAGCAGTCGCTCCTTTGTGGGGATCTCCTCGCCACAACCCCGTTTCGATCCAATCCATATGACTCATGTTTTTTGAAAGGTAGCCTTAAAATCAGAGTCCCTAGCAAATAAATTTTCCATGTCTAAGGCTACGTTTAAGGAGGTTCAGTCATCACTAAGGAAAAGTGAGGAATCATCTGCATATTGGCTTATTAAATATTCTGAGTTATTTATTATTATCCCTTTGACATCGGGATTATATTTGAGGGCTGCTCTTAAGATCTCGGCACAGAGAATAAAAAGGTAAGGGATCGCCCTGCCTTACATCTCGTTGTAGATTAAATAATTTTGAGCAGTGACCATTGTTCAGAACGCAACTGAATATATTGTTATAAAAGGTCTTAAACCATTTGAGAATGGATGTGCCAAACTTTAAAAAGGACAAGGTTTTCTCAATAAATGGTCATTCTAATGAATCGAAAGCTTTCTCAAAGTCCAGTACTACAAGTATTCCAGGTATCTAAATCCTCACACTTTTTTATCAAGTCGAATGTCAAACAAGTGGATTCGCCAATATGTCTTACTTTCATAAAACCAAGCTGGGTTTCCGATATTAATTATGGTAACAAGGTTTTCATATGTTTTGCAATCGCGCTTGAGCCTCTTTTTACGTCAACGTTGATTAATGATATGGGCCTCCAGTTTTTCATGTACATTTTTGGCTTGGTTGGCTTTGGAAGACAAGTGACAATACTTCCCCTTTGTGTAATAGAGAGTTCTTCTAAATCATATTTTTTAAATTTAATTTAAAGAATTAAGTAAAAAAAGACCAATATCTTTCCCAAAAAATTTGTAAAACTCCACAGTGAAGTCATCTGAATTGGGGCTTTTGTTGTTTTTCATACTTCTTAGTACAGTTAGATATTCATGTGCTGTTAGAGGTCCTTTCAGTGATTGACTTTCATCTTCTTCAAGAAAATTCAAATATGGATTATTTGGGTCAAAGAAAATATTTTTGTTAGGATTACAATCATCTGAACCGTTTATTTTCGAGGAGTAAAGGTTTTCCTAAAAAATTTGTTGCTCAGAGATAATTTCGGACACGTCACTTGTCTCTGATCCATCTGATTTTATTTTTTTCTGTGTAATGTCTTTTTTCAAGGTCGCAAAAATATTTAGGCAGTTTTTCCCCCTCAACTTTCCACCTACTTTTAGTTCTCAGTATCATACCTTTTATTTTTTTGTCTCTAATTTCTTTCACTTCGTTCTCCAGTAATTCAATATCGACATTTATTGACAAGTCTCCACTATCTTGCTGTATATTGAGTTCATGTAACTGTGTCTCAATTTCTTCTTTCCTCTTCTCAATATTATGTTTTTTGTGACAAGAGTACAATATGGTTTTTCCCCGAATCATGATTTTTAATGTTTCCCAGAACAGTTGGTTGTTGATTGTTAGTCTGAGTTTATTGTTATCATTATTCAAGAGTTAATGTCCTTGTTGTACTTGGAATTTCTTGTCATCACATTACCATTTCTTGTCATCACATTACCCTTTCTTGTCATCACATTCAAAGAAAGTGGTTGAACATTTTTTTTTCCAAATTTTATATACAGCTTTTTGATGAAAATATAAAGAGGATTCCAACCAGCTGTGTCCAAGTATTTCTTTGAGAGTTATTGCCCCTGTTCATTTGGGACACCAGAGTCAATAGCCTTTCTTTACAACTGGGTCCTGAATCAAGTTGGCTTGGGTGTCTTATTGCAGGATAGAGGTGGATGCTAAACTAAAAAACAGTTCGATTTCATTTTGTTTTTCAATAACAGAAAAACGAACAGCCCTAATAGGAAAAAACAGGCAGATGGTTTTCATTGACTTCAATTTTTGCTCCTTTGCAAAAGTATAATCTATAAAAAAAATATGCTTACAAGTGAATTATATTTAATAAAAGAGTATTTTATTATAAATATTTCACTTATATCCAACATATTCCTTTCTATTTTATTCATTTCAATTTCACTATCTTGATCAATTTACAAATGCCGAAACGTAAATAGGTGACTTGAACACATCAATTCTTGACATCCCCATTCACTTAAACAATCATTCCTGATATATAGAATGTACGAAAAAGAATTAAACAATATATATTTATCTATCTAGTTCATCCTGGTTCATCCACTCATTTTTTTATTCATTTATCCTCTCTCTCTCTGTAACCCTCTATGGCAAAGCAGAAGAATACAGTTTAACCCTTTTCCTAACATGAAAAGCAGACGACACTTGCAAAAAAAATCTTGAATAACTAATTTTTTTCATTTTTTGTCTCAAAAAAATAGGTTTTGACCCCTCAATGAGCTCATTTCAAAAAGGGGTCATAACCTATGTTGTTGAGACAAATAAATTAAAAAATAATGAAAATTAATTGGCAATTTTTGTAAATAGCGCTGGCCGCTTTTGGCCATTATGTTGGGTAAAGGGTTAAAAATGGGTCACATTTTGCCCACAGAAATCCATCTTGCTTCCATGATATTTCAAAAAGTTACTGCTGAAAATAAGTACATGAGGGATGTATTTTTGAATAGTCAATAACACTGATTTTTGTTGTGCCAGTCATAATTTAGGCATCTATTACTGGAGAGTTCTGACATTATGAATTGTCCTGTCACTGAAATCAGTGTAGGTAAAGAAACACTGCATCTAAAAAAAGGGAATCTGGGATTAAATTACATGTGTCATGAAAGACGTAATTACACTTTATTGCCCATTCCAGATGGAAATTATATGCTCTGTTCACTTTGGACAAATGGCAACTTCTGGTGAAGTGATGGGAAGGCAGTGCAGAATGGGAGAGGCTGCGGTTTGAAGAAATATATATATTCAAACCAATGGTTTTTTAACATGGCATAAAAAGAATCAGCAAATTTTAGCCTGTAAACCACTGGGTGCAACACATTTTGTCCATACAATTCAGAAGCCATTTTTAAACCGATTTTCACACAATTTTTCACACGCCTAGACTCAAAATCTAAAATGTACCTAAGCGGAATTTTTGATTTAACCCTTATTTTGCCAGAATTGGCAAAAAACTGTCAAAATTAGGGTTTATTGGCACTTTCTCAAAATGCGTCTTGCAGATTTTTTTTTAAACATTCATCATTGTTAGACCTGACTCTTATACCACTATTGATATACAAGAGATATTAGGCAATGCATTTGTTAACCCTCCACAGGCTGCCAAACATCAAAATTTTGTTGAAATGGGCTTGTTTTAGGCCCCCATAGCACCCAAAGGATACGCAAGAGACAAACACAACTTCCTTTATTAGAAGTGGTATTCACCGAGGATAATTTTTGTAAGTAATAAGGGTATTCAAAAAAACAATTGTTAACCCATTTTGGGCTTGTTAAACCACAATACCCCTAAAAAATTAGGCAATGCATTTGTTAACCCTCCACAGGCTGCCAAACATCAAAATATTGTTGACATGGGCTTTTTGGGGCCCCCACATCACCCAAAGGATACACGAGAGATAAACATAACTGCCTTTATTGGAAGTGGGATTCACCGAGGATAATTTTTGTAAGTAATAAGGGTATTCAAAAAAACCAAGTGTTAACCCATTTTGGGCTTGTTAAACCGCAATACCCTTCAAAAATTTATTAATTCAAGTTTTCTGTGGATTTCTCTAAACAAGTCTTGTAGATTTTCATGAAAAATTGCCCACTCGCAGGTCTTAGGGTAACATTACAAGTTGCATGGACAAAATATTATGGTGAGCATTTGTCAACCCTCTACAGGCTGCTAAAAGTCAAAATTGTGATAAAATGGGCTGTTTTTGTACAGCGACAGCACCCAATGGGTATGCCAAATGAAAAGTACCTTCTTTTATCAGACGCAAAATTTCTAAGGAAACATTTTTGTAAGTAGTAAGGGTATTCAAAAGTCAGTCTTAACCCATTTTTTGCTGGTTAAAAAGAGATACCCCTTAAAAGTTTAAATTCTCATTTTCTGTGGATTTCTCTAAGAACACCTTGTAGGTTTTCAAGAAAAATTGATTATTCGCAGGTCTTTGTGTGACATTACAAGTTGCATGGACAAAATATTCCAGTGAGCATTTATTAACCATCTACAGGCTGCCAAGCATTGTAATTTTGTTGAAATGGGCTGTTTCCGTGTTAACCCATTTTGGGCTGGTTAAAAAGCGATACCCCTCAAATGCTTAAAAATTCATGTTTTACGTATATTTCTTGAAAAGTGTCAAATAGATTTTCAAGAAAAAACTGGTCATTCACAGGTTTTGATGTGACATTACAAGTTGCAAGAACAAAATATTCTTATAAGCATTTCTTAACCCTCCACAGGCTCTCAAACTTCAAAACTTTGATAAAATAGGCAGTTTTCAGTCACCCATAGCATCCAAGGTATAGCAGAGGAATAAACATTACTTCCTTTATTGGGAGTGGAATTCAGCATGGATGATTTTTGTAAGTAATAAGGGTATTCAAAAAATCAATCCTTAACCCATTTTGGGCTGATTAAACAGCGATATCCATCAAAAGCTAAAAATTCATGTTTTTCCTGGATTTCTTTAAAAAAAATCTTGTAGCTTTCAAGAAAGTTTGGTCATTCACAGGTCTTAGTGTGACATTACAAGTTACATGGACAAAATATTCTGTAAGCATTTGTTTAACCTCCATGGGCTGCTAAACATCAAAATTTTGATAAAATGAGCTGTTTTCGGACACCAACAGCATCCAATGGATATATAACATAACTTCTATCAAATGCAAACATTTAGGGAAAATTGTTTGTATGAAGTAAGGGTATTCAAAAATCCATGTCTTAATCCATTTTGGGCTGGTTAAAGAGAGATATCTCTTGAAGCTTAAAATTCCTATTTTCTGTGGATTTCTCCAAATGCTTCATCAAGACATTGAAAATAAAATGACCATTAGCAGTGCTTTGTCTGACCTTACATTTTGCATAGACAAAATATTCCGTTAAGCATTTGTTAACCCTCCACTGGTGCTATACATCAACATTTTGATAAAATGGACTGGAACCAACAGCACCCTATGGGTATGTAAAAGATAAACAAAACATCTTTTACTGTGTGTAGAATTCACTGAGGATCATTTTGTAAGTAGTAAGGGTATTTAAAAAAATGAAGCTTAACCCATTTTGGGCTGGTTAAGGAGAGATGCCCCTTAAAAGCTTAAAATTTACATTTTCTGTGGATTTCACTAACTGCCTATTGGCAATTTTCAAGAACAATTGGACATTGGCAGGTCTTAATGTGGTATTACAAGTTGTGTGGACAGAATATTCCGCTCAACGTTTGTTAACCTCGCTACATGCTGCTAAACATCAAACTTTTGATAAAATTTAAATTTTCAGACACCAACAGCACCAAATGGGTATGTAACAGATAAACATAAACTCTTTTATGGGACACAGAATTCACAGGGGATAATGTTTGAAAGTACTGAGGGTGTTCAAAGAAGCAAGCCTAAACCCTGTTTTGCTGGATTAAAGACAGACAACCCTTAAGAACTTAAAGTTCACATTTTCTGTGGAATTCTTCAAGTGGCTCTTACAGATTTTCAAGAACAAAAAGACTCTTGAGAAGAATTATTCTCACAAGTGTTCATTAACTAACTCTCCACAAGCTGCCAAGCATAAAAATTTTAGATAAATTTGAGATATAATGGCCTGTTAGCAAATAGCCACAGCACTTAATGGGTATGTGGCAAATAGTGCATGGAGATTTCTTTTCCAGGTTCGGTTTCGGTTTTCCACTTTATTTTTTTTTAAATCTTGGTTTAGGTTTGTTTTTTTGGTATTCTTTCCAGGCCCTTCAATTAATCTAAATCACTATTGTCTTACTAGAAAAGGCCATAGAAATGTCATCTGAGAGCTATTTGAAGTGTCCTACTGGCAGTACTAGGACATAGCACACTTCACTAGCACTCAGTTGACGAAGTGTTAATATGAATTTGGAGCAGATTGTATGTATTTTGTTTATATTCTTGTTGAATGTATTCTATTTGGTAAATGCTATACATCAGTGGCAGGGGGGGGGAGGGGGGGGGGGGTGCTTCCCTCGCTCCACACACTTTTCCCTTGGGCTCTCAAAACCAAATTTCAAATTGCTATCTGACCCAATCTGGGCACCTTTGAAGATCTAATCAGGCATTGTAGAAAAGCTCAGATATCGCCCCTGTGGCATCCAAAATAGAATATGAAATCACTTTCCCGGGGCAGGGCCCACAGATCCCAAACCAATGGGTGGCAGACACACCCTATCATGCCCACACCCCTGGCTCAGGCCTACAATCTTTGTGGGAGATGCCAAAGGCATATAGACCTTAGACCCCCCATCTTACTTAGCCCCCCTCACCCCTCCCCCCCCCCAAAAAAAAAAAAAAAAAAAAATCTCGAAATCCTGGCACTGCCACTGCTACTTAGTATGCATTATATACCTGTTTTGTTATTTTGTGTTAAGTTTTAATTTTGATAAATTAAATAATTTGAACTTGTAACTTTTCTGTTATGTTTCACATCACCACAATACAGTGACTCCATTCACTGTCCTGTTCCTCGATCCCTCACTGGACCTCTCACCTCCTTTCGAAGTACTGAGTATGATCTCTCCCTCATATAGTTATGTGCAAAATAAAATGGATTTACGAAATCGAGTATCACATGGGGAATAAATGGTCAAAGTAAATAACACTATTTTATTTCATGCATTTAATATGAGATGAATATGACTGAAGAGAAAAAAAAAAAATGCTCATGAGTTCCGACACTCCCCAAAATTCATGTAGTGGGCCTAAAAGCCCATACTCACAGGCCATAGTTTTTCTTGTGTAGGCCCCCACCGGCTATTCTCACATCACGGGGTGTGACTTATACAAAGGTAATACTTGCAGGGGAGGTATTTTGGCTGAAAATATTGGATGCGACGTATTCGTGGGAGTGACTTATACACGGACATATACGAAAATAATCGTTTTTGGATTTGCCTGTTTTGCTGATGTTTGCTGCCATTTTCAAGATGAGATTATGGGGGGTGGGGGGGGGGGGGGTGGTATGGGGTCATTGTAAATTTTGAGGTTTAATGTCAAAATATGCAAAAACCATATGGACGTTTTTTTTGGCGCCTGTCGGTTTGGTTTTTCGGTTTGCAGCAAAAACCAAAACCAAACCGAAAAATCTCCATGGTCTAGTGGCAAAGAAACATAACTTCTTTTGTCGGATACAGACTTTTTGGATGCTGATATTGATATTAACCCTCTCCACCAATAATAATGATTTTAACCATAACTTTCTTTTATACAATCTGGGTCATTTGAGACTATTATACTCACTTTTCTCAAGGCATCAATAAAGATACTTTAGTGATACAGTTAAAAACAATTGTTCAGACATTCTGGGGCCATAAAAAATCATGGAATCTCATCTGGAAAAGCCATGATTCTCCAGAATCATAAAATCTAGTTTTTCATTTGAATGCCTTACTAGATGTTCGAAAAATTAAAGAAAATTTACTTAAATTGCCAATAGCATTCATTGCTAGCACTTCCAGAACCAGGATCCATTCTATTATAATGATAAAACATAGAATTCCATGTCTCTGGCAATACATTGTTGTGATGTAAAACATTTTTGGAAAGGGCTCTCATAGCCTTTTTTAAAAGTGTATAACATCACAGTACATTATTGGCACAGTGAAGAAATTTTTAAATTCAAGAAGACAACTTCAGTATCTCAGGTAGCTGCTTTTCTTGTTCTTGCTTTTTCCAACCAAAACCAAAATTTTTCTTACTGGCGGAAGCTCCACTGTGCAGTGCCTTGCTTTATTATTTTTGGGACAATAACTGTAACAACAAATGTATTCTTTACTTACCTGTATTTCACTTATTAATCTCTGTTGTTGTGCAGAAAATGTAACTTAAAAATCAACATCAACAGCGATATGGGAAATTAAAGTCACTTTTTCCCCGTGAAAACCCTGGAAGTGAAGTAGTGCTTGTCTACGGTGGTACTCTAAAATGGGGAACATGTATGTAAATTATTGGCTGGACTCCAACTTTATATCCACGTTTCTGTCACAATTAGCCATTGTTTACAAATATATTACCTTAACTCTTTCAACACTGGTGGTATCTTCCATGCCAGTTAAATGGCAGGGTCCATATCCATTATTTGGGGGTAGAGCAATTAATATTTTCAATGTGCAGCCTTCAGGCACATGTTCACTTTAGCCATCCTACTTAATGAAATTATGACGTATCATGTTCCTGGACCGGAAAAGTGGTATCTCGTGTTGAAAGAGTTAAACAGTGATAAATAAAATAAATAAATAAAATCACTTTCAGATACTGTGGCTATGCAGTAGAATCCACAGTATGAGCAGTCATATGCAGCTTTCTTTCTTCACTTTGTTTGGACTTTCATTTCTAAGGTTGCCTCTTAAGTTTTATGTGCATCTTTGTTCTATTTAAAGTTGTATAGAAACTGTAATTGATATTGAGTCACCAGCAGCCTTATTCACAAGCAGCTTATAAAGACAACTTAATATTGTTTTTGTAAGCAGATGCTGCATTTAATTAATATAAGCCCTTTCCCAAACAAATTGAGGAAGTCTATCAAACACTTTTCAAAAATCATTTTTATTGAATTGCATTGGAGAGTGGACAGTTTTCAATTAATTATCTCTTTATATTGGTTGAACTTCAAGAAAAAAATTCTCAATCAAGAAGCACTAGTTAGTGCTTAACTCTTTGCCTAACGAATCTACTGCATTCATCCATGTAATTTACAAATTAAGCTGTTAAAAAACAATCTCACCAGCTGTGACATTGGAGATTGCATCTATTTCACAAATCACTTTCCTCATAATCTCTGTTGTGTAATTTCGTTTCAAATTACAAATTACTTATAATGCCCTGGTCATAAGGCTGTTGTGCTGTAAAAGCAAAAAAAAATGGTGCATTTTTGTTGCTTCATTGCTTTCTCAAACTCTTTTAACCACTGTATAAACAATTCAGAAGTCATCCAGGAATTTACATTGTTTCTATACTTAGCCCTTTACCTAATTCGAAAAGCAGACAACACTTGTAAATAAACTTCTTGAAGCACTAATTTTTTTGATTTTTTGCCTCGGAAACATAGCTTATGACCCTTCTTTGGAACGAGCTCATTCAGCTCATTCCAATGAGTGGTCATAAGCTATGTTTTTGTGTCAAAAAAAATGAAAAAATAATAAAAATTGAATGGTGAAGTTTGTGATAACACTGGTTTTGGCCATTACATTTGGTAAAGGGTTAACTGGCAAGACTTTCTTGTAATGAAAACACCTTGGATCTTTTGATTTGCCTATAACCAGCAATTATCATTTACTGACATATTTTAGAAATTGGGAATGGTACACCTGTCTTTTGCTTTCTTTCCACCTCTCACTTTTCATAGTTAATGCCCCATTTGGGAGTGCACTATAATATAATCCAGTCTTGTTGGCATTATAAATATCATCTGATAAGTATTTTTGTAACAAATCCCACAGAATATTTTGCATCCATGCTGAGTCTGCTGATTTTAAATCTGTGTCTTTCTTTTTGCTATGCAGTTTCTTATTTGACATTTGATTAATGTTGTTTCCAGTGTGAAAGCCAACTGCAATTTGGATTAAAGTCTGGTTTATCAATATGAAGCACCAAATCCTTTTATTTCTCCATTTAGTATGTCACCAAAAAGGTGGTGTGTCCTTGCTTCTTGTATTATCAAACCAAATAGACAAGGCCTGTTCTACATTGACACCTTTTCCTGTTCATTGTCTCTTTCTATCTTTATTTGTATATGATGCCCAATTTTAAAAATTTCTCTATACTTTGCAGCAATTTAAGGTGATTCTAAAGTCATGGCTGCCAACATGGAAGCCAGAAACACAGAAAAATGTGAACATTTCATTAAACAATAACTTGGCAACGAAACAGCCTTGCCCTTGGATACCAGGGTTGGGGGGGAATGGTCATGTCACATAGAACGTGATGGGACCCGCAAAATATGCATTTAACAAATTTACGAGTCATTTGGAGACATTAGAAAATGTGTACTGTCAAAAAGTCGGAAATGGCGTGGACAGGATTTAAAAAAATAGCGAGACGCCTCACTTTCCAATGAACAACCAACGTGAGCTATCAATAATGTACTGCAGCAGTTGAGTCTTAATTTTTAATAAAACACATCGAAGATGGGACTAAGCACGTTGTCAAACTGGGTCGATTGAGTCTCAAAAGTGTCCGCCATGTTTCCGGTGGGAAATTCAAAACACTGAAGGTTGTGGGCAACATTGCGACAAAAGATCATATTGGAATTCAGGGGAGGATTTTTAGCTATCACTAGGGATTCAAATTGTAATTGCCATGCACAATTTGTAGAAAACTCCAGTGAAATTGTGCTTCTATTTAAAAATAGTCTGTCAACAATTTCCATTCTGCACATGCATGCAGAACAGATTTTCATTTTCAGCATAGTTTAGTATTGCTGTAGATGGGGATTTCAAAAAGCAGGCATATAATAAAAAGATCATCAGTACTGTGATGTTTTCTGGTGTGCTGTAGCATCACTCATGGAGGACCTTTACCAAGCACGAATGCAGGACCTCCTTAAAGTAGGAATGCACCATCGGCGATACTGCTTGGTTGAATGTACTCACTCGATACAATACAGCACACCTCAAAAACTTGACTAGACTGATCTCTATATATCTATCCCATTGATCAAACGGGATCGATCAGAGAAGTTAATATAATTTTTCCTAGTCCTCAGATTGTGAGGAGCCCCCATGGTTACAGCTTACATGTTCATTATTCCATGGTTGAAACTGGATAATTTAACTTTTGGCCCAACTGACTGAAAGTCAGAGTGAACTATCCTGATCACTCTTCTTGTGGCATACATTGTAAAAGGTGGTGTTTGAGTTTTCTCCTTCCAAGCCACTTGTCCTATTCCAATAAAATTCCATATGAATGATCACGGGGAGGGGCAATTCAGCTTTGATAAAATTGATATGTTTCCCTCCCCACCCCCATGGGGAGAGGGTGAGAGAAAATTGCCTCAAATTGTCAAAAAGTCTTTTTCTCTAGATGCGATGGATGGAATTACTTGAGGTATACACTAATGTTTGTTTGAAATCTTCAAAAATCTCAACCAAGAGAACTTTTAATATTCCTGGTCCCGAATAACAAGTTGAACAATTTTTTTTAATCTGACGTCAAATACCAGAGATATGACGTTAATACTGACAAGGGTTACCCCCACCCATATGGTGACAGGCCTACTCCCAAAGCTATGTAACATAGTACAGTGGAGTCCACTTAACTGGATATCTCTTAACTGAATAACCCTGTTAATTGAATATAGTTTCTTCTCAACCTACTCACAGTTGTTTACAATTGGCTGTAACATAAGTGCAAGTCCTACTTCGGAACTAACTCAAGCTAATAACTTTTCCAAACGAGTAGGAAAAGTGGAAGAGTGTAAAAGCACGAAAAAAAAAATCTAAAAAGGGTCGAGCGAGACTGATGCTCGACATTACAGGTACTCTCTCTGCACACCTCTTGCATTTACCATGCACATGCACAACAACCGTGACGACAATTCCTTTTTTCTGCCATCGTGCATGGTTGGAATTTTTGTGACTCGTGCTGCTCAGCTTGTTTCTTCGAGAACAACTTGAATAACTCGCTACGATTATTGTTTTATGTGCATTCTAGGATTGTATCCTTTACTCAAGCTCAAAATTGTTGTGTTTTTCTTTATATTTATGCTCATTTTAGCTTGTGTTATCTTTGCTTATCTTGCCTTTTCCGCACGCGAAAACGCGACCCTCATTGATCGGTTTTCTGCCGATGGGAAGCTTGAATCTTTGGATTATTTTTTCCCACAAGAAATTCTATTTTGCTATTACTTCAGTGATTTAGTGAGATAGTTCTGCACATGTGTGATTTCAGTGTACTGTTGTCTCTCGTCTGTTTTGGACGTGGTCTGAATTTGTGCGACAAATTTTGTTTACGTTGCTCTCATATTATTGCGACACAAAAAATGTTTTCAAAAGTACCAACGTGGTTGGTTTCTTCTTGAAACACCATTTTTAGGGTGTTTTTTTGTACCAGCTATAATTATGACAGATATTCTATGTGTCGGTGGTGTTGTTTGAACTTTTGTGTTTTTCTTTGCACATTGCGAAGCAACATGCATCTATCCTGGCAGATGCCATGTTGACTCGTAATTCATGTAACGTGAATATTGATGATCCAAACCTGATTGACAGTATAACTCGGGTTAATTCACCATCTACTGAAATAGTTGCAACACCAGCTGAAAATGTAAAATTAAAGAATACGGTTTACTGACGTTTCGTACACAAGACGTTTCGTACACGCGACGATTCGTACACAAATAAGACGTTTCGTACACAAAAATTGGATGTTTCGTACACGAAGTGAGCTTTTCATACACGTATTTAATTATCTGTTTTAGACCTAGTATTATAAAATTATTTATTATTTTTGTTACATTAAATTAATATTTTTACATTTATGAATATCTCCCGTGAATATTTATGTAAAATTATTCCTGTTTTTATAGATACTGTTGGTGTTTAATTGCATGTTAAATAGGTTAATTTTCCTTGATTTCTTTGATTTATTGTTTGATTTACTGTTTGATTTTACCGATGAGTGACTTGTTCGAATATTGCCAGGATGTTTTTAGGTTATTTTGTTTGTTTGTTTGTACATGCGATGACTAATCTAGTCAGCGGTAAATTGCAAAGCGTCTGACAAGCTTTCACTGGAGTCTACAAGTGCCCATATAAGTTGTCATAAAAACGCAATAAAATTTTATCGATATTTGCCCTTCAAAGATAGTACTAGTCTCTGGTTCCATTTCATGGGAATCCCTTGGACTTTCCATTAAATGAACCAAATACTGTTGCTATCAATAAAGGGCAAATATCGATAAAATAAAATCAGTTTAGCATAATGCAATGAGGTGATTCGTCGAAAATGTACAGTATCGCTGGAGATAGATTATCATAAAAATTAAAATCACCACGTATTTATTGGAAAATAAAATTATTTCATGCAAGAAAATAGTCTTCTTTCTTTCTTTTAAACCCCAAATCTGAAATTAGAAGGAAAAAAAGTGAGATATAAAGAGAAAATGCGAAATTGAAATCTGTGTACGAAACGTCCAGGCTTTTTGTGTACGAAACGTCCTAAATTGGCCGTGTATGAAACGCCCGTGTACGAAACGTCCAGCACCCAAGAATACTAGTGTTGCTAGTTCATCTAAAGCTAGAAAAAGTTCTTCAAAAACTGGCTTCAAATTCGTTTTCGACATTTTCTTCACCCAGTGCTGTATCTGGCAAGAAGCGTTCTCATGTTTCCAGTGATAATTCAAGGTCATCTGTTGAGCCGACAACTTCGGACATTTTATCATTATTGAAAACAATTCAGGAAGGTCAATCTAAATCAAATGAAATTGTTCGTTCGTTGAACGAGAGAGTTGATGAACTTTATAATTATGATTACAGTGTTGATCAGAATTTTGAGTGTGGTGACGATGATAGTTCTTGTAAAAATTCTGAAAATTCTGAAACCGCCTCTGGTGATGGTCAAGGGGGTGATGTGTCTGACGAGGAGCCTCTTGAAAAAACGCCTAATTTAGACAATTCTGTTTCAAACTGGTTCAGGGATGCTGGTAAACATCTTGTGGCCCATCAATTGATTCTCATTTAGCAGACTGTATTAATGTTTGGTTTACAGATGGGCTTGAAGATGAACATTATCATGAAATTTTGAAGAGTTCTGTCAGTGTTTGTCCTGAGAATTGCACGTCTTTGGTTACAGTTAAAACAAATCAGTTGGTGTGGGATTTTCTTTCACCGGCTGTTAGAACAGTTGATGTCAAAATGCAGAATATTGACATGTCAGTTATCAAGGGTTCAGTTATACTGACAAAAGTGCTTGATAAGCTGGGTGAGCTCCTTTCTTCTGATGATCAAGACATTATTGAACGAGCTATGGAAGCTCATGCTCTTTTTGGTCACAGTAATAGACAAATACATTTATTACGTCATGATTTTATGAAACCCGACATGAAAGGTGAATATGGGCATATGTGTTCACACAGTGTTAAATTTACTGATTTATTGTTTGGCAATGATGTCACCAAAACCGTTAAGGACATTGGAGCAGAATCAGCAATAAAATAAGTGGTCAGTCACAATTTCGAGGTAATGGCTATCGTGGAAGATTCCAGAGAGATAGAAGTCGAGGTAGAGGACCACGTGGTGGTTTTTCAAGAGGACGTTTCTTCAATGCACCTCGTTCTGACAATTACAGCAGCACAGATTCAAAAACCTTCCGAAGGAGGGTCTCGAGTCGACCCAACACAAAATAGACTCAACTGCTCAGGTAATTACATTTAAAGCAGGTAGACTGAAACATTTTGTTGGAGCAAGGAAAGAATTTACATGTGATCCTTTTGTTATTGATATTATTTCCCATTGTCATTTGTAGTTTACTAATGCATTAGAGCCTGTTCAAGAAGTGGTTCCTCATCAGCCAAGTTTTAATGGCTATATCAATCATGCTATTGATTTAGAACTTAAAAATTATTTAGATATGCAAATTATTAAAGAAATTAATTGGAAACTTGATGGGTTTGTTTCCAAAATCTTTGTTGTGCCAAAATCTAATGGGGAATTTCGTGTGATTCTCAATTTGAAACATCTAAATGAATCTATAGTTTACCATCATTTTAAAATGGACACATTTGAAGTGGCTCTAAAGTTAGTGACACCAAATTGTTATATGGCCTCAGTTGATTATCAACATGCATATTTCTCTATTCCTGTTGCAGTTGAACATCAAAAATTCCTGAGGTTTACTTGGAAGAATAGAATGTTTCAGTTTACTTCATTACCCCAAGGTTTGGCAAGTGCCCCAAGATTATTCACAAAATTGTTGAAACCAATTCTCTCAACATTGAGACGATTAGGTTTTAAGAATATCGGTTACACTGATGATACGTTATTGTTCGGTGATGATGTTGAGGAATGCCACAATAATGTTGAAGCTACTGTTTCTGTGAGTGAAGGTTTGGGCTTTGTTATCAATTATGAAAAGTCTGTTTTCATGCCTCAGCAGAAAATAAAATTTTTGGGTAATATTATTGATTCTGTACATATGCTTGTGTATTTATCAGATGATAGGAAAAATGTAATATTTAATGAATGCAGTAAGCTTATAAACAAGAGAGAAGCTCCTATTCGTGTGGTAGCTAGTGTGATTGGACTTTTAGTTGCAAGCTTTTCTGCTGTTGAATTTGGAAAATATTTTGCAGGCAATTAGAAATGGCTAAAATTTGTGCCCTTCAAAATTTTGCACATGTTTTTGATAGAATTATGTTAATAATTACTGATAACATGAAGCAAGATTTGAGTTGGTGGATTGATAATGTGCATTCTGAACATCGACATATTTGTCATGGAAAGATTGAAGTCATTATTGTGTCTGATGCCTCCTTACTGGGATGGGGAGCTATCATGAATGGTCAGAGGACTGGTGGCCATTAGTCGCCAGCCATGGTTAACAATCATATCAATTACTTGGAACTGTTAGCATGTTTTCTTGCACTCTATATCTATATCATATAACATGGGGGGTTGTAAGTCTGTATGGTGCAATGATCTTGCTGTTAAAATCTGGCTTTGGTGCTGGAACAGAAATATTTGGCTCACTGCGTCTCATATTGCTAGCACAGATAATGTTATTGCAGACAGTTTGTCACGGCAATTTTCTGATATGACAGAGTGGAAATTGAATTCTCTGATTTTTTCTAAGATTTGTGATCATTTTGGCATGCCCAGCATAGATCTATTTGCTTCTCGGTTGAACAAACAAATTGATTGTTTCTGTTCCTGGAGACCAGATCCAGATTCTACTTATGTTGTTGTTTTTGCTTTGAATTGGCATAATATTTATGACTATTTATTTCCTCCTTTCAGTTTGTTAGGCAGATGTCTGCAGAAGATTCGGAGCAAGGAGATGGACTGTATTTTGGTGACACCAGTGTGACCAACTCAACCGTGGTTCAGTTTGGTGATGGAACTACTTGTCGCGAAACCTCTCATTCTACCGCAGAGCAAGAATGTATTGTTTCTTCCTCATTCTCAGGAGTTACATCCTTTACACACCACTTCAGTACTATGGCATGTCGTCTATCAGGTATAACTTTGAAAAGTCTGGCATTTCTCAGGACGCAGTCAGCATCCTTATGGCATCCTGGAAGTGCGGAACCCAGAAAGAGTACAGTTCATTCTTTTAACGATGGTTTTGCTACTGTAGTGAAAGGAAAGTTGATCCATTTTCAGTACCTATCGAATTTATAATTGAATTCTTATCAAGCCAGCTTCAAAATGGTTTGAGACACAGTGCTATTAACACTGCTAGAAGTGCTTTATCTGTGTTGGGTTTCATGTTTGATGGGGTGTCATTAGGTCGACATCCGCTAATTATTAGGTTTATGAAAGGTGTGTTTAATCTACATCCAGCTTTACCTAGATACTTTTGCATGTGGGATGTTTCAGTTGTGTTCGAATATTTGAGAACATTATCACCTAATAGCAGTTTATCTTTGCGGCTACTTTTAATGAAGCTTGCTATGTTTATTTCCTTAACATGTGTATCACATGTTCAATCATTACGTTTATTGAAAATATCAAATATGATTCAGGAAGAATCATCTGTTGCCTTCTCATATGATGAATTGTTAAAGTCAAGTCGACCAGTTATTACTAACTCAACATTAGTTCTGCATAATAATTCTGATGATGACCGTCTCTGTAGTGTATCAGTTTTGAAAGAATATTTGCATCGTACTTCTGTTTTGAGACAGTCTGTGGATTTTCTTTTCATCAGTTTTATTAAACCACATTGTGCTGTGACTTGAGATACGTTATCCAGGTGGTTAAAATAAATGGGTTATGACGAATGCTGGTATAGATGCCTTTCAGTTCAAGTCTCACAGTGTGAGATCTGCTGCTACTTCAAAAGCTAGTAGCAATTGTGTACCCATCGATCAAATACTAAACAAAGCTGGTTGGTCTAATGCTGGAACATTTGGAAAATATTACAAAAAGACCATTGTAAATGAAGATAATTCTGCTTTGTTTGAGCGGGCAGTATTAAAATCTTGAATATAATTAATTATTATTTGATCTATGCTCTCAATTTGCAGGGTAATGCTTTAAAGTCTCACTTAATCACTGAAGTGATTAATAGCGAAATAGAATTTAAAAATTAGACGAGGCTTAAGTTCGGTCAGACGAAGTATGATTGTGATTCTATGAGGTATTAGAATCACTGGAGGGATTAAGTGCCACCCTCCCTCCCAGCAGTTGTCTGTTGTGAAACAGATCTGTTATTTATAATTGGTACATTATTGAACTTGGCTTTTTGTTGATTACACCACAAAATTGGAGTTTTTTAAAGACTGAAGTTGCACATGCGCAGTACTATCTCACTTAATCCCTCCAGTGATTCTAATACCTCATAGAATCACAATCAAACTTCGCCTGACCAAAGGTAAGCCTCGTTTAATTTTTAAATTATTCTGTCACCTCTTTGGACAATGCCGAAAACACTCACTTGTCCTTCTTGTATGCAGGTGAAACATGTCGATGATGTTCACAGTACTTGTGTCACTTGCAACAATTGTCCTTAGGCCCATCCCTGTGGTGTTTGGTCTTCCAAGTTCTGGGCTTCCGTTAACAAGGTGGTTCTAACCAGAGCTAGAACCCCTCGTTCTCGGGGCAAAGGTAGACGTGCCTCCTCAGATATTCCTGAGAGTGCATGTGGTGACTCTGTCATGCAGGATGTTGGGCAGCCTTTTTCGGTAGCAAGTTCCTCCACAACTGTTGGCAGTGCTGGTGCTGGGACGCCTGAAGTGGGGACTGCAGTCTCCCTTCCTTTGACTCCCATGGTCACCCTTAAAGCGACTGTTTACGTTGAGAGTTTTTCCGAGGTCAGTTCGGCCGCTATCTCCGATTTGCCACCTGCATCATCTGCAGTTGCTGAGGAAATTGTTCATGCTGCTCCTATCTTGCGGGGATGGTATACAGTCTTGGGGGCCCAATGATGTATCTGGTGGTGAGTAACAGGGTGCCCAGCCTTTCCTGGCTTCTCAGCGAAGAAGGCTATGCCTTCCCTCCTGCATCGATTCTTCCTCAGGTGTTGGCGAAGATTCGCAGTTGCAGTTGCAGGGTCATCCTGATTGCACAGAGGGTGTGGATCAATCGGCTGCGGCCTCTGATTGCAGATCGGCCAATTTGTCAACCTGTACACTTCTTTCCCAGGGTCGACTCAGGAAGTATCACAAGAACCTGGCGAGCCTGTCTCTTCACTCCTGTCTTTTATCAGGTCCTGTCTCCGACGTAGAGGTTTTTTGAGACGAACAGTGGAGTGCATTTCTCCTTCACGGCGACATTCCACTGGCATGACTTACGCTGCTAAGTAGAAAGTTTTCTGCCGCTGGTAAACGGCTCAACATGTGGATTACCGAAATCCATCAATCGCTCAAATTGTGGATTTTCTGGTATACCTTTTTGACTCCAAGGGCCTCCAGCCTGTTACTATTAAGGGCTATCGGTCTATGCTGTCAGATACGTTCTCTTATGTGGGAAAGCGGTGCATCCGTCGTAATCTCTTTCTCTCCAAACTGATCTGGAACTTTTCTCTGAAGAGGCCACGAGTTTTGCATCTTACACCCAAATGGAACTTGGCATGGGAGTTTCATTGTTTGGAGGGGGTGCCATTCGAGCCTTTATCTGAGACCAATATCTGTTTTCTCACATATAAGACTGCTTTCCTTATAGCGTTTGCTTCTGCCAGATGT
This sequence comes from Pictodentalium vernedei, assembly GCA_031216915.1. Classification (NCBI taxonomy): domain Eukaryota; kingdom Metazoa; phylum Mollusca; class Scaphopoda; order Dentaliida; family Dentaliidae; genus Pictodentalium; species Pictodentalium vernedei. Next base: position 224,978,742 of record CM062295.1, on the reverse strand, counting down.
GTCATTGAGCTTCATGCACTTTCTGTTGATTCAGCTTTCTTCAGAAATGAGGCTAACAGTTTAACCTTCACTACTGATTGCACTTTTCTGGCCAAGAATCAACTTCCTGATTCGGTACCTCCTCCCATCTGCTTTTGGGCTCTCTCTTCTGTCGATGGCCAGAGGCCTCTTCTTTGTCCTGTTTGTTCAATCAAGACTTATATTAATCACACACAGTTCATTCGGAAGGGCCAGAAGACATTCTTTCTGTCTCTCCTTCCTGGGAGGCAGTCTATCTCTTCCCATTCGATTTCCAGATGGATATGTCTCGCAATCAAACTGGCTTATTCCAGTTTGTCTGCTTCAGATCTTGTTTCAAACCAATTTAATGCTCATTAGGTTCATGCCATTTCTACTTCCTGGGCGTTCTTCAATTCTGTTTCGTTCAGGGACGTTATGAATGTGGCTTACTGGAGGAATGCTTCTACTTTCTCCTCCTTTTATCTCTGCCATCTACAGCTGCAATCTAAGGACCTTTTTTCTTTAGGCCCTCTCGTTGCTGCTCAGGCTGTTGTGCACCCTCATTAAATATGTATTTTTAGGTTTGTGCATCTCTCAGCCTTGTTCTTTTCAGGTGCTTCATTCTTTTCAACACTGTGGTGTTGGTGTTTCAGCTTCTTTTTCAGCACCTTTCCGCTTTTTTCTTTTACAGGTTTCGCTGTCATTCTCTGCCTCCTTGCATTTCTTTCTGCTACGCTTGTTGGTATTGGTTATGTGATTCACCTCTTCCTATTGTTTATTCAGCCAATTATAATCACTTGTGAATAGGTTGAGAAGAAATTAAAATTTTTTAGTAAATTTTGTTTCTCAACATACCTACCACAATTGTTTATCAGAGGCCCACCCTCCTAGGGGATATCTTTTGATATAGTTGCCTCCCCACTAAATCACAAACTTCTCATCACAGTTGATGCACTCGGTAAATGCAAGAGGTGTGCAGAGGAGTACCTGTAATGTCGAGCACCAGTCTCGCTCAACCCTTTTTTGATTTTTTTTTCATGCTTTTGCACTCTTCCACTTTTCCAGCTTGTTTGGAAAAGTTATTAGCTTGAGTTAGTTCTGAAGTAGGGCTTGCACTTACGTTACAGCCAATTGTAAACAATTGTGGTAGGTATGTTAAGAAACAAAATTTACTAAAAAATGTTAATTTCCCAACACAAAATCATTTGCCATACCTTTAGTACAAATTTGACATGTTAGTTGGATATAAGTTATAGAGTAAACTCCTGTCAATTGAATAAAAAATCTTGTAACCTATCAAGAAATTACCCGACTCTTCCCAGTTTTTCTTTGTTTATAGACCTATTTTTGGCCTTAGTACATCCAGTACAGGCATTTAATCTATTATATTTTGTTTAACAGAGCTCATGTCAAGAGGAATCAATTGGCTCAAGCCAATGCAAACTGTGCAGTTTTGTCCATGCACCTTCTCATTGTTGGGCCATCTCGGTGATGGACATGTTTTGTTGGATGACTGCAGGAAATTAGCATGTGATTTCAATCTCTTCTAGTTATGGTAGGGACAGTTAAAACTTTTTACTTTTTTAAATTCCATGATGATGGCTAATTGTGTCGCATAAAGATAAATAATACAATTTATTTTTATAGGTTCCTTCATTTTTATCTTTCAGATACCCATTAATTCTTTCTCTTGAAAACCATTGTTCATTGGGCCAGCAAAGAAATATGGCTACAGCATTCAAAGATGTATTTGGCGGTAAGTTTGTAATTGCAGATATTTTTAGCTCACCTGACAGCTTGGTGCCTGTCATCCATTGTCTGTTAACTTTGCATATTAGTCTTCTCTGGAAACACTGGACCAAACCCAATCAAACTTGGCATAAATTATCTTTGGGGGATAACCTTCCAAGTTTGTTCAATAGAAGTAGCTAAGCCGAATGGGCTGGGAGTTGTGCCCCAAAAATCTGAAATTTTTCAATAATCATCTCATAAACCACCAGTCATACTGTTTTGAAATTTGGTAGGCAGCTTCCTTATATGCTCAAGATTCAAGTTTAAGGAAACTTTGTCAGACAATATTTGGGCTTGTGCTGGGAGGGGCAATATTTTTTACCCTCTCCAGAAATGTTTTACAGACAGGTCCCAATTTGGTATACAGTACTATTATGGGACAGGTACTTGATTTAAGCCTCTTCAAATATTTTCTGTGCATCTGTGTGAACGCCAGGAGCTAAACATAGAAAAATATTAAAATTCCCAAATATTTCGCAAGCTGTACAGAACAAAGAATCGTTATTTGGTATACAGCATCCTCAGAACTAGTAGAATCGAATGGGTCCAAATATTCTCAATCAGTTGCATTAAGGGGGTACTATATGGGGGAATTGGAAATTCTGAGATCAAAAATGAAGAAAAAGGTTTTCTTTAAAACTTCCAATGGGAATCTTTCAATATTTGGCATACAACATCCTAAGGGAGATCTGAATCAGGCTTGTGCAAATCAAGTCCCTTGTTTTTGGGTTTTTTTTGACGTTTTAAAAATTTGTTAAAAAATTAAGCACCTCTGTTTATATTTAGGATCAATACAGGAGTCCACAAAACTTGGTGCAGTATTTTCTTCTGCAGAACAACCAGTCAGAATCTTTTGATATTTTGTATAGAACATCCTTATGGGGGTCAGATCCAAATTTGGTCAGTTAAGTCCCTGGGTTAATATTTGGAGCCCTAAGTAGGGCTGTTGCAATTATTTGATCAGTCAGCTAACCGTTGACTGTTGTAGTAATCGATGGTTTTTAGCTCACCTTGACGAAGTCAAGTTGAGCTAATCTAATCGCTCTCCGTCCAGCATGGCAAGCATGGACTCCTGATTACGATGGCCGGTTAAAATCGGCTGTTTATACGATGTTCTCTAGCTCCCACTTGACCTCTAGATCAGTCTAAATATTATGTATGCTCAGAACTTTGTGATATATGAAAAGTGTTGGTTGAGATAGAATACCTTTTCGGAGATGATATTGTGGAAATGTTGCAGTTTTTTGTAGAAGTTTCGATATTTCGAGTGTCTTTTTGTCAGTGTGTTAGCCAAAGTTATTCCTTACTGTGAGAGTTACTCACAGTGTCATAACTGGTCAAGGGTGATCGATAACAATCTCAACACAGCTGGAAATCTCAGCTTGGGTTAACGGTAAATTAACAATTAACAATGTCGGGAAAGTAACAAATCAAGCCAGGTTGCTCAGAAAAGAATCCATCGAATCCAGCGAAGCGTGGTCGTCAATCTTCGTCTGGACTCAGTTGCGACGAGTCAATGACTAACCCTATGTTGCCGGGTTTAAATAAGAAGATTGATGAGTTGGGAGAAAAGCTGTCTTCACTACCTTCATCCGACGATGTTCGCTCGGTTGTGGAGAACTGTATTGTCACTAAAATTGACAAAATGAAATTGGAACTTGAGTCTTTTATTCAAACAAAATTGAAAGATCTGGAGGTTCGTTTCGAACAAAGACTTGATTCGCTTGAAGTTGAAAATGAGCAGATGAAAACTAAAATTAATCATTTAAATAGTGAAAACAGAATACTACACGACAGGGTCGAAGAAATCAACGGGAAAGCAAATTCTGCTATACGAGCCTCAAACCAGAATGAACAATATTCTCGAAAATACAACATTAAAGTCTGGGGTCTCGAAGAAGAAAAGGACGAAAAACTAGCCGGCAAATTCTGTGCACTGTTGAAATTCACGACCACTGAGCTGAATGTGACAGAAACTGACATCCAAGCGATACATCGTCTTCCCTCGAGGAATAAGGACGTGCCACGTCCAGTTATAGTAAAATTCAACCAAAAGGACTTGAGAGACGCTACTTTGATGCATAGAAAGCAAATAATGTCAAAGACTTTGAAAAGCAATGATCAAAAAACAGCGGTGAAAGTGAGTGACGATGTGACAGCCTTAAATTCGAGTCTTATCAGGAAACTTTACCTGCACAGTGATATTGAGTCTACGTACCACCGTAATGGTTCTATTTGGGGGAAATTGAAAGATGGTAGAAAAATGAAATTTGACATTTTTGAGGATATAGATGCCACCGTGAAGAGATAAAAACTGTTTCCCCTCCAGAAACAAACACACACCCGTCTCCTATCTCCCATTCTTTTGTGAGAAAGCCAACACCGTCACCTACTTCTACGTATACTTATACCAACCCCCCCCCCCCCTCCCTCACCAACATACACACCATTCAACTTATTTGTTAACTTATAACATCAACCCACATGTTCAACTCATTCTCATACTTACAATCTTACTTACAATTTATACGCACCCTCACGCACCCTTTTGTGTGCATACAGATACACACATACACATCCATAACTACGTTTTCACACGTATGTGCCTTCATATATCCATGTAGAAGTCTCAAATGTCCACGTGTTCAAACACAGACACTCCACAGATACATTCACGTCTACACCTCCCTCCCTCCCCCATATCCTGCACACATAAGAGCAAGTTCAGGTTCCTCGATGCTCTCAACCTATATGATACGAACCCATATAATTTGTTGCAAACGTGTACCATCCAAGATACGTGCACGTTGTATCACTCTTACACAATGGCTTGGAAAAGGCCACAAACGTTCGGTTTAAGCAATTGAGGTGATCCAACTTCCATTTTTCAACCGCCTGAACCCTGTAATCCTCGGAAATCTATTGTCGTACTTGTCGCTTTATACCTGCATGGGTAGTTTTCTGATAGTCGATCGCGATTCTCCTCTCGTCGTCACTTAGCCGTACTTAAATTATGACCGAAATACTGAAATCCAAGGCTCACTGCCTGGATCTTTATTGACCCTTTACCACAAAATGCGGATGCAGACGACGCTTGCTTAAAAACTGTTAAATGACTAAACCTCTTCACCTTTTGTCTCGAAAGGGTTGTTTACGACCCCCTATTGGAAATTCTTCACCTTTGTCTCGAAAGCGTGGTTCAAGACACCCTATTGGAACGAGTTCAGTGAGGTCATTCCAGTGGGGTGTCGTGATCTATGCTTTCGGGAGTGAGATGAGAAACTACTGAAGCCTGTATGGATATTTTTGTGAGTTGTACTAGTCGGTTTTGACAATTATATTGGATATATAGTTAACAAAACCATATCCGCGACAGAGAGGAATAATTAAATACATATAATTGAAATAAATTGGGTGTCTACATGTACTCGGATTGTGTGTGTATATGTGTGTGTATGTATATATTGGTATGTATATATATATGTGTATGTATATGTGTATACAGGTGTGTGTCTATATATATCGTCACCTGGGTTCCGTTCAGTTCTATGTGCCTACTGGCATATATAGCGGAGTGGAGTTCAGGGGTCGCTATGTATATGGGTATTTGAGCATACATAAATGCACAAGTATATATTATATGGATGGATATGGTTGATGTTTTCTCGTATTCACTTCTCAATGTGATCAACTTAGCCAAAATAGAATCCCTTTTGGTAATCTCTAACGTATTCTTTGAATTGAAAATTTCATTCCCTTATCTCTACTATATTTTTTCCAACAATATATTCGTATACTTTGTATTTACCCACAGGCCAACATAAACGTTAGTTTCTGAGGGTAGGAGAGTTTAGAGAACATCAGTAATATGCTATTGTGAGTCCACATGCATCTGCATTTGTTATTTTTGGTTTTATCATTATTGCAACAGACTGTAGCAGAAGACGTAGCAGAAGTGACGTTGAATTTTTACCGAAACTATTATAGGACCCGGGGCATGAGCATAACGTTTAACTTTCCTGGAAGGAGCCATCTTCCATCTAGTATCCTACGATCTGTCCTATGTACTCACACAGCTGGAGATCATACTGGTATGTTGGTACTTAATGGCGGGTAGCATTACACTTGATGAGGTGCAGACAAATGCAGAGTACGACTTTATACAGCTCTACAATGGCAAAGTATGTTCTTTGCCCGAAAATAACGATTCGCCGTTCAAACATAATGCAAATGAGTGTAACTATTTTTCGCCTAATGACTTTCAATTGACAACAAGTAAAATAGACGCAGGCTTCTCATTATTTCATATCAATTGCCAAAGTTTGAAAGCTCACTGGGATTCCCTTCAACACATGTTGTGCAACTTGCAAACGAAAGAACATATTTTCGACATAATTGGACTAACAGAAATATTTCAAATTCCTTCAAATATTTCGTACACTCTAGAGGGCTATGCTCCAATCATTAAAAATATGAGACCCGAGAATGATGACGGCCGAGGAGGAGTGGGGATATATATAAAAGAAAATATAAAATACAAAGTGCGAAGTGATCTTTCGGTTTTTATTCCCCACGTTTTCGAATCTCTCTTTATCGAGATTATAGAAAAACACAATTCCAAAATTGTAGGTGTCATATATAGACCAAACACACCACCAAAAGCCGATATTAATCTTTTCTTATCAAAATTAAACGAAATAACGGATGTTCTTAATGTTGAAAGTAAAAAGGTTTACATCACAGGCGATCTTAACCTTGATCTTTTAAAAGAAGCCACACACTCCAAGACTGAGGAATATATTGATCTCATGTTCAGCCAAGGGTTCTTACCCTACATTACAAAACCAACAAGAGTAACTAGTCACTCTGCCAGTCTGATAGACCATATATTCTCCAACAATCTCTCAAGCAATACCTTATCCGGAATAATTATCACGGATGTTTCAGACCACTTTGGCGTTTTCTATATTGAAACAGCACTCAGGGTAAATGACATACCAAGATTCGTCTCGAAGAGAATTATAAATGCAGAAAGTATTGCCGAGTTTAAAATACTCCTCTCACAAAGTGATTTTTCCCCAGTGATGCAGTCCCATTGTCCAAATTCTTCATATGAAATATTTTTAAACATTTATATGGAAGCCTACGAAAAAGCATTTCCAATCAAAAACATTCGCCAGAATAGGAAATTTATTAAAAAACAACCATGGATGACCTGGGGACTTATCATATCTTCCAACAACAAACTAAAATTCTATAATAAAAAGCTCAAATTGCCCAACGAACAGAATAAACAAAATTATAAAAACTATTGTAGAATCTTTAATAAGGTTAAAAAACAACGCAAAGCGATTTATTACAGAGATATCCTGATCGAAAACAAAAACAATATGCGAAGAACATGGCAGATTTTAAACGAAGCAATCAACCAAGACAAACGTGAAGTGAAACTACCTTCATTTTTCATTCAGGATAACATAGAAATAAACGAAGCCCATAACATAGCAAACAAATTTAATAATTTCTTTGTCAACATTGGAAAAACAACATCCGAGCAGATTAAAAAAACAAACAAATCCTACTTAGATTATATGAACAGTAATGTTCCAAATACCTTTTACTTAACACCCACTACTCCCCCAGAGCTCGCACACGTGGTAAACAAAATGAAGCCCAAAACGTCAAACGACTGCCATGATATCTCAACACATCTTCTTAAACATACGGTAAACGAAGTTGTCGATCCTGTTGCACATATCATTAATAACTCTTTCATTAAGGGCATAGTGCCAGACAAGATGAAAGTTGTAAAAGTTGTACCGATTTTTAAAGCAGGCGACCAAAGCAGTTTTACTAACTATAGACCTATCAGTATACTCCCGGTATTTTCAAAAGTAATGGAAAAGCTAATGGAGACCAGACTCACAAGTTTCTTAGATAGATTTGATATTCTTTCTCCTAATCAATATGGATTCAGAAAACAACATGCTACAATACACCCCATTCTTCAGCTCCTGAAAAGCACTGCAATACAAAATAATAAACAAGGGAAAGATAGTACGTTAGCAGTGTTCTTGGATTTTTCCAAGGCCTTTGATTCCATAAATCACGAAATACTATTACACAAATTGGAAAAGTATGGAATCAGAGGTCTTGTTAACAGCTGGTTTAGAAGCTATTTGTCAAATAGGTCCCAGTATGTAACGTACGAAGGTCAGAAGTCGGACCTTGCAACACAGACATGTGGAGTCCCGCAGGGTTCGATCTTAGGGCCCGTTCTCTTTCTGTTGTACATTAATGACATTAGTAATTCCACCTCATTGAATCTTCTATCATTTGCAGATGATACAACAGGGCACGGCTCAGGCTCCGACAACAACTCCCTAACCAGATATTTTAATGAGGAACTTCAAAAAGTATTCGAATGGTGTTCGGCGAATCAGTTATTACTGAATGCCCAAAAAACCACATATATTGTGCTGAACCCAAATCAAAAAAATAACAATAATTTTTGCCAAGAGCTAAAAATAAATAATCAATCAATAAACAAAGTGGGAGCCACTGAAACCACAAAATCAACGAAATTTCTGGGTATAAGTATTGATGAACATTTGTCCTACAAGGCTCACATATCCCAATTATGTTCCAAAATAGCGCACGCCAATTACAGTCTCAATAAAGTTAAGAATATTCTCACACATGGAGCCATGAAAACACTTTACTACGCCTTAATACATAGCCATCTGTTATACGGAATACAGACTTGGGGCAACTCCAAGGAAATAAAAAAACTGGTAATTATGCAAAAACGGTCATTACGAATAATCAACAACAAAAGATATAATGCCCATACCGACCCTTTATTCAAGAAAGATAAAATACTTAAGGTTGATGATCTGTATAAACTACAAGCGTCCATGTTCGTCTTTGACTGGAAAAATGGTCGACTACCACCATCCTTTAACGATATCTTCAGAATCGTAGACAATCCGTTTGGGATGACTACCAGGCAGTCTGGTCTCCTACACATAGAGAAAACGTGAACCAAATCCCTAGACAAACTTCCTCTGTTCGCGTTTCCAAAGATATGGAACGCTCTAGATAACTCAATTCGTCTTATCAATAATAGAGACACATTCAAGAGAACACTTACTTCAAAATTCCTTTCATCATACTCAATCGATGTTCACTGTAGCAATCCCTATTGTCCAGACTGCACACTTTAAATTTGTAAATTTTCTAGGATACTTAATCACAGTGGGTCTGACATGCCCCTGTACTTTTACGACTAATTGACGTACTCTGCATAATAATCTGGAACCCTCGTCCTACCCAAGCTTGTTATTCGTGCCCGTTCCAAAATTATTTCAAAGAATCTCCTCAACACTCAAGAAAGAATCCGTAAACAGCAAACAATAGACAATTATTAATAATCTTTTAGACATCTTTCAGAACAGTTGATTAATCTTACGAGCGCACAACCCAGATATGTGTCGGTAAACCCTCACAACCTTTTTCTATGATGCGAGACTCATCGGTCATCGCATTTGTCGAGCACTCTTCAAAATGTACTCCCCGAATGTGCTAACCGACGTGGACTCAGTGCTAAAACATACCAACCAAGTGTGCTATCAATGCTTGTACTGCAAGTAGTTCTCACCGGAACACGGTGCTAGCTGAAATAGTGTAGTGGACACGACAAGCTGGTTACCATCCTTCAAATTGAAATCACCGGTCTCCAGCCGGAAAAGGTGTGGGACAGTATTTTTCTGGGTCATTAGTATGGCCCAATGCCATGACATTACTCGAGTTCCATTCCCTGTTTATATATAGTACATGATCTGCTACATGTAAAACTTCTGTAACAATTTTGATCACAGTCTGTTTGCAATTTTAAGGGGGGTGACAGGTAGACAGCCAATCTGGCTATGTCACCTCCCTCAGTATGCATACCAACAATCTCAAAAAATATATTTGTAATCGCTTTTTTATGTATACTGAAATAAAGATTATCTATCTATCCAAAACCATTGGGCCAATTCAAGTGAAAGTTTGTGTAAGTGATGGTCCCCAAGGGGCATTGCATTTTTGTTCAACTCAACATGCCCAGCCCCATAGGGGGGGGGGGGGGGGGAAATGCTCCAAAATATTTTTAAAATCTTCTTCTCATGAACCAGTGGGCACAATGACATGGAATAATGGTAAACACAAAATATGCTAACTGATGCCTAAGCTGGAAATCCTTTAATGTGGACAATTTACTGTAAATGTTTGGTCAAGCTTGGTTTAATATTGGTGTCACAATCATAAGAGAGCACCTATGCTGAAAGGAAAGGTGAATGTAATAAATGAACTTAAAAGATAATTGATCTGATTTGAGCCTTTTTATATGGCCACTATTACAAGTCCATGGACATTTTATAAAATGGCTACATCCATCGATTCAGCTGTCTGTTCTTCTAGTGTCTATCTATCAATTAACTTTTGTTTATCTGTGCAGTAATTTGAAAACTGTATGTCCTACAGATCCTGTTTTTTGTGGTAGATTAGGCTTGACAAGAGGAAGGTTCCTTTCAGTAACCAACATGCTAGCAAATCTAACATCACCACCATGGCAGTCATCGTGTCTGGCTCTTGTAGTAAATTATGATGCATTTATAATGTGTGAAGTATATTTTGCAGTGCATAATGATTGAATTTCCATTAAGCGGCTATATATAAAAGCTAACACCCAGCAGTGCTTTTGTTAGAACTTTGCACATGTATTTAGGTCCAATAAAATATACCTTTTCCAGAAGACATGGGAACCCTGGGAAGCGATAGGACCTGGTAACCAATGCCTGGGGTAGAAGTCCTCAAAACTGGGTATTATGGGTGTAAACCTTTCGCTGAACTTGACTTTAATTTATATCCAAAGTTGAGGTCACCATTATCCATTGTGCAGAAATATGTGACCAGTTCACCAATAAATAAATAGTGACCAAGATACATCGGGAATGAGATGCCATATCAGGAGACCCATTTTAAAGTCCTTGATAATGAGAAAAACACTTAAAATTTTTCTTTTGAACTAGTGACAACCGCTGACATACTTTTCACATTTCTGCCATGTTTGTGATTGATACGTTTCTTCAAATCATTTCTTGTTTCTATGGAAGATTCTTACCCCAGTTAGACAACTCAACACTTCTTGTTCCCCCTCTCCCTAATTCACACCTTCTCACATACCCTCCACTCTTCCATTCTTTTTGGACAACTTCGACCATGTGAAAGTTTTAGGCTCACTTCAGGCCTTTAGATTAGTCCAATTTGGGCACAATGGCAGTAGAGATCCACTGTATTGTGGCCTGGCAGGAGTGAAAGTGCCATCTTGGCATGTGTTTTGTATATTTTTCATGTTTTTTAGCTCACCTGAGCAAAGCTCAGGTGGAGCTTTACTAATCACTTTCCATCCGTTGTCCATCTGTCATCCATCGTCTGGCATTAACTTTACATTATCGACTTCTCTCATAAACTACCAGACCAAACTGAACCAAATTTGATGTGCATGTTCCTTATCATATGTCAATTCAAGTTTGTTTAAATGAAGTTGCCACTCCCAAAAGGGGCACCACAAGGGGCATAACTTTGATAATACCCATATGTTTTTGAAAAAAAAAAATTTATAATCTACTTCTCCAGAACAATCAATTAGAATCTTTTGATATTTGATATTTGGCTCAGATTTAAATTTGGGTTCATATCTGCATGGAAGTGCAAATTTTAACTTGGGGCAGTATAAAGAACATTCTTTAAAAATCTTCTTCAGATCCATGGCATCCTTGGGGGGGAGGGGGGGGAGTAAATTCCAGTTTGTCTAAATCAAGACCACAGATTGAAATTTTGGATCTCTGTGTGTACCAAAGTTTAACTTAATGCCATATGAGAAAAATTCTTTAAAAATCTTCTTCAGATCCACTAGTCAAAAATTTCTTCTTTAGAATGGCCTTATAATAGCCTTAATGTAAATACTGGATATCAAGGAATGATTTCTATGATAGCATTTGAATTTTAGAAAAAATAAATGATACGCAGGTTTGCTGAAATTTGAATTCCTGAATTCATATGTAAGGGAATTACAGTGATTCAAAGTCCTCTCTCTGAAGACTCATTGGCATTTTGTCTGATCAGTGCTTCAGTCTGTGCATTCGTATTTTGGATCAAAATTTTTAAAAGACCTTTTAGGATCCACCAGAAAGAATCTTCTGATATTTGAACTCCATGGAAAATTTATTTTTCATTTGTTTAAAGAATTCTGCTCATGAGTGAGGGTCTTTAATGTGGTGGTTTGGTCAATGGGGTAAAATGCTTCTTTTTTAGCTTAAGATGTTTTTTGATGGATTTCAAGTGATTTGATGCAAAAGAAAGAAAACATTATGTATAAAATCACTTGAAATCCTTCAAAACCCACTTAAAAGCCAAAGATAATGGCAGTCAGTGTACTGCTTGGTTTGCTGCCAATGCTGGAAAATAGAAGTTTAGATTTTCACATCTTGGAAAACCTTGGAGATAATGGCTCTTTGTTAGAATTACTGGAAATTTAGGCATTTAAATCATCTGACATGGACAACAGTTATAAATAATAATTACATGACTTCAGAGTGTTAACTGGTAGAGTGCTGGAAGCCCATATTTGGGCTTTAATCTGAAGTGCAGGTAGTCCATCTTAAAGACTTTATATTGAGTGGTTGCACTTCATATTATCCTTGAAGTGAAATTATTCAGTCTCCAAGGATTTGTCTTGTTACAATTTATGGGAGAGTGCCTATGGGCACTCTCCCATAAATTTTAACAAGGCAGAGATATGTCAACAAATTTTGATGACCAAAAATAATTTAGCACTCTACCAGTTAACTAACCATAGATGCTGAATATAACCTTAAATGCTCCTTTAAATAACCTTCTCATGTGAGCACCTCAGGTCCCCCTGGGAATTTTTGTTTTATTAACCCTTTACATGACATATTGGTCAAATATACCCAATGTTACACACAGAAAGTGAAGTTCAAATTTTGTCAGTTTTTAAATGTTTGCTTTCAAAACATAGATTAGGCCCCCACAAAGTAGATCTTCCTCTTTCTGAGGCAGTTTTTTTTGTAAAATTGTATGCAGGCAGGCAGTTTTTAGCTCACCTGAGCAAAGCTCAAGGGGAGTTTTACTAATCACTTTCTGTCTGTTCGTCCATCCGTCGTCCGGCGTTATCTTTACATTATCGACTTCTTCTCACAAACTACTCAACCAAATCTGGTGTGCATGTTCCTTATCCCATGTCAATTCAAATTTGTTCAAATCAAGTTGACCTGCCCCTTGGTAGGGCCATGCCCAAAAGTGAGCCTGAATCTTAAAAATTCTTCTTCTCATGAACCAGCAGTAGCAGAGTCTTGATATTAGTTGTGCAGCTTCCTTTTGGGGTGTACACTCTGATTTGTTCAAGAGAAGTTCAAGAGGTAAAATTTGCCATCGTTATGGCAGGGGCAAGAATTTTCACCCTTCCCAAAATTTCTATTTTCCAAACCGAGAGGCAGATTTGAACAAAATTTGATATGAGGGCTTATTGGGTCATAAGTACTTAATTTATGCAAAAAATGTTTTCCTGTCGCTCCATGGGAACCGCAGGAGCTAAAAATAGAAAACAATAATGCCCATATCTCCAAAATTACACCGCACTGAAAATTTGTATTTGGTATGAAGCTTCCGTAAGACCAATAGAATGGAATGGTCAAAAAAAATTGCTATCGGTTTTATCATAGGGTATTTTTTCGGGACTTTGAATAAGTGCTGAGTTAGCATTTTTTAACACTGTGGGTAATGGGAAAAACATTTAAGACTACTTTTCTCCCAAACCACTGCTCCAAAAGCTTTCAAATTTCACATATAACATCTTTGGAAGATTGTTTCACATGTTTATGGAAATCAATTCCTTGGGTTCATTTTTGGGCTCTCTATGGGAGCCCAAATGTTTAAATTAGTGCAGTATGAGGAATATTCTTTAAAAAATCTTCTTCAGATCTACCAATAAGAATCTTTTGATATTTGATATGCAGCATGCTTAGGGGGGTGAGATTCAAGTTTATTCAAGCCAAGTTCCTGGGTTTATATTTGGGCTCACTGTGGGAGCCTGAATTATAACTTAGTTCAAAATGAGGAATTTTCTTTAAAAATCTTCTTCAGATCCAGCAGTTGGAATGTTTTGATATTTGGTATGTAGCATCCTTGGGGGGGGGGGATTCATGTTTGTTGAAGCCATGTCCCTAGGTCCATTCGTGGGCTCACTGTGGGAGCTCGAATTGTAACTTAGTTCAAAATGAGGAATTTTCTTAAAAAATCTTCTTCTTCAGATCCAGCAGTCGGAATGTTTTGATATTTGGTGTGCAGCATCCTTACGGGGTGTGATTTAAGTTTGTTAAATCAAAGTCCCTGGGTTCATATTTAGGCTCCCTGTGGGAACCCAAATTATAACTTAGTTCAATATGAGGAATTTTTCTTTAAAAATCTTCTTCAGATTCAGCGGTCGGAATGTTTTGATATTTGGCATGCAGCATCCTTGGAGGGGGGGGGGGGGGGGGAGATTCAAGTTTATTCAAGCCAAGTCCCTGGGTTGATATTTGTGCTCCCTGTGGGAGCCTGAATTATTACTTAGTTCATTATGAGGAATATTCTTAAAAAATCTTCTTCACATCCACCAGTCAGAATCTTTTGATATTTGGAAAATGGCATCCCACTGGAGGTGAGATTCAAATTTGTTCAAGCCAAGTCCCTGGGTTCATATTTGGGCTTCCTATGGGAGCCCGAATTATAACTTAGTTCAGTCAAGCCAAGTCCCTGGGTTGATATTTGTGCTCCCTGTGGGAGCCTGAATTATAACTTAGTTCAATATGAGGAATATTCTTGAAAAATCTTCTTCACATCCACCAGTCAGAATCTGTTGATATTTGGAAAATGGCATCCTGGAGGTGAGATTCAAATTTGTTCAAGCCAAGTCCCTGGGTTCATATTTGGGCTTCCTATGGGAGCCCGATTTATAACTTAGTTCAGTATGAGGAATATTCTTTAAAAATATTTTTTTTTTAGATCCACTGGTCTGAATCTTTGGATATTTGTTATAAGCTTTTTTTAAGGAGGGGCAGATGCAACTTGTTAAAATCAATTCCCTGGGTTTTATATTTAGGCTACCATGTCAGGTGAGCACCCTCAGGCCCCGTGGGGTCTCTTGTTTATTTTATTTTTTATTTCTATAATTATTTCTTTGCCATCAGAGTTCATGTTCTTGGTTTGTTTTATATGTTGAACCTCATAATCTACTAGATAGCATGGGTAGTGGTGTATTTCATCCTTTGAGTGTAAGAAGGCGTTGCAATGCTAAAGCATTGCAAAGCCTTATTGCACTCTAGGGACAAATTTTTTAACTTGGGTAAAATATCAGACATAAACCATTTAATATTTAATTTTTTAAGTTTGCGTTTGTTTTAAAAAGAGAGCATGCAGCAGCCAAAATGACCTTGTGGGTGGGCCTGAGAAACAGATTTTTAACATTTTTTTTTAGGCCTTATGATCACTTATTGGAGCTTGCTTATTGAGCTTGTTCCAGTGAAGAGTCATTAGCGAAAAATTTATAAAAATTGTTTAGGAAAAAATATTGTCAGTGTTGTTCTCAAGTCGGATTAGGTAAAGGGTTTTAAACTGGTCATGGGCTGTTATGGAATATTCTGTTTGGGGAGTTTTTCCAACAGACCGAGTTCCAAGGAGGGGGTCATAAGCTATGTTTTTGAGTGGAAATACAGTATTTCCACTTGAAGTTGAATGTCAAATTGAATATACACCCCCAATTTTCAAATTGAAAAAATATCAAACACGAAATAAGGATGATCATACATTTTTCGTGTGATCCATGCAGCATATTGGTATCGCAGAACTAAATATTGAATTAGAGTGAACCGCCTTAATATGTTGCACTGGGAAATGACTCAATCTCTAAGAATAAACAGCCTTGGGGAAATACATTGTTTTAATAAAAGTTTGAAACATTCTATTGACATCTTGCATTATTGTTGAAAATTCCTGATAAAAATGGTGATTTGATGACTTTTGGACCTAAAAAATACAATTTACTTTTTGTGTGTTTTTGTAGGGAATTCCCTGAAAAATATGTGCACGTGACCGGTACTTCCCTTTGTGTCAGTTTTTCTCTCTTATTTGTTGCATGACCCCCTGTTTTCAGATCAGAAAAAGTTGTCTGAAGGGCTCTACTTGACAGAGATATTTGAATGCCAAAATTAAAGTGATGCGATCATATTTTTTTCCACCTGAACATTATAATGGTCGCCTATGGGAAAATATTTAGTTCTGTGATACCTATTGAGGCTCATGTCATCCTCCACAGCTGTATTTTGAAATGATTTTTGTCACATTAAGCTTCAAAACCAAAGCTCAAACTCAAAATCCTGATATGTAAAAGTTGAAGATTGATGTTGAAAGTGTGTTTTCTGCTGAACTTAGTAATCAAAGTCAAGAAGCATTGAATTACACACCTGAGTCGATGTGTGCTCGCCAGCTGGAACTACGAATTAATCCTATTTTTTAATGAATTGGGCACTTACCTTGCCACTTGCAATGTGACTTTTTCATTGTAATGCTTTAGTTCAACATACTGGTTATCTAGCACAAGAGTACAGATTTTCGATGGTCCATCAAATGAGTTTGGTGGGATTAACAACTCTTTGAGTGGACCATGCTGTTATATGAACCAGAACAGTGATATACAGACACATAATGATGTGTGTAAACTGCAAATCAGTTTTCTTGGTGTGAAGTAGATGTTTTCATCGTGATTGAGGGGAATTGTGTTCTCGGTACTGCAACAATGATCTATTAATCTCCGTCAGGGGCATTTCCTGCATTGCTTTCATTGACCATATATGAAAATTTTGACATTTAACCCAAATTCACTCAATTTAACTGAGATTTGAGTTTCAAATCAAATTGTTTTTCAGATATTGAAAATTTGCAGGATCCTTTTTTTTGAGGCAGAAATTGAAAATTTTGGGGTAATTCAAGATGTTTACCATACGAAATTGGCCACAACTGTCAGTGTAATAAATAATTCAGCTGTTGAAAAAAAAAATTTCAGCAAAACCATATCATGTGACCTCTGATAGGAATATTATTTATTTATTTATTGATGTTTAAGGTCACATATTTATGCACAATGGCTAATCATGACCGTGACAGTTTTACGGGTGGAGGAAGCCGGAGTACCCGGAGAGAACCACCGAGCAACGACGAGCAGCTGCCAGCTCCCCAACATCGTAACTCCGCACTGTAGCACAGGCAGGGTTAGATTGGTTGAAGACATGCGTACCATCGACGTGCAGTACGCCTTAGTACACGGCGCCATCGTGCCCCCACATGGGCAATGGGGGTGAAGTGTCTTGCCCAAGGACACAACGCGGTTGCCGCAGGTGGGATTCGAACCGAGGACCTCTCGGCTTGCAGCCTGCACCTCTACCTACTGAGCCACCGCGCCCCCCTCTGATAGGAATGAGCTTGTTGAACACATTCCAATGAGGGGTATCATGGTATGGATTTGTTAGTTTTTTTTTTTTTAGATTTGAAGATATAATATTTAAAATTACAAATATTGATATCATCTGTGTTGGATGAAGTGTTAACAAGTATTATCTTCTTGTTAAGGAGTTAATAGTTTCGTTCATTGTATTATTTTACTGATCTTTGCCATTTCAACCTCTGGGCCAAATTTTATGCATACCCATTTGAAAGGGTTGAGAAAAGTAAAAAAACTGTCCCTGTGATCTGCTGTATATCTTTCTCCTGAGATTTGCCTTGATACTTAATCCATCACCCAATCCGCAAGATATCCAAATTCGTTATTTTAATTATTTTGTTCTTTTCAAATTTTAAAAAAATTTCATCAAAACCAAATCTTGTGATTCCTCTTCGGAATGAGCTCAGTGGGTTTGTTCCAATGCGGGGTCCCCTGATATGGTTTTATTGAAAATCTTTTAAAAAAAAAAATTTCAACAGCTCAATTTGAAAATTATTGTTATGTAAAGGGCTAAATAGTTAATAAACAAGCCATTTGTAGAAAATTTAAACTTTACCTAATGCAGTGGGTCTGTAGTCTTTACATTCATGATGGGCCTATCAATTTTATCTTTTCATTTCCAAGATTTGTTACTGACAGAACCTATCAGCAGAGATGAGACCCAGTTGCCTTCTCCAGAACAACTGAAGTATAAAATTATCCTCAAGGTAATACATCATCATTTGAGCTCAACTTGTTAACAACATATCTTTCTCAAACAATAGGAAATTGATTTGAGCAGTCCATAACACTGCGTATAATAATAATAATAACGCTTTGGCTGGCCGCTGATTTGTCACAGGCCTTGGATACCCATGCTCTTTTCCTCCAAGACTTGAAGATGAACTGTTTGAAGACATCTTGTGCCCCATTCTTCCCAATCTCTCCGAATAAGCATACTAACCCTCTCCATTTTTGTCACCCAATAACCACATGTCCTTCATTCTCCCATCCCACTTCCCCATTATACTGTGTGTGAATCTTATTCTGTTATTCTGTTAGACTGGTATTTTGGACATTCTAATAGAAAGTGTTCCAGGGTCTCCACTATGCATAAATTACACATTTGGCACTCCTTTTCACTGTCTTTCCCAATTTTTCTCCCCTGAGCTCCAGCGACTGTGACCTCAGCTTGACCCCCAAGGTGTCATCAAAGAATTCTTCAAAACATGGCTTTTCTTTATCGCACAGGCCACCCAAAGACATCTTTGATTTGACCCTTCTCAACAGTTCAGGTTACAATCCTCCATGACTCTTTCTCGGACGATTTTAAGCTCACTTGACTGAAAGTAAAGTAAAGTTCACGTCCATCATCTCTCCCGCGTCCGGATGGTGTGAACTTTACATTATCAACTTCTCCTCATAAACCACTGGACGAAATTGAACCAAATTTGATATGCATGTACCGTTTCATATGTCAATTCAAGTTTGTTCAAATAAAGTTGTCATGCCCACAGGGAGCCCCATAGAGGCTGTTACTCTGATAGCACCCATAAATTGTTTTCCAAAATTAAAAAAATCTTCGTCTCTAGAACCAGCAATTGGAATCTTCTGATATTTGGTATATAACATCTCTAGGGGGGGCAGATTTAAGTTTGTTCAAATGAGTCCCCGGGTACATATTTGGGCTCACTATGGGAGCTCAAATTTTAACTTAATGCAATATGAGGAAATTTTTTTAAAAATCTTCTTCTTCAGATCCATCAATCAGAATGTTTTCATATTTGGTATACATCTCTAGGAGGGTCAGATTGAAGTTTGTTGAAATCACGTCCCTTGGTTAATATTTGGGCTCTCTATTGGAGCCCAAAGTTTAATTTAGTGCAATATGAGTAAATTTCTTTAAAATCTTCTTCAGTCAGAATCCTTTGATATTTGGTATACAACATCTCTGGGGGAGGGGGGGATGACAGATTCAAGTTTGTTCAAATCGGGTCTGTGGATAAATTTTTTTGACTCTCTATTGGAGCCCCTTTAAGGTTAACTTAGTGCATTGTGAGGACATTTCTTTGAAAACCGTCTTCTTCAGATCCACCAGTCAGAATTCATTCATATTTGGTATATAACATCCCTAGGGGAAACAGATTCAAAATTTGTTCAATTTGAGTCCCTGGCTTAATATGTTTGGGCTCTCTATTGGGGGTGGGGGGGGGGGTGGGGGGGGGTGGGGGGGGGTGGGGGTTGTTAGGTGGAGGGGAGATGATTAGGTTAAAGTTTGTTCAAATCCATTCCTTAGTGTTTTTCCATAAAATTTTCCTTTCATGACTTCATTCCTCTGTAGTGTTGATGAACCATAACTTGCTGAATGTGACCCAAAATATTTCTATAAACCACTTTGTCAGGTGAGCGATTAAGGCCCTTTAGGACCTCTTGTTTTTACCCTGTGCTGTCCCTACTTCTAAGTCCAAGATATCCATTAAGTAGTTCTCTGTTAACTCACTCACTTGGACTATCCACCCTGTCTTTGTGTTTGAATTCCAAATATTCTGGAACATGAGTTTACACCATCGTCTGTCCGGGAGATTTACCGAATAGTTAAGATAGCAGTTTCATCAAGTCCTTCCTGTCCTTGATTCGCATCCACTCAAGCTCACCCCGATTGCTCTAGTGCTGCGACATTACTCAACCATGTTATCCATTGGCCTGCATCATTCTGCAGGGGTTCCAAGCTCTTAACTGGTATAGAGCTGGATGCCCATATTTGGGCTTTATTCTGAAGTGCAGGTACCACAACTTGAAGGCTCATATTCAGCGTATGTGCTTTGTATTATCTTTGAAGTTATATTATTTTGTCTGCAAGGGTCTGTCTTGTTACAATTTATGGGAGAGTGCCTATAGGCACTCTCCCATAAATTGTAACAAGGCAAGGACATGTGTACAAGATTTGGTGGCTAAAAATAATTTAGCACTTTACCAGTTAAAAGCCATTTAGTTTAGAGATACCACTTTGTATCTAACATTATACTTGGTACACCTTCCATTTCCCAAATGGTTTTTCCCATGAAAACATTATTGAAGCTGTTTCTCAGGATTTCATTTGATCAAGGATTCACTTTCCCTTCACAGTTCGTTTATTCATGTGGGTTTGGTAGATGCCACTTCCCATAATGTTTATTACACACCCGTAACTGTATTTGTCACGATAACATGAATTTTAGGGGCATGCGGTAATTTTAACCAGAAAGCTCTAGTGCAATCCGATAAAAAGTACCCTTCGCGTGCACAAGTTCTCTCGTTATACTGGTTCTTATAGTTTGCAGCGTTCAGTGGAATATAACCAATGAGAACCATCGGCTATATTTATCTGTCGGAATTACCGATACTCATTACAAAATGTTTGATGCACAACTATGGTAAAAACTGTTGAAAGTCACGAAAGACACATGATCTCTGCCAAGAAATTGAACAGTGAAACTCAACCTTTGCTTTCGTTATTGAAAATCGAGGAAAACTTAATTAATTTTAGGTCAAAAAGTCCAGTTGGGTTCGATATTGCAGCCAGCCACTAGAAGAGTTCCTATAAAACTTTGTTACAATGTTGCCCTCACCGCTGCGTGCTACCGATGAGTCGACACGAGGCCTACTGTGTAACTGTAATCCTATTCGATTCACAGTTCGGCAGTGAAGCAGCACGTTTGCCAACGCAAACAAACATACTTTGAAGAGCAAGTTATTGTTAAGTTGAAGTATTTCTCAGGAAGCAAGACTAAATGAATCTTGAGTACTGGTTACCATGAAGCGGAAAAACAGACGGCGACACGCCGACAGCGCCTGGAGATGTTTGACAGCTAGTACATGCAGTTACTAATTAACTATCTCCAATTCCACCCTTACTAGTGAGATGACCCCCCCCCCCCCCACACACACACACACTAGCTGAATAAAGAAAATAAATTCGGAAGAATGAAAAGCCTGGTTTTATAAGAAAAACTCGGTAGTTTGCATTTGTGGAACCAATGTTTTTTTACGTGCTAGTGGGTGTGGGGCAACAGGTTTATTTTATTTAATTTTTTTTGTGGGGGCAGGGGGAAGGGCCTTTTTAGGGGATATAGACTATAGTGTTGCTAAAATATGGCTTTCTGGAGTTTGTACTGGGGAAATTAAAAACTGTTACCAGCAACCCACTACAGAAATTCTGAAAAGTCTTGAGTAGGGTGGGAATGAGACCATGAAGAGGGGAGGGGTGGTAAATTCATGTGGTCTGATGAATGCAGTATGTTGTTAATTTTATGAGATGACTTCCATGAAATTCAAAAATAATTATTAGAATATTTAAAACATAGATAATATGACAATATTTTCCAGACACAGATTGATGTGTATTTTAAATGACTAATTAAGGATTTTTGCTAGTATTTCTGTTTTATACAAGGATAATTAGGATATTATTTTGCTTTAATTCTCAACAACAAAACTTAAATCGAATGCCACCTATGTGACTTAGTTACATGTGTGTATGAGATGGGGAGGGGGTTGAGGCACTCTCACCCCCCCTTCACCAATAAGCAGTCAATTTTGCATTTTTTGTTGAAAGGGACTGGTATTTTCAGAACAGATTGTTCAGAGAGAGGGGGTATTTTTATAATTTTGGCAAATATCAGGGCAGTGGGAAGAGCATTTTCATAGACAAATTCAAGGCAAGGGCCTGCATTTTGATTTTGAAACAAAAGCTCATGGCAGTTTGATTTGTCAGCCCCCATCCCCAAGAAAATGTTCTCCAAAAGCCTACCATCTTAGCCACATTCTATCAGTCCTCTTTAAAACTACTGACCAAAAGCAAATTCAGAATACCAAATTCCAAATTTAAGATTGACAAGATATTGGAGTAGACACTTAAAAAATTTTGTTTTGAACCAGATACCAAGAAAAAAATGTTGACAGAACCGTTCAGATAACAAACTGGTGAAGTATAGTATTACTAGTCCAAAATAATGTAAACATTAATCAATCTTTGAAAATATTATCAACCAAAATAAGTTGGAGCTTACTGGTGAGAACAATTCCCCCCCCCCCCCCCCCCACCACTTATTTCTCTTTCAGCCTCTGACTAAGACTGTTGGACACTCATTTCGTGAGCTTTCGAGAAATGCTGTCAGGTTAGAGATGGGTGGAGGGTTTGTAAAAAAAGGTGTACAAACTAAATTACTTGTGGAGACAAGACATGACATTTTCTTGCAGTTATCATGCAATATATTTCTCCCTTTGTATATGAGTAGTATTATGTGGACAACCTAAAGCTTTTAACTGTACGTGCAGCCCATTTCAAACAAAGGTTATCAAGACTTGAGGTAAAATGAAAAGAAGGCTAAATTTCAAGTCAGAAACTTTATAATGTTGAAAAATAAAGTGCTTACCAAGACTGCAGAGTTCACTCAGAGTCAGAATGGAATCTCAAACTGCCTCAGGCTCAGTTACTCCAAACGATCGAATGAATGCCCCGGAAGGTTAATTATTGCACAAAATGTCTTTTCTCGTCCAGTGTGTACTTTTGTTACAGTGCAGAACAGAAATGACCGATGCCCACTGGACCACATGCGATAGCCTAGTGGAAGTAGTGCATATCGTCAAGCCGAGTTCAAACTTATATTTTCAGTTTAAAAAGCACGAAATTTAAACAGAGCGGCCAATTCGCACCGTATTCAAATTAAAATCCTTGTACATTTTCCATCCTCCAGATAAAATGATGCTTGCACACACACTTTTGAAAACACATTTGATACCTCATAATTTGTAACGTCTGATATGCTGAACGCAATCTTTTGAGTTTTGAGTGTTCGGATCGACATTTTTTGCGAATAAAATGAATCAACAGCGATTCAACAGGTGGCAAGGTCAAAGACTTAAGACTGGTTCTCTGACAAAATTGCCCGTTTCTCTCTAAAATTATTTCAACCGTCGAAATTGTCGACTATTTAATTAAATTAGCGATTAATTACAGTGAATTCTTTTTGATGGTTGGGTGTGTAATAAATACAGAACCACACTTATGTTTGAATGGGTTAACGATTACTGGACGAGAGCGAGTGGCGCAGGGATAACCACTCGAGCCTACCGGCTCTCGTGGTATCCCTGCGCCACTCGCTCTCGTCCAGTAATCGTTAACCCATTCAAACATAAGTGTGGTTCTGTATATTTACTAGAAAAAAAATGTGCATGTGTGGGAATAAGCGGAGTCATTAATGGAGAAATGACTTAATTAATATTCCGATATTTTTATTGAAAGTAAAAACTTCCCTGTCAAAACACATGTAATACACAATGTATTAATTCTGTGGTGTTGATATATAAGGAGAAATCCATTCCCTGCCAAAAGTTTTAAGAGATTTTTGTTATGCTTAATTTATTTATCCAGCTGCATAGATTCAGAAAAAGAGGGGTGCACCCCTTCCAGCAGTTTTGGCAGAAATTAGGCAGTGGTACAAAATGGACTAAGATTCTTTTGTATACTTTCAAGGAGATGTGAATGTGCATTTCACACAAAGTTGAATGAAGTTTTTTATTGTTTTCTTTTCATCCAGTCTTGTACTGAAATGGCCTAAATTATTTAAATGTATTTCATTAATAATAATAATAATAAATTGTTCTTATATAGCGCCTCATCTCGCAAGGCTCGAAACGCTTTACAACATGAAAATACGCACAACTACATATGTATACTTGTGTACATATACACACATATGTACATACATTAGTTACCATAATACAAGACTCATTTCTAAAAGTCTGCAGTGATGTCTTCAATTTAGTTAAAGTTGTGTTGGAGGTGAAGACTGAAGAGATGGGATTTCAGTGCACTCTTGAATGTATTAAGAGTAGGCATTTTCCGGAGTTCAGGTGGTAGTGAGTTCCAGACTTTAGGGCCGGCGTAATGAAACGCGCGATGGCCAATGCTTACATAGTTTGTATTTGGTAAACATAACAACTTTTGTGATCCAGATCAAAGTTCACGCCTGGGAGTGTGCTCAGACAGCAGGTCGGAGAGGTACGGTGGCAAGGTCTTCTCAAAGTGTTGGTAACAAAGAACAGCTAATTTTTAGTCGATACGGGCGCGAAGTGGCAACCAATTTAGTTCTTTAAGGATTGGGGATACATGTGACCTTTTGGGCTTGCGCATGACTATGCGTGCTGCTGAATTCATGATACATTGAAGACGATTAAGCTGGTCGTTCGACAGCCCTGCAAGAAGTGAATTGCAATAATCAAATCCTAGAGAGGTTTGTTGAAGAAGCTACCTTCTTAGCTGCTTCGGATGACAGATAGGGCCTCGGCTGTCTAAGCCTCCTGAGGTCGAAAGCCAGGGAATGGCACAGGTTGTTCAAGTGAGCCTCCAAGGACAATTTGGTATCCAGGTACACACCAAGATTTCGGGCTTTATCGGTAACCTGAATGCTGCAACCACAGATGTTGATTGTCGAGATACTACTACTAGCAGTCCGAGGGTAAGAAGGGTAACAGATGATGACTTCGGTCTTATCATCGTTCAGTTTTAGAGTGTTATCAAGCATCCATGCTTTAACAGCCACGACACAGGCTTCAGCATTGGATACAAGAATGTCGATATGATTGATATGAACAGACTTGTATAGCTGCGTGTCATCAGCATACATGTGGAATAACATGCAATGTTTCCTAATGATGTCGCCTATTGGCATGGTGTACAAAGTGTATAAAACAGGGCCAAGTACAGAGCCTTGTGGTACCCCATATTCAAGCTGTCGGTCGTCGGACAAGATGTCACCGACTACGATGGACTGGGAGCGACCATTCAAGTAAGAGCGAAACCAGGACAAAACTGAATTTGTGATACCAAAGGTGGTGGACAATCTTTCCAGCATGATGGAATGGTCAAGGGTATCGAATGCGGCAGAGAGGTCAAACAGTGTAATGATTGTTGTCAATCTACTGTCTTTTGCAGTGAGAAGATCGGAGCAAATTCACACGAGTGCAGTTTCAGTGCTATGGTCGGAACGATATGCAGATTGAAATTTTTCCGTAAGGTTTTTGTTGAGATGGTTCTTCAGTTGAATCAGAACCAGTTTTTCAAGTATTTTGGATAAAAACGGTAGACCTGACACAGGACGATAGTTCTTCAAATCGTTTGGATTAAGACCTTGTTTTTTGAGAAGTGGTGTTACAACCGCATGTTTAAAACATGTCAGTACAAAACCGTGTTCAAGAGAGTGGTTCATGATTAATGTTATAGGTTCTATTAAATCATCAATGAACTGAACGAGTAGATTCGTTGGTATAGGATCAAGTGAACATGTTTTAGGTGGCGATGAGAGAATTACGTTTTTGACCGTTTCACTGGAGACTGGTTGAAATGCGTCAAACTTGTCACCCACAAATGGTGAGAACGTTGCCTCATTGTGGTCACAGTTGTCGAGACCTGCATGAATACATGCGATCTTGTCACTGAAAAATGTACTAAAAAGGTTAGGAAGGTTATCTACAGGAACATTTTTGGGGAGGACAGGGGCTTTTGACTTTCCGCTAAGTTCATTCACAGTGGCAAATAACACTTACTTTTGATGAACTAGTTGATTTAATTTTGTCACTGAAGAATCGAGATCGCGCATATCTCGAATTAGCGACCAGACAGTCTTGTGTTGTTGTACGTAAAGTTGATGATCACATGGGCACTTATGTTTACGCCACTTTCTTTCAAGTTTACGGCGATTCTTTCTAGCGTCTTTTATTTCTTTAGTGATCCAGGGTGCGGAGGTAGGATGATTAACAAGACAAGTCGCAAATGGGGCATGTACGTCCAGTATCGTGCGTAAGACAGTAAACAACTGCCCAGCTGTATCCTCTGTAAGGTCCTCAGTGGGATCAATAGGAATGCGGTCTATAATGTCTTTCTTGAAGCAGTCAATGTTTGTGGTTTTAAGGTTCCTAGACTTCACATTTCGTTGTTTTATAGTGGGTTTTGCGACATCGAGTTTGAGAAGAATGACATAGTGGTCCGAGATCACCTTATCCTTGCTAACAACCAGTTCACATAGGGATGAATCTGATTCCCTGGTGATCACCCAATCGAGGGTATGACCCCCAACATGTGTTGGCACGTCTACGAGCTGACATAAGCTGTGGTCGGCCAGAATTTATTTAATTGAACGTACATAAGTATCTGACATCGAATCGTGGTTGAGATTAAAGTTGCCCAGTATGACGAGACGGTCACTTGAGCTGCTATAGTCACTGATAAGCTCGGAGAATTGGTGTGTGAACAAGCTGTTGGTGAGTTTATTTGACTTGCCTGTGGTAGCCGATATTGGCAGATGAATGTTACGAGAGACCCATCACAATCCACTCTGAATTCACATGCTTCAAACGAGGTGTAGTAGTCGATGAGTGTTAATGAAACAGTAATAACGACCGGTAGACGAGGGCAATGCCCCCTCCCTTAACTTGCCTCGGGCACGAGTGTATTTCGTAGCCTGGTGGTCTTATTTCGCGTATTATGACTTCATCACCGGTGGGGTATAGCCATGTCTCTGTTATAAATAACATGTTTAGATTGTTATCATCAATCAAGTCATAAATCTTCAATGTTTTGTTGCGAACTGATCTTGCGTTCACTAGGCACATATGCTTATTTTTGAATGAAAATGATTCTTTAGCCATTTGGATCATAATAATATTATTCTTGTTTTAACTGTGTGGTGTTGATGTGTGTGGGTGATTAGAAGGGGCGATGGAGCCCGTTTGCTTCTGCTTTC
This sequence comes from Pictodentalium vernedei, assembly GCA_031216915.1. Classification (NCBI taxonomy): domain Eukaryota; kingdom Metazoa; phylum Mollusca; class Scaphopoda; order Dentaliida; family Dentaliidae; genus Pictodentalium; species Pictodentalium vernedei. The sequence goes on along the minus strand of CM062295.1, from coordinate 224,951,589 downwards.
GGCGGCCTCCTCTTTTCCCCGACAGTGCCTGCGTGTGCGCTTATGTTTAATTTGGGTGTTGGTGGTTAAGCTCAGTCCCAAGAAATGCACCCGGGCAAGCATAGCTGGACTTTGAGGCAAATTATAGTTTGCATTTATATTCATCAGTTGATCTCTGGAGTAACACATATTTTCACTTACTGCGAGCACTGACAATGTATTGTATTCAACACTGGTAACACTGGTGAGTACTGTTCACTGACTGGAACGTGAATCCAATCACAATACAATTGAAAGTCAATGGTTTCAAGATTAAAAACCAAAAAAATCATGAAAAATAAGAATCCTTGGGATCTTTGGCTTTAAATGGGGGATCCATTTCAATTTTTTAGTCTATTAAAGGTGGGGGGGGGGGGGGGGGGGGGTGGGCATGGTGGCGCTGTGTACTAGGGCCCTACTGCATGTCAGTGGAACACTTGTCTTCAACCAATGCTAATCCTGCTTGCATGGGGTTAGTACGTTGGGGAGTCAGACAATTGCTTGCCATTGCTAGGTTGTTCTCTACGGGTACTCCGGCTTTCTCAACCCGTAAAACTGTCTGATAGGAGGTGACCTAGGCTGTTGAAAGTATCCTTAAACCCCAATAAATTAATAAGGGGGATTTTGGTGTTTAGGACAACCCGACACATAACTCAATACTGAATTTCAAGGAGAGATGACGGTACATTTAACACAAAGTTCATTTAATTTTTTTATTATTTTATTTTTATCCAGTCATGGGCTGAAATGACTCTAAACCATTACAATGTATTTCATTGAGATCTTGGGCTTTAAGTGGAGGGTTTGATTTTTTAGGTCTATTAAAGGGTCGGGGGCACTGTGTACTAAGGCGTACTCCACGTCGATGGTACACTTATTTTCAACCAATACTAACCCTGCTTGCATAGAGTTAGTATATTGGGGAGTCAGACAGTTGCTTGCCATTGCTAGGTGGTGCTCTCCAGGTACTCCGGCTTTCTCCACCATAAAACTGTCCGACTGGAGATGACTCTGGCTGTCGAAAATATCCTTAAACCCCAATAAATAAAAAAATATTAAGGGGATTTTGGTGTTTAGGACGACCGGACACATAACACGTCACATGGTTCTAGCAACGATTCACAATGTTGCGAACTATCTGCAATTTGAATGAAGTTGTCGCTTTGTATTTTCGTTGTTATTATTTTTAACAGTATTGTGGACTAAATGCAATTTGAATTACCCTGATTCGCCATTGTGTTAGGTCTGTCTACAGTTGTTGTGAAATCCAGCTACCAGTAGTGCTGTGTGGTATACCAAATTTTCGGTACAGTTTCTGTATTATAGGGATACCGAAAAACATACAAAAACCAAATCAAAATACCTCTTATTTCGGTATTTATATTTTTTCTGAGAAATTGTCAGAAAGTCAACTCATCAAGGTGGATCATAAATCTAAAAGCCTGTGGGCCGCATATTTTGATCGAATTAATAAGAAAAGTCACAAATGTGAACTTTGTAAGCAACAGGTAGGGGGGTCAGTGGGTGGTTGACTGGTTGACATTTGGTTGAAATAATCCACTGGTTTTGAAAATTCAATACATTAACAACTTGACATACAAACGTTAATACTATCAGTGGTTATCACATCTCGGAGATTTTTTTCTAGCATTTCTTTCAATTCAGTGTTAATATTTTAAGTTGCAGATACTTTTAACATCTGATCATTTTTTTTAAATACAGGCCCTCAAACTTTAACACCTGATCATCTGCTTTATATTCTTTCGAATAAATAATTTATACTGCACATCAGCGCACATGGGAAAGACGTGATTGACCTAAATTTCAAGACATATTAAAAAACAATGTATGGAAGCCAGTAGATGACATCAGATTTAGCATCATCGAAGTTCATTTCGTCGATCGCGAAGCAGCAAATGCTTTGAAAATGATTTGCTGTTATTAATAAATAATTGATTTGTACATTTTTTTTCATAAAAAATGAAAATTTACCCTATTTTGTGATGAAAAATCGTGGATTCTCTATAATTTTCAGAAACGTGTATGCGGCCAAAAACCAGAAGTGAAGTTAGTGAACACTGATAGAGTGATTCCACTCAAAATTCCCTATAATTGCAACTAGTTGAACGTAAAAAACATGTTATTTTTGTTTTTTCATGGATGAACCCAAACAAAGAAAGGTGGATGACACCATGTTATTGACACACTGCATGATTGCACAATGTTTTCATAACTGGGATTATCATAGAGAGATTAATTATAGTTGAAGTACTTCAATTTACTTGCATGTTTGTGTGGATATTGGACACTGGATTCATGGGGCATGTGGACATTAATCTTGTTGACACTTTGAAAGATGGGGGGGGGGGGGGGGGGGGGGGCTGACCAAATGTGTTACTACCAATGAAAACTTACAAGCCCTGAAGTTGAAGAGCATATATGTTTCTTCTACCCGATTCAATGGGGGAGGGACATGGTAATGGTATATGTACAAAGGACAGAGAGTTATTTTATTACTCGATGCAGTGTGATGATTCACAATGAATCAAGTGATTCATTAAATAACTTACTAGTAACTTGTCAAGTTCATGAGATGTAAGTGCTGAACCTGTAAAGTTACTATATGGTTGAATGTTGGGTCAGTTTGTGACTATTTTCGGTGTTCTATGCATATACTGAATACCAAACCGAAACCAAGATATTTACCCCCAAAATACCGGTACCGAACCTGAAATTTCAATACCACTCAGCTCTAGCTACCAGTGACCTAAATGTGTTTTGTGTAGAGTGTAGTTTACCATTTCAGTTCTGAAATCCGAACTGGTACCTAGTACAACACAGCTTTGAATCTGTTTCTGAGAAATCATTAGAATGAAGTGAAAATTCATAATAACTTTCATGAAAAGTGTGGAATTTTCCCTTATCCATTTGTTTGGCTTTCTCAGTCGACACCAGGTATCTGTATCTTGAATACATGCTTGAAGTAAAAATTGTCTGGATTCTCCACTGGTCGATGAAATGCCTGACAGTGTGTTCATATGACATCATGACTTATCTAAAAATACTTTATGCAGGAATTCCCATGTTTTTAGCTCACCTGAGCGAAGCTCAGCGAGAGCTTTACTGATCGTGATCCGTCCCTCGTCCGTCCGGCGTTAACTTTACATTATCGACTTCTCCTCCTAAACCACTAGCCCAATTTTATTCAAATGTTGGCTAAATGTTTATTACCTAATGCCAATTCAGATTTGTTCAAATGAAGTTGCCCCTCCTCCTGGGTGGTGCCACGCCCCCAAGGGGCACCAACATCTTTGTAAATCTTCTTCTCATGAACCAGCAGTAGCAGAGACTTGATATATGGTATGCACCTTCCTTTTGAGGTGTAGACTCAGATTTGTTCAAGAGAAGTTTGAGGGATAATATTTGGCGTTGTTATGGGAGGGGCAAAAATTTTGGCCCTGCCCCTAATTTCTATTTTCTGAACCGAGAAGCCGATTTCAACCAAATTTTATGTGAGGGCTTATTGGGTCATGAGTACTTGATTTATGCAAAAAAAAATTTCCCGCAGCCCCGTGGGAACCGCAGGAGCTAAAAATAGAAAAAATTTAAAACGCCCATATCTCCAAAACTGCACAGCACCGAGAATTTTTATGTGGTGTGCAGCTTCCTTAGGACCAACAGAAAGGATTGGTAAAAAAAAATTGCCATTGGTTTTATCATAGAGCACAGTTTCGGGACTTTTAAAAAGTGCTGAGTCAGCACTTTTTAACACTGTAGGCAATGGGAAAAACATTAAAAAGTTAAAAAATTTATGGTAATTTATATATTTTTTATACTTACCAATGACCCAGACTTAGCTGGTGCTAACTCCAACAAAACCAGGGCCAAACACAAATTTTGCCCCCCAATCCCCAAAATTTGCATCCAAAACAAAAAGAAATCATGTCCTAAAGGACCTCCATAGTACGCCTCTACTGCACATGCGCAGTGACGCAGTCGTCCCGAAATTGGCGCCAATTATCATTCTTACTGGCAGTGCCTGGTCAGCGCTATGTACTCAGCGGGGAGGCAAGAGTTCCCAACTCCAGGGAGGGCCATCCCCGTCTGGGTCATTGGTAAGTATAAAAAATATATAAATTACTATAAATTTTTTAACATTTTTATACTGTACCAATGACCCAGACTTAGCTGAATAGTAAACAGGCTGGAGGGCCTAGGACATAGAGGAAAATCCAATAAGCTCAACTATATAGTAAAGAGGTAACCCCTTAAGGAGAAAAGGAGTATTAGGCTTTACATGTATCTTTCTTATTTAATATTAAATTAGAAAGATACACTACCCTTAATAATTGAGCACAATAACATTCATGTTCTCTATTAACATCCAGTATAACCCTTATACTAATTATTTTTAAAGCAAGCCAATAAATAAAGTAGTCCAGAGAATTGAGACTCTTTATAATCATTTAAAAGTGTCCGAGTATTGTATATTAAAGCCCGTTTGACACTTGACATATACAAATGCTTCACACCGAGCTACACTTTAAAAATAAGACATGAATGAATTTAAACATTAATATTACACTTTAAAACCATCCCGGAAGCGACTCAGAAATACTGACTTGGAGGAGGCATTCCCTTGCTTTTCACTATAAAGCAGGTGACCTAAGGGAACACCCGCCCCCCCCCCCCCCCCTTCCCCTTGCCCTGGGTCAAATAGCCCAGAGCGAAGAGGGCAGCCGGACGGAGTCAATGCCGGAACAGAAAGCCTGCATAACTATAGTTGCAACTGTTTAGTGGACGACATTCTGAGCAACAGATAACGGACCTAAACAATGCAGGTCTCCAGAAATGGACTCAATATTTCTGAGATAAAAATTCGTAAATGTGGATGGCTGAGACCAATAAGCAGCCTTCATTAAATCTGTAATAGCAACACTATTAGCATAAGCCCAGGAAGTAGAAAGAGCTCTTACTTCATGAGCAGAAATCTTAAGCACAGACTGCTGAGAAGAAGATAAATCTTCATAAGCAGTACGGATAGTTAACTGAATCCATCTAGCAATAGAATGGACTGAAATGTCCTTTCTATTAGGCATCAAAGACAGAAAGAAACGTTTTCGTCCCTTTCTGATAAACTGAGATCTCTGTTTATAGATACGTAGTGCTCTAACAGGACAGAGTAAAGGCCTACGCCCGTCTGAAGACGGAAGAGCCTTAATAACAATAGGTTCCGGATATTTATTAGGAGCCTGATTCTTAGCTAAAAAACCCACATTAGTAGTGAAGGTGATAGTGTTCCCAACACTACGATAATGAGAATCATCCACCGATAGTGCATGAAGCTCACTGACTCTTCTGGCAGAAGAGAAAAGCTGTCTTATAAGATAAGAATTTGAAATCTACTGTCCCAAGAGGTTCAAATGGCTTTTCCTTCAATTTAAGGAGAACCCAAGCTAAATTCCACTTAGGAATTAATCTAAGAGTTCTGGGTCTATTTATCGAAAAGTTTCTAACCAACTTCGATAAAGAGACATTAGATCCAATTTGTAAACTATCATGATGTGCATAGGTATCAGATAACATAGATCTATAACCCTTTATAGTAACAGGCTGCAGTTTGATTTCGTCAAACAAGTATACTAGAAAGTTTGCAATGTCTGGTATAGAGGGATCAAATATATCTACAGAATGATCCCTACACCAACGACGAAAAACCTTCCACTTAGCCGCATAGTTTAGTGAAGAGGAGGTCCTCCTACAGTTAGAAATCGCGTCCACTGCTCGTCCTGTAAAGTGCTTGCCATGCAAGAAGGACCGCACAACGGAAAAACGTGAAGGTTGAGACCTTGCGGGTTGTGATGGAGTTGGCGCGATTTCCCCTGCGAAAGAAGATCCTCTCGTGGAGGAAGCTTCCGCGGTAGGTCCCACAACAGACACCTGAGTAGATTTATCCACGGTCTCTGTGGCGACAAAGATGCTACCAACAGAATCTTGCATTGAGATTGTTTTATCTTTAGCAATACTTGTTGAATTAACGGCGCTGGAGGATACGCATATCCTATCATTCCGTCCCAAGGGATCGACAGAGCGTCTACTGCAAATGCTCTTGGATCCGGACACGGAGACACATACGTCTGCAACTGATTGTTGAGATGTGTCGCAAATAAGTCTATCATTGGCCGTTCCCATTGGTAGCAAATCTGATTGAATACTTGTTTGTTGAGAGTCCACTCCGACGGCAACAAGCGACCCTTTCGTGAAAGGGAGTCTGCTAGCACATTCAGACGACCCGGTATGTGACGGACCGAAAGAAGAACGTGATGTTCTAACGCAAACAGAAGGATTCTTTCCGTTAGATTGAACAACGGAACTGAATGAGTGCCTCCCTGATTCCGTATATACGCCACTACTGTCGTATTGTCGGATAGGATTTGGGCATGAGCATCGTGAATAATGTCCATCCAGTGACGTAACGCAAGCCAAATTGACATCATTTCCTTGATGTTTATGTGCTTGCACAGGAATTGCGGATCCCAAAGACCCTGGCATCTCGAATCCGTTGGGATTAATGATGCACCCCAACCTGTTTGACTGGCATCCGCCATAACGGTTAAAACTCGGATCCGGCAGCTGCAGCGGAACTCCTTGAGTTAACCACTGATTGTTTGCCCAAGTCTGAATCTCTTGTTTCACTTGATCTGACAAGAGAACGTCTACATCGAGCGAATGAATTTTCACACTCCAATTCTGAGTCAGGAAAATTTGAAGAGGACGTGTGCGTAGCCGCCCCATCGGAATGTCGATCGCGAAGCAGCAAATGCTTTGAAAATGATTTGCTGTTATTAATAAATAATTGATTTGTACATTTTTTTTCATAAAAAATGAAAATTTACCCTATTTTGTGATGAAAAATCGTGGATTCTCTATAATTTTCAGAAACGTGTATGCGGCCAAAAACCAGAAGTGAAGTTAGTGAACACTGATAGAGTGATTCCACTCAAAATTCCCTATAATTGCAACTAGTTGAACGTAAAAAACATGTTATTTTTGTTTTTTCATGGATGAACCCAAACAAAGAAAGGTGGATGACACCATGTTATTGACACACTGCATGATTGCACAATGTTTTCATAACTGGGATTATCATAGAGAGATTAATTATAGTTGAAGTACTTCAATTTACTTGCATGTTTGTGTGGATATTGGACACTGGATTCATGGGGCATGTGGACATTAATCTTGTTGACACTTTGAAAGATGGGGGGGGGGGGGGGGGGGGGGGCTGACCAAATGTGTTACTACCAATGAAAACTTACAAGCCCTGAAGTTGAAGAGCATATATGTTTCTTCTACCCGATTCAATGGGGGAGGGACATGGTAATGGTATATGTACAAAGGACAGAGAGTTATTTTATTACTCGATGCAGTGTGATGATTCACAATGAATCAAGTGATTCATTAAATAACTTACTAGTAACTTGTCAAGTTCATGAGATGTAAGTGCTGAACCTGTAAAGTTACTATATGGTTGAATGTTGGGTCAGTTTGTGACTATTTTCGGTGTTCTATGCATATACTGAATACCAAACCGAAACCAAGATATTTACCCCCAAAATACCGGTACCGAACCTGAAATTTCAATACCACTCAGCTCTAGCTACCAGTGACCTAAATGTGTTTTGTGTAGAGTGTAGTTTACCATTTCAGTTCTGAAATCCGAACTGGTACCTAGTACAACACAGCTTTGAATCTGTTTCTGAGAAATCATTAGAATGAAGTGAAAATTCATAATAACTTTCATGAAAAGTGTGGAATTTTCCCTTATCCATTTGTTTGGCTTTCTCAGTCGACACCAGGTATCTGTATCTTGAATACATGCTTGAAGTAAAAATTGTCTGGATTCTCCACTGGTCGATGAAATGCCTGACAGTGTGTTCATATGACATCATGACTTATCTAAAAATACTTTATGCAGGAATTCCCATGTTTTTAGCTCACCTGAGCGAAGCTCAGCGAGAGCTTTACTGATCGTGATCCGTCCGTCGTCCGTCCGGCGTTAACTTTACATTATCGACTTCTCCTCCTAAACCACTAGCCCAATTTTATTCAAATGTTGGCTAAATGTTTATTACCTAATGCCAATTCAGATTTGTTCAAATGAAGTTGCCCCTCCTCCTGGGTGGTGCCACGCCCCCAAGGGGCACCAACATCTTTGTAAATCTTCTTCTCATGAACCAGCAGTAGCAGAGACTTGATATATGGTATGCACCTTCCTTTTGAGGTGTAGACTCAGATTTGTTCAAGAGAAGTTTGAGGGATAATATTTGGCGTTGTTATGGGAGGGGCAAAAATTTTGGCCCTGCCCCTAATTTCTATTTTCTGAACCGAGAAGCCGATTTCAACCAAATTTTATGTGAGGGCTTATTGGGTCATGAGTACTTGATTTATGCAAAAAAAAATTTCCCGCAGCCCCGTGGGAACCGCAGGAGCTAAAAATAGAAAAAATTTAAAACGCCCATATCTCCAAAACTGCACAGCACCGAGAATTTTTATGTGGTGTGCAGCTTCCTTAGGACCAACAGAAAGGATTGGTAAAAAAAAATTGCCATTGGTTTTATCATAGAGCACAGTTTCGGGACTTTTAAAAAGTGCTGAGTCAGCACTTTTTAACACTGTAGGCAATGGGAAAAACATTAAAAAGTTAAAAAATTTATGGTAATTTATATATTTTTTATACTTACCAATGACCCAGACTTAGCTGGTGCTAACTCCAACAAAACCAGGGCCAAACACAAATTTTGCCCCCCAATCCCCAAAATTTGCATCCAAAACAAAAAGAAATCATGTCCTAAAGGACCTCCATAGTACGCCTCTACTGCACATGCGCAGTGACGCAGTCGTCCCGAAATTGGCGCCAATTATCATTCTTACTGGCAGTGCCTGGTCAGCGCTATGTACTCAGCGGGGAGGCAAGAGTTCCCAACTCCAGGGAGGGCCATCCCCGTCTGGGTCATTGGTAAGTATAAAAAATATATAAATTACTATAAATTTTTTAACATTTTTATACTGTACCAATGACCCAGACTTAGCTGAATAGTAAACAGGCTGGAGGGCCTAGGACATAGAGGAAAATCCAATAAGCTCAACTATATAGTAAAGAGGTAACCCCTTAAGGAGAAAAGGAGTATTAGGCTTTACATGTATCTTTCTTATTTAATATTAAATTAGAAAGATACACTACCCTTAATAATTGAGCACAATAACATTCATGTTCTCTATTAACATCCAGTATAACCCTTATACTAATTATTTTTAAAGCAAGCCAATAAATAAAGTAGTCCAGAGAATTGAGACTCTTTATAATCATTTAAAAGTGTCCGAGTATTGTATATTAAAGCCCGTTTGACACTTGACATATACAAATGCTTCACACCGAGCTACACTTTAAAAATAAGACATGAATGAATTTAAACATTAATATTACACTTTAAAACCATCCCGGAAGCGACTCAGAAATACTGACTTGGAGGAGGCATTCCCTTGCTTTTCACTATAAAGCAGGTGACCTAAGGGAACACCCGCCCCCCCCCCCCCCCCCCTTCCCCTTGCCCTGGGTCAAATAGCCCAGAGCGAAGAGGGCAGCCGGACGGAGTCAATGCCGGAACAGAAAGCCTGCATAACTATAGTTGCAACTGTTTAGTGGACGACATTCTGAGCAACAGATAACGGACCTAAACAATGCAGGTCTCCAGAAATGGACTCAATATTTCTGAGATAAAAATTCGTAAATGTGGATGGCTGAGACCAATAAGCAGCCTTCATTAAATCTGTAATAGCAACACTATTAGCATAAGCCCAGGAAGTAGAAAGAGCTCTTACTTCATGAGCAGAAATCTTAAGCACAGACTGCTGAGAAGAAGATAAATCTTCATAAGCAGTACGGATAGTTAACTGAATCCATCTAGCAATAGAATGGACTGAAATGTCCTTTCTATTAGGCATCAAAGACAGAAAGAAACGTTTTCATCCCTTTCTGATAAACTGAGATCTCTGTTTATAGATACGTAGTGCTCTAACAGGACAGAGTAAAGGCCTACGCCCGTCTGAAGACGGAAGAGCCTTAATAACAATAGGTTCCGGATATTTATTAGGAGCCTGATTCTTAGCTAAAAAACCCACATTAGTAGTGAAGGTGATAGTGTTCCCAACACTACGATAATGAGAATCATCCACCGATAGTGCATGAAGCTCACTGACTCTTCTGGCAGAAGAGAAAAGCTGTCTTATAAGATAAGAATTTGAAATCTACTGTCCCAAGAGGTTCAAATGGCTTTTCCTTCAATTTAAGGAGAACCCAAGCTAAATTCCACTTAGGAATTAATCTAAGAGTTCTGGGTCTATTTATCGAAAAGTTTCTAACCAACTTCGATAAAGAGACATTAGATCCAATTTGTAAACTATCATGATGTGCATAGGTATCAGATAACATAGATCTATAACCCTTTATAGTAACAGGCTGCAGTTTGATTTCGTCAAACAAGTATACTAGAAAGTTTGCAATGTCTGGTATAGAGGGATCAAATATATCTACAGAATGATCCCTACACCAACGACGAAAAACCTTCCACTTAGCCGCATAGTTTAGTGAAGAGGAGGTCCTCCTACAGTTAGAAATCGCGTCCACTGCTCGTCCTGTAAAGTGCTTGCCATGCAAGAAGGACCGCACAACGGAAAAACGTGAAGGTTGAGACCTTGCGGGTTGTGATGGAGTTGGCGCGATTTCCCCTGCGAAAGAAGATCCTCTCGTGGAGGAAGCTTCCGCGGTAGGTCCCACAACAGACACCTGAGTAGATTTATCCACGGTCTCTGTGGCGACAAAGATGCTACCAACAGAATCTTGCATTGAGATTGTTTTATCTTTAGCAATACTTGTTGAATTAACGGCGCTGGAGGATACGCATATCCTATCATTCCGTCCCAAGGGATCGACAGAGCGTCTACTGCAAATGCTCTTGGATCCGGACACGGAGACACATACGTCTGCAACTGATTGTTGAGATGTGTCGCAAATAAGTCTATCATTGGCCGTTCCCATTGGTAGCAAATCTGATTGAATACTTGTTTGTTGAGAGTCCACTCCGACGGCAACAAGCGACCCTTTCGTGAAAGGGAGTCTGCTAGCACATTCAGACGACCCGGTATGTGACGGACCGAAAGAAGAACGTGATGTTCTAACGCAAACAGAAGGATTCTTTCCGTTAGATTGAACAACGGAACTGAATGAGTGCCTCCCTGATTCCGTATATACGCCACTACTGTCGTATTGTCGGATAGGATTTGGGCATGAGCATCGTGAATAATGTCCATCCAGTGACGTAACGCAAGCCAAATTGACATCATTTCCTTGATGTTTATGTGCTTGCACAGGAATTGCGGATCCCAAAGACCCTGGCATCTCGAATCCGTTGGGATTAATGATGCACCCCAACCTGTTTGACTGGCATCCGCCATAACGGTTAAAACTCGGATCCGGCAGCTGCAGCGGAACTCCTTGAGTTAACCACTGATTGTTTGCCCAAGTCTGAATCTCTTGTTTCACTTGATCTGACAAGAGAACGTCTACATCGAGCGAATGAATTTTCACACTCCAATTCTGAGTCAGGAAAATTTGAAGAGGACGTGTGCGTAGCCGCCCCATCGGAATGAGATCCGCGGCGGCTCCGCACAGACCTATCAGTCTCATAAATTCTCTCGCCGTGACTTTGTCTGCGTGCAGACAATAGTGAGCGTAACAACTGACTAATTTCGCTCTGGTTAACGGCAGACGAACGAGATTGTTGTGCGTCTCGAAGGTCATTCCCAGATGAGTGAATGACTTGGATGGCACCAGATCCGACTTCTCCTCGTTTACTATAAAACCGAGACGTCGGAGCAATAGAAGAAGATTCTGAACATCGTTCTGTAGCGTTAACTCATTGCCGTACCTCTGAAGAATGTCGTCCAGGTAGGCCGACGTTACCGCAGACGAATGAGCTTGGAAGTAGATACTTACAGAGTTCATTACCCGAGTGAAAGCCCAGGGTGCTAGATTCAATCCGAAGCACATGGCCCGGAACTGATACACCACTCCTAGGACTGCGAAGCGTAGATACTTTCGGAATGTCGGATGTACCATGACGTGAAAGTATGCATCTTTGAGATCTATGCTCGTTGCATAATCGTTCACCCGAATACTCGCTCTGACCGATCGAATCGTCTCCATATAAAACTTCGGAGCGACGATCAGCTTGTTTATCCAGCTCAAATCTATGACTGGACGGAACGAGCCGTCTGGTTTCGGAACCAGAAACAGATGGCTGTAGAATCCCAGAGATTCCTGGTTTTCTACGACCTCTACCGCGTTCTTCATTAAAAGAGACTGCACCTCTGATAACAGAGCGTCTCTTTTCTGTGGATTTGACGGAAGATGAGTCCACTTTGGACTTCGAGTTAATGGAGGCTTTCGTTTGAAGGATATCTTTAGACCTTCCGAAGTCACTCCTCTCACCCAAGGGTCGTCCGTAATCGACGCCCACTCTTGTGAAAAACTCGACAACCTTCCGCCAACCGGAACGCGATAGAGGTTTAAGCCATCACCTCCTGGACCTGCGAGGCCTGCAGTAGGAGAAACCACGTCTTCCACGACCCGCACCTCGCCTCGTCGACCTCGGGGCGTCCGACCGATTGTCCCGGCCTGAAGGACGTCCCGAACGAGAGTCGCTATCCTGACGGTCTCTCAAATAAGACCAAGAGGATGCACCGGAACCTCTATAGGAACCTCTCTTGGGCGCATTAGACCCAGAAGTGCCTGTCTTATTCGTGTCTGCTGTATCCGACTTTTTAGGAGCCGATCTGAACAACAGAGAATCATTAGCTTTCTTTTTAATTTTATCATAAATAGCGGAAAGCTTGCCGTCAAAGAGAAGTTCTCCTGAGACCGAAGCGACTCTTAAGAGAGTTCTTCACCTTAGAATCCACTAGTGTGGATGTAGCTAGGGCTGCGTCACGTCTAACCAACTCCAGATTTGCCACTGAAAGGGCGGAGTTACACGTGGAATAAGCTACTGCCCTTGAAAGAAGTCTTAAAGAGGATTGTATATCCTGAAACTCTTCCCCTTGAAGGCGCAGTGATAACGCCTTAGTAAGGTGATCTGCGTAAGATAAGGCATCTAAATTGGCTCTGTTAGACGCAATAGCTGTTTCCAACACCGCGGTTGGAATAGAAGCTGACGACGGTAATGATAGCTCTAAGTCTTCCGCCTCGTCGTCATACGCAGAGGAACTCTCGGTATACCCTGTCCTGCCGTATCGAATTTATTCCTTGCATTAATGAAAGGCAGGTTAAGAGTATTAGCGGACAAGAAACCTGCTTTCCCCGTCCTGGAAGCAAGTTTAAATATAGCGTCGTTCAATAATTCAAATGTTCTTGCAACATTATTGGACTGCGACGGAAACTCGGGAGCGATGTCCCTGAACCGCTCAAAAAATTCAGAGTCCAATGACGCTATAATTCTCTTGTCCGGAAGCGCAGCAGTCTGGCCCGACGGAACAACTTGAGGGAGAAAGTGCCGGATGAAGTTCACGGCAGCTTTATGTTGTTCCGAAAGGGATAGCTCCAATTCATCCGTATCCCTTTCACCATCCGGTCGGACCTCCCGATGTTCCCGGTCGTCCGCCCCCGATGCTTCGGCGGAGCGTACCGACCCAGCGCCGTCGAATAATAATCGATCCGACACCGTTTCTGTCGGCTGCTGGGATGCTGCGATAAGCTGTGCTATCTGCACAAGAATGTCCGACGTCGAGACCTGCGGAGGCGCAGTCTTTCGCTGCTTCGCCGAGGGCAGCTCCGCATCAGATGGCTCCCGCATACTTTTCCTATGCGAACGTCCGGAGTCCATCGGTCTCGAATCCCTGGCTGCCGGATGGTGTGACCTGGTCGCCGAAGAATCCTTCATTGGCGAAGCTGGTAAAATATCGACGGTCACGCAGCCAAGGTGCGGTCGTGTGCGCTGACGAGAAGAGGAAGCCTTAACAGTCTCTGCGGACTGCTTATACAACGGAGCGTCCCGAGCGACGGACATATGCTCCGCTAAAGACACATTTTGTACCACAACATCTGGTCCCAGATGTTGTTGTACGAGAGAGGGACCTCTCTCGCTCGCGGCCCGGCTGGACCTGGCCGAGCTAGGAACCGGACTAAAAGGCTTCCTCCGTTCTTGCTTACTATCCGCCGTCACTGGGTGTGCATCTATTATGTTTATAGTGCTCGCATCACCCAAAATTTCCTCTTGGACCGCATCGGACGAACCCGGCTGCCGAACCATTCGGTGAATGGACGCTACACCGGGCGAGCTAGCGGACGACATTTGTCTAATCTCCATGAGCACTTTTGCCACTAGCTCTGAATTCATTTGTGATGACGGACGCACACTTGAAGAAGATAACATGGAAACATCACCCTGTTCTGGTTCCTCTGAAATAGAAACTGAGAGAGTAGAGTGACCTTGTGGAGAAAGAGCCGGCATCGCTCTTTCTCCAGAAACAACATATCGTGACACACGTTTCCAATGTTTCTCATCCCAATGTTCACATATAGGACAGGGATTAATGCGAGAACACTGACTACAATTAATACAATGATCATGAAAGTCAGAGGAAGATTTCTTCCTATTACAATTTGAACAATGTCCCTTCATTGTGAAAGAACAACAATAAGTCCTAGTTACTCGCAAAAACCCCTGACACAAAGATACATAATAACATGATCCATTAATAAATGAAAAAACAATTGCAAAACAAAATAATTTTGAAAAAATATTTTTTCAGAGAAGCCCAAGTTGCTGAAAAGTAACGTTGAGCCCCGATGGATCCGATGGCAAAGTGTGGTCAAAAATTTTAAATTTATATAAAATAATTAATGAGACACTTTCGGATAATATAAATGTATCTTATAATGAGATAAACTACCACAAAGGCAAACAGCCCCCCTCAAAAAAGGCTGTTGCCAATGAAAACAAACAGTGTAAACACACTAGAAAACATGACTCCAGGCACTGAAAAAACTGGCCCGGAATCAGTCATCAATTACACTCTATCTGATGCAAAACAGAGACTCCCAGGGGAGAATCTGTAGAACATCAGATGGAAGATGCAGAACACAAACGTTATACACCCATGGGTGAAAACGTAACTATGGGGAAAATAACAGAAAACATTCTGTAACCAAGCAACTCTCCCAGGAAATTTTAGAAATGAAACTTCTCAAAAATATGCCAAAAGCATGGGAGAATTGCCAGGGGGGACTTTAGAAGGCTAGGGGAGAGGAAACACTGAATAAGCAGTGCAACAATTAGCAAGAATGACAACAAGAGGCCCATGCCTCGAAAATAGGCAACTTAACATAATTTCATCAAAAAATTTTAAGTACAGCCCTGATTATTTTTTGCCACTTCTTTTTCCTCTCCTCCTTCTATCCTCCTTAGAATCACATTTTCTCCAAAAATTACGTGTCTGGCATCCTTTAAACTGAGATTTACAAGCACAAAGATCAGTGAGATGTTGACTGATGAAGGGCCAAACAGAGAATGATAATTGGCGCCAATTTCGGGACGACTGCGTCACTGCGCATGCGCAGTAGAGGCGTACTATGGAGGTCCTTTAGGACATGATTTCTTTTTGTTTTGGATGCAAATTTTGGGGATTGGGGGGCAAAATTTGTGTTTGGCCCTGGTTTTGTTGGAGTTAGCACCAGCTAAGTCTGGGTCATTGGTACAGTATAAAAATATCTTCTTCTCCAGATCCAGCAGGCAGAATCTTTTGATATTTGGTATGCAACATTGTAGGGTGGATCTGATTCAAGTTTGTTCAAATCGGCCTCCTGGGTTCATATTTGGGCTCAGTATAGGAGTCCGATTTCGAACTTAGTGCATTTCAGGCAAATTTCTTAAAAAATCTTCTTCTCCAGATTCAGCAGGCAGAATCTTTCGATATTTGGTATGCAACATTGTGGGGTGGATCTGATTCAAGTGTGTTCAAATCGGCCCCCTGGGTTTATATTTGGGCTCAGTATAGGAGCCCAAATTTGAACTTACTGCATTTCAGGCAAATTTCTTTGAAAATCTTCTTCTCCAGATCCAGCAGGTAGAATCTTTTGATATATGGTATGCAACATTGCGGGGTGGATCGATTCAAGTTTGTTCAAATCGGCCCCTTGGGTTTATATTTGGGCTCAGTATAGGAGCCCAAATTTGAACTTAGTGCATTTCAGGCAAATTTCTTTGAAAATCTTCTTCTCAAGTCCAGCAGGCAGAATCTTTTGATATTGGGTATGCAACATTGTGGGGTGGATCTGATTCAAGTTTGTTCAAATTGGCTCCCTGGGTTTATATTTGGGCTCAGTATAGGAGCCCAAATTTGAACTTAGTGCTTTTCAGGCAAATTTCTTAAAAAATCATCTTCTCCAGATCCAGCAGGCAGAATCTTTAGATATTTGGTATGCAACATTGTGGGGGTGGATCTGATTCTATTTTGTTCAAATCGGCTCCCTAGATTCATATTTGGGCTCACTATAGAAGCTGGAATTCGAACTTAGTGCATTTCAGGCAAATTTCTTCAAAAATCTTCTTCTCCAGATCCTGCAGGCAGAATCTTTTGATATTTGGTATGCAACATTGTGGGGTGGATCTGATTCCAGTTTGTTCAAATCGGCCACCTGGATTCATATTTGGGCTCACTATAGAAGCCCAAATTCAAACTTAGTGCATTTCAGGCAAATTTCTTCAAAAATCTTCTCCAGATCCAGCAGGCAGCATCTTGTGATATTTGGTATGCAACATTGTGGGGTGGATCTGATTCAAGTTTGTTCAAATCGGCCCCCTGGGTTTATATTTCGGCTCAGTATAGAAGCCCAAATTTGAACTTAGTGCATCTCAGTATAGAAGCCCAAATTTGAACTTAGTGCATTTCAGGCAAATTTCTTTGAAAATCTTCTTCTCAAGATCCAGCAGGCAGAATCTTGTGATATTTGGTGTGCAGCATCCTTAGGAGGGGGGTGAGATTCAAGTTTGTTCAAGCCATGTCCCTAGGTCCATATTTGGGCTCACTGTGGGAGCTTGAATTGTAACTTTGTTCGAAATGAGGAATTTTCTTAAAAAATCTTCGTCTACAGATCCAGCAGTCGGAATGGTTTGATATGTGGTGAGTAGCATCCTTGGGGGGGGGGGGGGGGGGGGGGGGGGAGGGGGGGGGGAGGGGGGGATTCAAGTGTGTTAAAGCCAAGTCCATGGGTCCATATTTGGGCTCCCTGTGGGAGCCCAAATTATAACTTAGTCAATATGAGGAATTTTTCTTTAAAAATCTTCTTCTTCAGATTCAGCAGTTGGAATGTTTTGATATTTGGCATGGAGCAACCTTAGGGGGCTGAGATTCAAGTTTGTTCAAGCCAAGTCCCTTGGTTCATATTTGGGCTCACTATGGGAGCCTGAATGACAACTTAGTTCAAAATGAGGAATTTTCTTTAAAAATCTTCAGATCCAGCAGATGAATGCTTTTGATATTTTTTTATGCAGCATCCTTAGGGGGATAAGATTCAAGTTTGTTCAAGCCATGTCCCTAGGTCCATATTTGGACTGATTGTGGGAGCTCGAATTGTAACTTGGTTCAAAATGAGGAATTTTCTTTAAAAATCTTCTTCTTCAGATCCAGCAGTTGGAATGTTTTGATATTTGGTGTGCGAAATCCTTAGGGGTGTGAGTTTCAGGTTTGTTAAAGCCAAGTCCCTGGGTTCATATATGGGCTCCCTGTGGGAGCCCGAATTATGACTTAGTTCAATATGAGGAATATTCTTTAAAAAATCTTTTTTAAGATCCACTGGTCAGAATATTTGGATATTTGGTTTCAGCTTTTCTTAGGAGGAGCAGATGCACCTTGTGGAAATCAATTCTCTGGGTTGATATTTAGGCTACCATGTCAGGTGAACGCCCTCAGGCTCCCCTGGGGCCTCTTGTTTAATTAATTTCTCGAAAAGTTGAAATCTATGAAGCCCGAAACTTGTCAATAACATTGATTCAAAGCGAATACTAAGGTTCAGTGCAGAAATTTCTGGCATATATGCTGTCAGAGAAGCAAAAAGTGGCCCAAAACAAAATGTTTACTCTTTTAGTGTGATAAATATTTACCCCAAATACTCATAGTCACCTGTCTCTCCAACACTGAGAAGTTTGCTGCTACCTTCCAGAATACAGAACTTCCCCACGCTCCACTTTTGAGTAGGCTCCACTTTATGACCCACTGGTATAACTTTGCTTTTGCTTTCATTTAGTTCAAGTCTCCATTTGTTCCCATATCTCACAACAATTGTCACCATTTTCACTAGCCCCTCTTTGCTTTCTAACACGAGAACCATATCTGCGAAGAAAAGCTCTGGGATCTTTAGGTCCCCAACTGCTACCCCCTTTTCACTATGCAGGAGTTCATCTCCTAAATCTTTGATTACAATGCAAAAAGAAGAAAATATTGACAAAAGGATACACCCCTGTTTTAGGCCTATCTCTATAGTTCTATAGTTAACTTCTTATAATGCTTTCAGAATTCTAACAAATTCACCTCCGAGGCCTAATATCTCAAGCTTTCACCACATACCCTCCCTTCATATTCTGTCATATGCCTTTTCAACATCCAGAAAGACCATAAACATCATTTTTCTTTTTGGTTTTTGCAGACTCTATCATTTGATATTGGTTTCCAGATAATAACTTTAGTTTGACTGAATGAAATGAAACAAAATTTTATACATAGGTTTATAGCCTCAAAATACAGGTTGGGATTGATAGTGGGCTTGATCTGGTATTTTTGGCAGAGTTATGGCCCATTTCTGACTTAGAAGGTTTCCGGACGGTAACTTGAGTTATAGGTGTACAATTTCAATGAAACTTAGATATAGCTTACTGTAGATAACATACCAGATATGTTTGATGTAGCATGTGGTGTGAATGACTAGAAACTCATGCTTGCCAGTGGGGGGTCGGCTGTAGCCACCTTTGGCATTCGGGAAGCATCTGTTGGCTGTACCAACTCATTGCCCTTGTTTCTACTCTTCATGATAATGCAGATGATAGGCACTTGAATAGTATGTAAATGATGAGAGGTTTTCAGATCTGACAGGAGATCCTGTTTCTTTTTAGCTCACCTGACTTTAGTCAGGAGGAGCTTTTGTGATCACTACCCTGTCAAGTATCTTGGGTTGCATCGTCAGTGTATTTACATCAAGTCACCATACCCCATAGAGGGAAGGTGGAGGATATTGCTCCAATATTTAACAAAATCGTCTCATGATCTGATGGATGGAATGAGTTGATAGTTGACATTGAGCTTCCTTTTGAGGTATTTACTCAAGTTTGTTAGCTCACCTGACTTTCAGACAGGGGAGCTATAATGTTCACTCACCATTCATTGTCCGTCGCCATAGTCTGTCATCTGTGAACATGGTGTTTGCATCTTCTCCTCCAAAACCGCTGAACCAATTTAAGTGAAATGTAAGATATTTGTTATGACATCACATTTTGATTTTCTTCAAATCAAGTTGCCTCGCCCCTTTGTAGGGCCACACCCAAAAAATGTGCTTAAATCTTAAAAAATCTTCTTCTCATAAACCAGCAGTAGCAGAGACGTGATATTTGGTGTGCAGCTTCCTTTTGAGGTGCAGAGTCAGATTTGTTAAAGAGAAGTTCGCAGAGCTATATTTGCCATCGTAATGGGAGGGACAAGAATTTTTGCCCCGCCCAAAATTTCTATTTTCCAAACCAAGAGGCTGATTTGAACCAAATTTGATATGAGGGCTTAATGGGTCATAAGTACTCACTTTACACCATGGGAACCACAGGAGCTAATAGAAAAAATTTAAAACACTCATATCTCCAAAACTACATGGCACTGAGAATTCTTATTTGGTATGTAGCTTCCTGAAGGACCAACAGTATGGAATAATAAAAAAAATTGCTATCGGTTTTATCATAGGGTATTTTTTCGGGACTTTGAATAAGTGCTGAGTTAGCATTTTTTTAACACAGTGGGTAATGGGAAAAACATTTAAGACTACTCTTCTCCCAAACCACTGCTCCAAAAGCTTTCACATATCACATCTTTGGAAGATTGTTTCACATGTTTATTGAAATCAAATTCCTGGGTCCATATTTGGGCTCTCTATGGGAGCCCAGATGTTTAAATTAGCTCAGTATGAGGAATATTCTTTAAAAATTTTCTTCTTCAGATCCACCAATGAGAACATATTTTGATATTTGGTATGCAGCATCATTGCAGGGGGGGGGGGGGGGTTTCTTCAAAAATCTTCTTCTTCATATACAGCATCCGGAATGTTTTGATATTTGGTATGCAACATGGAGGGGGGAGTTTCAAGTTTGTTCAAGCCAAGTCCCTGGGTTCATATTTGAGCTCACTGTGGGAGCCTGAACTATAACTTAGTTCAAAATGAGGAATTTTCTTTAAAAATCTTCTTCTTCAGATCCAGCAGTTGGAATGTTTTGATATTTGGTATGAAGAATCCTTAGGGGGGTAAGATTCAAGTTTATTCAAGCCAAGTACCTGAGTTCATATTTGGGCTCACTATGGGATCCCGAATTATAACTTAGTTCAAAATGAGGAATTTTCTTCAAAAATCTTCTTCTTCAGATACAGCATCCAGAATGTTTTCATATTTGGTATGCAACATCTGAGGGGGGGGGGGGGGGGAGGAGGGGGGGGGGAGTTTCAAGTTTGTTCAAGCCAAGTCCCTGGGTTTATATTTGGGATCACTGTGGGAGCCCGTATTGTAAATTATTTCAATATGAGGAATATTCTTCAAAAATCTTTTTCTTCACAACCACCACTCAAAATCCTTTGATATTTGGTATACAGTATCCTTAGGGAGGTGAGATATTATTTTGTAAAAGCCAAGTCCCTGGGTTCATATTTAGGCTTCCTGTGGGAGCCCGAATTGTACCAAAATTTCTACTTTACGAACTGAGAGGCCGTTATAAACCAAATTTGATATAAGGGCTTATTGGGTCATAAGTACCTAATTTATGCCAACAAAATTTTAAAAAAATTTTCTGTCACCCCTGCAGAACCTAAATGTTCAGATTAGTGCAATATGAGGAGTATTCTTTAAAAATCTTCTTCCCATCCACCTTTCAGAATCTTTTGATATTTGGTATGCAGCATCCTCAGGTTTGTTCAAGCCAAGTCCCTGGGTTATATATGGGCTCCCTGTGGGAACCCAAATTATTACTTAGTTTGAGGAATATTCTTTAAAAATCTTCTTTTTTTTAGATCCACTGGTCAGAATCTTTAGATATTTGATATAAGCTTTTCTTAGGAGGGGCAGATGCAACTTGTTCAAATCAATTCCCTGGGTTGATATTTAGGCTACCATGTCAGGTGAGCACCCTCAGGCCCCCTGGGGACTCTTGTTCAAGAGAAGTTTGATGTGCAATAGTTAAGTTGTTCTAGCAGGGACCAGTTTTTTGCCCTGCCCTAATTTTCTATTTTCAGCACCCATGGGCTGATTTAAACCCAATTTGGTGTGGAGTACTATTGATCTATAAGTATTTAATTTTGATTAATGCCAAGAAAACTTTCAATCACCCCTGTGGAAACCCAGGAGCTAAAAAAAGAAAAAATTACAAACACCTATATTTCCTTAACTACATGGATCAGAGGATTCTTATTTTGTATGTGGCACCCTTAAGACCATTTGAATTCAATGGGTAGAAAATGCCTATTGTGTCATAGGGTATGGTATAGAGAAATGAAAAAAATGCCAAGTCATCATTTGAAAAAAAATAAAAAATCTTCTCCAGAACAATCCATCAGAATCGTTTAATATTTGGTATCCAAACATCCTTAGGGGTGTCTGATTGAAGTTTCTTCAAATCAAATCTTTTGGTTCATATTTGAGTTCCATACAGCAGTCACTCACTTTAACACTGTTGGCAAAAAAACTCCTCCAGAACTTCTGGTCAGAATCTTTTGATATTTGGTATACAACATCCTTAAGGGTATCAGATTCAAGTTTGTTCAAAACAAATCCCTGGGTTGATACATATGCTCTATACTGGAGACATCCATTTCAAAGCTGTTGGTAATGGGAAAAGACTGTTTTTGAAGGTTAAACAAATTTTCTTCTCCAGAACAGCTGATCAGAATATTTTGATATTTGACAAATAATGTCCTAAGGGAGATCAGATTCATGTTTCATCAAATCAAGTCCCCAGGTTCACATTTGGCCTTCATACAGGAGCCCAAATTTTGGAAAGGCGAATTTTAACTTGGTACAATATGAAGAATAATATTTAAAAATCTTCTCCAGAACCACACACAAGTCAGGATCTTTTACATTTTTTGTACAGCATTCTTAGTGAGGTCAGATTCAAGTTTGTTCAAATCAGATCCTAGGGTTCATAGTTGAGCTCTGACGAAGCCCAAATTTTAACTCAATAGAATATGAGGAATATTTTTTAAAAATCTTCTTCTCCAGAACCCCCATTCAGAATCATTTGGTATAAAACAATCTTAGGGAGATAAGATTAAAGTTTGTTCAAATCAAGTTCGCAGATTGATATTTGGGCTCTGTGTGGTAGCCTGAATTTTAACTTCATGCAATATGAAGAATAATCTTTAAAAATCTTCTTCCCCAGAACCACAAACCAAGATCTTTTGATATGTGTTTTGTAGCATTCTTATGTGGTCAGACTCAGGTTTTTTTAAGTCGTGTCTCTTGGTACAAATTTATGCTCCATCCAGCAGTCCAAATTTTAATTTAATGCAATATGAGGAATATTCTTTAAAAATCTTCTCTAAAACCACCGGTAAGAATCTTTTGATATAATAAATTAATAATAATAATAAATTGTTCTTATATAGCGCCTCATCCCGCGAGGCTCGAAGTGCTTTACAACATAAAAATACGCACATGTGCACAAATACACATGTATACATGTGTACATATACACACATATGCACATACATTAGTTACCATAATACAAGACTCATTTCTGAAAGTCTGCAGTGATGTCTTCAATTTAGTTAAAGTTGTGTTGGAGGTGAAGACTGAAGAGATGGGATTTCAGTGCACTCTTGAATGTATTAAGAGTAGGCATTTTCCGGAGTTCAGGTGGTAGTGGGTTCCAGACTTTAGGGCCGGCGTAATGAAACGTGCGACGGCCAATGCTTACATAGTTTGTATTCGGTAAACATAACAAGTTTTGTGATCTATATATATTATTTGGTAGAGAACATTCCTGTGGAGTCAGATTTCTGTTTGATCAAACCAAGTTCTATATAATGTTAATATTTAGGCTTCCTATGGTAGCACAGATTTTAACTTTGTGCAATATGAAGAATATAATCTTTAAAAAGTTTTTTTAAAAAGTTTTTCTCTGGGTTCATATTTGGGATCCCTCTGGTAGTCCAAATTTTAAGTAAGTGCAATATGAGGACTATGTTTTAATAATCTTCTCCAGAACCACCAGTGAGAATCAATTGATATTTGGTTTATGACATCCTTAGGGGGAGGGGGAGGGCAGGGGCAGATTCAAGTTTTGTCCAAATAACGTCCTTGGAAAATATTTGGCCTCCCTCCAGCAGGTTGAATTTTAACTTATTGCAGCATCAGGAATATTCTTTAAAAATCTTCTTCTCCTGAACAACCAATCAGAATCTTTTGATATCTGGTATGCGACATGTTTCATTGCAGTTTGTTCAAACCAAGTCCCTTGGTTGATATCTGGACTGAAAATTAACTTAGTACAATATGAGGAAAAATCTTTCAAAATCTTCTTCAGATCCACCTGTTGGAATCTTCTGATGTTTGGTATACAGCATCTTTTGGGGTGGGTGGGGGAGATAAGTGTGGGGAGCATTCAGATTCAGTTTTTTTTCAAATCACAACCCTGGGTTCATATTTGGGATCCCTTTGGGAACCCAAATTTTAACTTATTTCAATATGAGTAAAAACCTTTAAAAATCTTCCTAACAATGTCCTTGGTTCAGTGTTAATGAAAATAATGGCTAGCCAGACATTATTTTTCATGATATGGGGGGGGGGGGGGGGGGGGGGGGGGGGGGGGGGGGGTTCGTCAGAATTATGTTTGTCCAACCCATGGCCCTAGTTTCGTATTTGAGCTTCCTATGAGAACCCCACTTTTAAATTGTATATGAGGAATAATCTTTAAAAATCTTCCTCAGATCCACATGTCAGAATCTTTTGATGTTTGGTATACATCATCCATAGGCAGTTCAGAATCAAGTTTGTTCAAATCAAGTCCTTAGGTTCAAATTTTAACTTAGTCCACTTTGTCCTTTTTAATGTTAATGAAAATAACAGATATCCAGGCATTATTTCTATGATAGCTTCTGAATTATTTCCATGATAGCTTCTGAATCTTAGAAAAACTGAGGTTTGCTCAAATTTAAATTTCTGAGTTCCTATTTTTGGGAGTTACATTGATTCAAATTCCTGTCTCTGATGAAATCATTGATGTTTTGTCAGTTTTGTCAGTTGAGCACTTCAGCACCCCATGAGACTTCTTTTTCATACGATTCTCAGAATATTATAGAGCTGGATGGAAACCTTTTTCACAATCACATAACACTAGTTTGTCAACAAACACCAAGATATGCCAAGCTTCTGTTATTTTTAATTGTTCATTGATGGGAAACAATTAATGTTAATATTTATTTCAGCACAAGAAGCTACAGGAGGGTAGTTCTACTTCAGAAAATAGAATTCCTTCAACTTCTTCTGATGACAGTAAGTAAATATAAGAAATATGAGTTATAAAAGTTGTGATTGATTTTGGATGAGATTTCTGTCGTTTGAATTATTTTTGGTCATCAAAATATGCTCATTTGTCTTTGCCTAATGTTACAATTTAAAGGAGAGTTCTTAGAGGCTAGAGGCACTCTCCAATAACTTGTGACAAGACAACTCCTGGATTTGATATTTTCACTTCAAAGTTAATCTGAAACACATCCATAGAACATGAAGCCTTTAAATTGCAACACCCACTCTTCAGAATAAAGCCCAAATAGGGGCTTCAAGCACTCTACCAGTTGAAGATTATTTTTATTTTGTTTATTAGGGTTTAAGGACACTTTCAACAGCCTGGGTCACATCATGTTGGATAGTTTTAATGGTGGAGGAAGCTAAAGTACCTGAATAGAACCACCAAGCAGTGGTGAGCAACTGTTAGACTCTCAAACTTACAAGCAGAGTTAGCAGTCTTGAAGGCAAGTGCAGATTTATTCATAATTCTCTGAATTGTTACATTTTATGGGAGAGTTCCTATAGGCATTCTCCCATTAATTGTAATGAGGCAAAACCATACAGACTTAAAAAATTTCACTTCAAAAATAATGTGAAGCACATCCACAGAATATAAAGCCTATAAGTTGCAGTACATGCACTTCAGCATAAAACCCAAATATGGGCTTCCAGCACTGTACCAGTTAAAGTACAATGCTCTATCAAAACTTTTGTATGAAACTTGTAATTTGATACATGGCCACCTAGCTGGGCTCATCAAACTATTCACCCATACGTTCTAGTCCAGTAGAGACATGAGGACATAACAAATAAACTGTTGTTCTGCACCCACTGAGTATAGTACCTAATGATTTGTGAGCTTTAGACTTTTTTTTTCCTTTGGGCTCTCAAGTTACATCTGGACCATCAAGTAAATGTATGAATAGATTATTATTAATTATGTATTGATGTTTAACAACACATTCAACACCTCATGTCAGGAAGTTTTACAGGTGGAGGAAGCCGGAGTACCCAGAGAGAAGCTGTGAGCAGCTGTCATACTCCTCAACAGACCAACTCTGCAGAAGCAGAGGTATAAATAGAAGTCCACTCGACTGGTGGAGCAGCACCAACAAATGAAACCACATCATTGAAGCTCAAATCCATTACTAGACTTATCAGATGTTCAGCTGGAGACCAATTTTGCTGAATGTGTCCATGGGAAAGTTATCTTTTTTTTTGTAATTACACCGGTATTAAATTGATATTGGTTTGAATACCAGTATATATCGGTTTATCGATATACCATGCAGGCCTTCCATTGGTCCAAAATTCTTGGGTGCTCAACTCCTCATACATTTATGAACCAATTATGATGAAACTTCTCTCACATAACTACTAACAAGTAAACATGTGCAAATTCACAAATTTTCAATCCATGACAATTTTAACAAAGATATCTACCCTTATTGAACTTGAAATATAATACAGATTTGTTTCTTGTGTGCACAACTCCTTAATTTCTGAACAAATTGATAGACCTTCTTAAATATGACCTTGAACATATGCATATTCCAGATTTTTAATTGACAGTGATCTTTGCCAAATTATCTCCCCTTAAACTAAAAATTAGAAGATATAATATATAGATCTCTGTATAAGATTCTTGTGTACACAACTTCCTCGACATCTATCAATTGATTTCATTGAGACTTCCCAGACTGGACTCTAAGAAGTGAATATTTGTATATTTCAGAATATATACAGTCGGGCACAACCACCAATCGAGCTATTGTAGTTAGATCAAACTATAATAGATTGTTCGGTCTATACTTTTTGACTCAAAACAACCTTTTTTCCAAATAACTTTTGTTGCGCAAAAAATCGCATCAAACCACCACCAAAAATCAAGACTTCATAACTGTTTCAAATATGTAATGCTGAAGTGCACAGTTACCTAATACTCGAGATTATACCTACATTGACTGAACCTTGAGCATGCGTATTCATCAGATCCTGTTGTTGTGATGTTGAAGCGACCGGGTGAGTGAAATTGACGGGAAGAGAAGCCTAAAACATGATTTATTTACAAAATAAAGTCTAAACACCATCAAAATATATATTTTAAAAATAAAATTACTTATTGTTGCAACAGTGGAATTCAAATTTTTTTGTTGACAAATGTTGAAATAGTTATGAAGTCTTGATTTTTGGTGGCGGTTTGATGCGACTTTTTGTGCAACAAAAATTATTTGGAAAAAAGGTTGTTTTGAGTCAAAAAGTATAGACCGAACTATCTATTATAGTTCGATCTAACTATAATAGCTCGATTGGTGGTTGTGCACGACTGATATATACATGTGTGATATTTTTAATCAAGTTATCTCCTCACAAATTTAGATCCAATACAGATTTATGTATGTAATTCTGCATGCAATACTTCGTAATAGATGAACTGAGTTTGGAAGAAACTTTTTATCCACAATGACTTGTAAGTGGATGTGGCTTACTTCTGAATTTTCATACAATTTTGGCAAAGTTATCTCCCCTGAAAGTTAGGTCTAATATAGATTTCTATATAAAACTTTTGGGTGTGTTGCTCCCACATTCTTTTAATGTAATTTGCCAGGCATGCCCAGAAGCATATTCTAAAATTTTGAAGCATCTCAATTTGAATAACAGTGTATTCTGGAAACCCAAAAGTGGAGGGTTTTTGTCACCTCAGTTATAGCCCAAGTCAGAGTTAGTCGACAGCTTCACTTGGCACCTTGAATGGAATAGTAGTTGTGCATAAAAGTGCTTACAGGTCTGGTTTCAGCATGGAAACCCTGCATATTAAATTCCACAATAATCTACATAATAAAATGAAACTTTAGATTTTATTTCCTATGGTAGCCATAATAACATGGAACATCAAATTTCATCTTGTATGGCATCCAACGATATAAGTGTTGCTTTCGGTACAGTGGGCCTCAGACTTTTGTTGAAAATGTTGGAGAACAGTTTGGAATGGCTAGTAAACCCTGACAATTGATTTCTTTATATCTTCCTGGCTTAATCTCTGAGGCTCATAGATGATATTCAGATCATCACTAAATTACATTGATTTCTCAGTCCCACAAGAAAGTATAGAATATAAGAGTATGGAACTCCATCATTTGTATAGTCAGTTTGCCATTGAAAAATATTCAGCTGCCAGGCTATTCAAATGACCATAATTTTGTCATCTTCCTATATTTTGGCGATAAAGGGTTTATTTATTCTATTTTTCGAAATATTACCATAGTTGCTATTGAGTTAACAGGGATTTTTCTTTTATCTATAGATGTGCAATAAACATATTAAATTTCTATTGGAGGCATATGATAAAAGGTTTGGTGTTTGGCAATAATGTAACTAACAGAGTTATTCTGTAAATGAGTATACAGTTATAAGAGACACACTATATAAATGGCCTTGTTTACTTCAGTTGTTGGGAGTGTGGTGACTGAATGGTTAACACATTGGACTCTGAACCAAAAGGTTGGTTTTCAATCCTGGCAGTGGTAACTCCTTTGTATCCTTGGGCAAGACACTTAAACTTGATTATTTATTAATCTGTATGAGGATGGGGTACAGTGGCACTGTGCACTAAGGCGTACTGCTGATTGGAAGTGCACTTGCCTTCAACCACTTGTGCAGAGTTAGTAAGTTGTAGAATCTGACTGCTACTCAGTTATTCTCCTCAGGTACTCCAGCTTCCTCCACCTTTACAATTGTCTGACATGATATGACCCTGGCTGTTAAAAGTATCATTAAACCCCATCAAACAAATCCTCCAACTGTTGTTCAATCCCATTTTGTTCTAGTATTTCGGACAGTTGTCATCTTTGGGGTTAGGCCCATAATCCTTGAATCACAGGCAATTGAAATGCAAGATCTGAGGCCATTATAATTTTAGAAATTACACCATGTCTTTGTACCACACCAGATTGATTATTAGTCCCCTATGGGAACCGTTAGGGGACTATACGATTGCACTCTGTCCATCTGTCTGTCCCTCTGTCTGTTTTTTATGATTCCACCTCTCCCGCCAACATGCTTTAAGCTACACCTTTCATATTTGGTACATGGGTAAATGGTTCTGAGGGGATGATGCACTCTCAATATTTTTTTTTCAAAATCCAAGATGGCGGAATTGCGGCCATTTTTGCAGTGTTTTTTAAGTTTTTTTTCTCTATTTTCATGTTACCACCCCTCCCTCCAACATGGTTCAAGATGGCATGTTTGGCACATGGCTAGAGGGTTGGGAGGGGATGAGGCACGTTCAATTTTTTTTTTTTAAATCCAAGATGACGGCATGGCGGCCATTTTTGTTGTGTTTTTTAAGCTTTTTTCTCTATTTTATGTTACCACCCCCTCACTCCAACATGGTTCAAGCTACACTTTTCATATTTGGCACATGGATAGAGGGTTGTGATGGGATGATGCACATTCAATATTTTTTTTTCAAAATTCAAGATGGTGCCATGGCAGCCATTTTTGTTATGTTTTTTAAGCTTTTTTCTCTATTTTATGTTACCACCCCTCCCTCCAACATGGTTCAAGCTACACCTTTCATATATGGTACATGGATAAAGAGTTGTGAGGGGATTATGCACGCTCAATATTTTTTTTTCAAAATCTAAGATCTGTCTGTCTGTCTGTCCATCTGTCTGTCTGTCTGTTTTTATGTTACCACCTCTCTCTCCAACATTCTTTAAGCTACACCTTTCATACTTGGTTTGTGGATAAATAGTTCTGCGGGGATGATGCATGCTCAATATTTTTTTTTTTAAATCCAAGATGGCGGAATTTCAGCCATTTTTG
This sequence comes from Pictodentalium vernedei, assembly GCA_031216915.1. Lineage (NCBI taxonomy): Eukaryota > Metazoa > Mollusca > Scaphopoda > Dentaliida > Dentaliidae > Pictodentalium > Pictodentalium vernedei. The sequence goes on along the minus strand of CM062295.1, from coordinate 224,921,882 downwards.
TTGTGTTTTTTAAGCTTTTTTTTCTCTATTTTTATGTTATCACCCCTCCCTCCAAGTATTATATAACATGCCCCAAGTTACCAAGCTTCCCCAGCAGATGTCCATAACTTGATGCTTTCTGTAACACAAATGCGTATACCAATTCAATCATTATAAAATACCTTAAATGAAGGAAAATGTTTTAATATCTTCCTTTTTTGGTATTACCAAAAGTAAGATTTCATCACCTTTCCCTTCATTTAAGGTTATTATAATGATTGGACTGGTCCAGGCAAAAATACTGCACCACCGAGACCTGGACTCGACCTTCTTTTCACTGGACACGACCATTACTGGCGGGCTTTGTACTTATTAAACTACTAACCTGAAATGCAGAAATGCTTATATACTCTAGTGTCTTATGTGACAAAAACACCTTATGTCACAAAAGCGCTGGAGGGGACTAATACCACCTCGATGGTCAAACACTTGTTTCTAATCGCCTGAAAGTGAATATGATACACACACACGATAAAACAGGATTCATCATATTCAGAGGCTTGTGATTCATGACAAAATGCTGTATGACGGGCAACATTTTTGGTGGATCTCAGACTACGTGGTCACTCATAATCAAAATTCTGGTTGCACATGTTAACCCTTTACCTAACAAATCACCTACAAATTGAGCAGTTGAAAAAAATAAATTTTTAAAAATATTTCAACAAAATAAAAAATAAATTTTTAAAAATATTTCAATAAAACCATATCATGTGAACCCCTCATTGGAACAAGCTCGATAAGCTCAAACCAGTGAGGGGGCCACATGATATGGTTTTGTTAAAAAAAAATAAAAAATTTAAAAAAATAGTAATTAAAATAATAAATTTTGATATTCTCTGCATTATGTAAAGGGTAAATGAAAATTTTGAGTTTGAAGTATCATATATCTACAAAATTTTACATAGCAGCTGATGCCATGTGTAATCCCGGAAAGTTAAAACCTTATTTACCATCAAAAACAAACTCTCTTGTATTCTCACACTTTGATGCTGCAAATGCTTTCTTTGCTAAGTTACATGAAAGACTTTGAGACCACTTCAGTAGATTTTAAACTAAATAGCAGTGTGTTGTCTGCTATTCATATTAGATAAAGGGTTAATTGATTTATTATGAACCTTTTCTGTGCTCTCATTTTCAATCTTATCATAACACGCACATGAATACATTCTATGAGCATTTCAGTGATCATTTTGGCTGGTTGCCTTCAAAACAAAATGAAATTCTTTACACAATTAGCGACAGAACTATTTATAGCAAATAACACACCCAGACCACCCCCCCCCCCCCCCCCCCACCTTTCCACCATATGATATGGCACACTTGTAAATTCAAGCATTTTATCATCAGAAGTGACATTGTGAGTGAATAATTTTACCACGCAATTTTGAAAATTTGCAGTGACCGTATTACTCATTGTTTGTTAAAGTGCACAACAATATTGTTCCATAAAATATGGCTCTTTTTTATCATGATAATGTGCATGTCCTGTGATTTGCTTCAGATTCTCGGTGGTGTGCAGTATGGGATCACAACTCGCCGGCAAAGCCATCTTGTTACGATCCCATTCTGGACACCACCTCGAATCTAATACAAATCACAGGACATGTACATTATCATGATAATCTGTATGTATCTTTGGGCAGGACACTTAATCCCAATTGCCGACATGTGGGCATGATAGTGCTGTATTCTAAAGCATACTCCATGTGATGGTGCACTTGCCTTCAACCAATGCTAACTCTACTTGTGCAGCATTAGTAAGTTAGAGTGTTTGAAAGTTGCTCACCATAGCTTGGTGGTTGTCTCTGGGTCCTCTAGCATTCTACACCACTAAAACTGTCTGATGCTATGTGATCCTGGCTGTTGAAAGTGCCATTAAACCCCAACAAACAGTTTATTTTATGACCTAACCTCTTTTTATGCACATTAAACTCATACTTTGAAAAAACTTTAATGCATGGTAATTCAATAATATTTCAGAAGTAAGACCATGCAGGAAAATTCATGTGAGAATCATGCAGAATCAATTCTTGCAGGGAAAACAATGAGAATTCAGCATTGATTCTCACAAAAAGCTTACTCTCCCCATCGCAAGACAATAGGGACTTTAAAATGGGCAGAATCTCGTCCCCTGCGTTCCAATGTGTTCTATGTGCCTACAAATTGGAACTCAGGGAATGATCTGATACCTTTCTGAACATTGCCATCTCTACATTTATTAACCAGTTCATTTGTAATTTGATATGTTGATATCCTTTGATGAGTTCTGGACAACGTTTGATTTTCACCATCATCTCTGTGTAATTTCTGGAGTAATGCCCCTTGTTAATTATATTTATTTATTATTTATTTATTGGTGTTTAAGGTCACATACTTATGCACAATGACTAATCATGACCGTGACAGTTTTATGGGTGAAGGAAGCCGGAGTACCCGGAGAGAACCACCGAGCAACGACGAGCAGCTGCCAGCTCCCCAACTTCGTAACTCCGCACTGCAGCACAGACAGGGTTAGCTTGGTTGAAGACATGCACACAATCGATGTGCAGTACGCCTTAGTACATGGCGTCATCGTGCCCCCATGTGGGCACTCGAGGTTAAGGGCCTTGCCCAAGGTCACAACGCGGGAGTCCGAATCGATCACTAAGACAGTCACCCATCCGAGGATTAACCAGGCTCGACGTTGCTTAACTTCGGCTTGTTAGTTAAATTTACCATTGTTTCATTTCAGCCTCTTGTGAACACTGTTATTACTTCAATTTTTCAGTTATTTTTTTTGGACACTTCATATGGTGATACTCTTTAGTAAATTCTTGACAAAGTTCAATTTTCATCATTATCTATGTGTATTACTGGAGTAATACCCCTTGTTAGTTAACCCTTTATCTAACATGAAAAGCAGATGACACTTGCAAACAAAATTCTTGAATAACTAATTTTTTTCATTTTTTTGTCTAAAAAAACATAGGGTATGACACCTCATTGGAACGAGCTTGATGAGCTCGTTCCAGAGAGGGGTCATAACCTATTTTTTTGAGACAAAAAATTAAAAAATAATGAAAATTAATAGGCGATTTTTGTGAATAGTGTTGACCAGTTTTGGCCATTATGTTGAGTAAAGGGTTAAATTTTTCATTATTTTACTTCAACTGATTGTGAATACTGTGATTCCTTCAATTTTCAATCAGTGTTCTGTAAACTTGATATGGCAATACACTTTAATAATTTCTTAACGAAGTTTGATTTTCACCATTATCAAAGTATAACTACTACAGATGTGCCTTTGGTAGTTCAATTTATCATTATTTCACTTCATCAGGTTCAACAGTGGATACGTTTGTCAACTCTGCCATTCTTACATTTTATTAACTGGTACATTTGAATCTCGATATGCTGATGAACTTTGATAAATTCTTGAAGTTCGATTTTTCACCGTTATCTGTATGTAATTACTGGTGTCATGTCCCTTGTCAGATTATTAATCATTATTTCATTTCTGCTTCTTGTGAACACTCAGATTCCTTCCATTTTCAATCAATCATTAGCTTAACTTGACAAAGTCAAGATAAGCGATTGTCCTCATGTGTGCAGAAGTCTGTGAGTATGGATGTCTGTTCAGATTTTCTTTGGCACAGGCTACACCCTGTAGTTCTTGTCCGATCATCATGAAATTTCATATGCAGGTTTGAGGTCATGTCCAGATGAGAACATCCCCTTTTGGTCATGATCAGTCAACTGTTATGGCTGTGAGAGCCCCAAAAAACCTTTTGCACATTCTACAGGTCGTTTTTCATGAAGGGAATTCATTGTAACTTGGTAGGATGACTCTGTATAATGTCCAGATGAGAACGTCCCCTTTTGTTTGTGATCGGTCAACTGTGATGTCTGTGAGAGCCTAAAATCCTTTAACGCAGTCTACAGGTTGTCATATTTATGTGGGGATTTCATTGTTACTTGGTAGGATGACTTCGAATAATATATAGATGAGAATGTCCCCTTTTGGTCAAAATTGGTCAATTGTGATGGCTGTGAGAGCCCGAAACCGGAAAACCTTTAGCACATTCTACAGGTCATATTTGTGAAGAGATTTCATTGTAACTTGGTAGGATGACTCTGAATAATGTCTAGATGGGAATGGCCCCTTTTGGTTGCGATCAGTCAACCTTAATGGCTACATGGACCCAAAGCCCCAAAACCTTTAGCACAGTCTGCAGGTCGTATTTATGAAGGGATTTGATTGCATCTTGGTAGGATGACACTGTATAATATCTAGATGAGAACATCCTATTTTGGCCATGATTGACAGTCACACAGACATGTGACCTAGATTTGTTTGGCATGGTCTACAGTTCATATTTATGAAGCAATTTCATTTTAACTTGAAAGGATAATTTGGTATGGTTCCAGATGAGACTGTTATACTTTGGTCCTGATCGGTCAGCCATTGCCACTAACCTGGTCACTTGACCTAGATTTCTTTAACACTGCTTACAGGTTGTTTTTATGAAGGGAGTTCATTGTAACTTGGTAGGATAACTTAGTATGATATCTAGATGAGACTCTCCTATTTTGGTTATGATCTGTCAGTCATGACCACCAAACTGTCACATGAACTAGATTCCTTTAGCAAAATCTGCAAGTTATATTTATGAATGGATTTCATTGTAACTTGGTAGGATGACTTGTTTTGGAATGACTTTACTGTAACTTGGTAACTTTGGTTGATATATGTTAACTGTTAGGATCACATTAACTCAGGTCTTAATTCTTGAGTACACTCTACACTCAAATTATTCTTATTGAAAGTATAGCCTACAGGGAACAGAAATTAACATACTCTCAGTTATCACAATTCTTGTCTTATTTCATAATCCTTTCATAAACATTGGAACATTATCCTTTTCATCAAACACTACACACAATCAAGTTAAGCTACAGTATCATTGACACTTTCATTTTGATTTTTGACATGGTGATATACATACATAGAATTTTTTCTTTGGTAACCATTGGGTGAAGTGGGTGGGTGATCAGATATATCCATAAGGAATGACTTTAGAGTTTTGGAGGATTTCAAGTGAATTCACCCAGTGCTCAACTACTGGAGTCGTGTCCCTTGTTTCACATGTTATTTGTAACATTCCAAGTGCCTTGTGTACATAATATTCAGTATTTCATTGTTGTTTCTTTTTATAGTCTTCCTGCAAATACTATTCTATGTAAAAGTCTAATACACATGAGGAACTGCCCGCATACAAGAATTCACCAAAGAGGTAATAATTTGACTTAGCAGTGGTATCTAATGAAGTTGTAGCTGCCAATACAGGCTGCAAGACTTCACTAGAAACCACTGCCAAGGTACAGTAACTTCCATCTGCACGACTGTCAAAAGGCCTGTATGTTGTGTCACTTGTGCTATACTCAAGGAATAGTGCATCGCTTGGAGTTGACTACACCCATATAGTGCCCAGTGAGGTGGTGTAGAACCAAAATTGGATGAAGTCCCTTAAGGGTTAAGCTCTAGTAAATATTTGAATATGACATGTGTTGGAAAATGTAGAGGTTGCAATCAAACAGGCAGCCAAGACTTCATTATAAATCACTGCCAAGCTACTTTAACTTCTAACAGCAAGGCTTTCAAAGGCCTGAATGTTGTACTATATGCTCCCCATGTGCATTTAAGATAAGAAATGAAACCAAAATTGGATTGAGGCCCTTAATTGTTAAACTCTAGTAAATATATGAATATGAGGTCTGTTGCTGTTCATTTTGGAATATGTACTGGTTGCACTTACATGGTTATAACAGTATTCTCAAATTCTAAATTTTCTAATGGGAACTATGGGAAGTGAAGCAATGCTTGTGCATGTATACTGCGGTCAACCAGCTCTGTTTTACAGGTAAAATAAGACCCAGTCATAAATGTTTGGGGTGAAAGTCCTCTAAAATTGGAACGTGGGTATAAACAATTGGCTGGACTTGACTTTATATCCATGTTGTCATCACAATTAACCATTGTGCAGAAATATGTGACCTTAAACACCAATAAATTCTAATTTATTAAGAATTGGAAATTGATTCTTGCAACAAGTCTTCACAAGAATCAAAACTAATGCTTGTAAATCAAGACAAATTTTAGGATATACAGTTGTATTCATATATGATACATGAACCATGATCTAGGGTTTTTGTTTTCTTATATTCTGTACGCTACGTATTGAGGAATATTATTTTTGATTTTTAAACTGCTCCAATACAATTCTTTTTCTGGATGCTTCAAAATATCCATGACACTGGAGACTATTTATGAAGCAGCACTCTGCTAAATAATGCATTTTTGTCAACAATGTAATTCAGGGTCCTGGTGTTTGTTTTTGATTCTTTTTGGCATCTTTTATCAGACTTTTTGCTTATCGACTATGAAGTAGACTGAGCTCATTTTATGAACTTCTATGCAATGGCATCAGTATCTGTGTCCAAATTGCAATTTTATGTTTAGCTCAGCTAATTTGAATCCAATGCTTTTATATTGCTGTCATACATTTTTCACACTTTCCCAAACACTGTTTAACCCTTAAACTGTCTATATTTTGCTGGGATTGTCATTGTCATTTGTCAGAATTTGCATTTAGATCAGCATTGTTTCTTCAAGTTCTATTGAAGCGCAGTTAATTTTTTCAGATGTTTTTTCTGGCCATAATCACTTCTGTTAACCTTCATAGACTAGGTATGGATGGGTTTTTGGTCAATTTTTTTAACATTTTTCTGCAAAAAATGCCTTAGTTTCTTGATGCAAGATTTTTGTTCAGCACAGCTGTTGTGTATTTTGTAAGAGTTTATGTTTAGCTCGGTTACCTTTGAATCCCACGGCTGCAAGGCTTCTATATTGCAGTTATGTATTGTTTAGGACTATTCCCCCCAACTTTGTTTAACCCTTGTACTGTCTATAATGCCAACATCTATTATCAAATCATGTGTTGACTCTTTGGCTCCTGTAATCACAAAAAAATGATCAACATGTTTCTGCTAGAAGGATATGTGCCTGAAAAATCGTGATTGTGAACCCTTTTCTAAAGAAACAAGGTGCAAAACTTCTGGCCAGTGAGTAACTTGCCATTTGTTTCTAAGCTGTGTGAAAAAGCTGCCATTGACCAGCTAATGTTACACAGTAATATGCATGTTCCATTACCGACCAACACATCTGGATTCAGAAAATTTCACTTCATTCAACTGAAATGGCATTACTCAAGGTTCAGAATGACATCCTGCTTAATATGAAATCTGGAAGGGTAATCTTGCTTGTTCTTTTAGACCTTAATGCTGCTTTTGACAATGTTTGTCATAAAACTCTGCTAGAGACAATGAACTCTAATTTTGGATTTAGTGGTGTAGTTGCTAGCTGGCTATCATCATACCTGAAAAACAGACAGTAGCTTGTATCAATAAACAGTAACCTGCCAAAAGATGATTTCCATCTGGAATGTGGAATCCCATAGGGCAGTTGGCTTGGTCCTGTTTGCCATCATTGAATCAGACCTGCCAGATGTTCATGGTTATGCTGATGACACATGCAGGTCTACTTCTCTTTTACGACCATCAACCAAGGATCAAACTAAAACTCAAGAAATTATTGAATCATGTATTTTGGACATTCGCACTAGGATGATTTCAAAGAAATTAATGATAAATGATGATAAGACTGAATTCCTGATAATTTGTTGATGTCAGCAACTTGGTGAAATTGGCATGAACTCAGTGAAGATAGGAGATTCCATCATCAGGGCAAGTGACAGTGTACATAAACTTGGTGCCTTCTTCGACGCAATTATGTCTTTGGACAAACATGATACAAATACATGCAACATGGCTTTCAGAGGTATATACAAAATTAAACAGATAAGACAGTTTTTTTCAAAAGCCTACACAAAAAAGTAGTTCATGCCTTTGTAAATTCACATTTGGATTATTGTGATGCATTACTGTTCAATCTTCCACAATATCAGTACTCTTGTCTGCAGAAAGTATTAAATGCATCAGCCCATGTGGTATGTAGAGTATCATGATCTCAATACATCCCTCCTGTTTTGATGGATCTGCACTGGCTGCCAGTAAAGTACAGAATAATTTTCAGAATTTATTATTAGTTTTCAATTCACAAAATAACATGTCACCAGCTTACTTAGAAGACCTCATCAATACCATGAATGTGTGTCAATACAATGTGAGGTCTGATGGTAAAATGCTACTACATGTTCCAAAAATATGTGTAAGAGATTTGGAGATAAGTCATTCTCATTTGCTGGTCCTCACTGTGGATTAATTTACCAGATCATCTAAAAAGACTGCCAAATGTCAACATTTTCAAGAAAGATCTCAAAACATATCTATTTCAAAAACCTATAATTGATGTTCTGGACTGTAAAATACAGTGGAACCCTGTTAATTGAATAGCCACTTTGCCAATGAAAATTATTCAGTTAACAGGAGTATTCAGTTAACAGGGATTGAGTAACTTTCCTGTATTCTTGAGATACCCTTTGCATTTATTCTATTGTATCTTGTTTGACAGAGCTTCATGAACTCTGTCAAACAGGATATAATAGATTAAATGCCTTGGATGTACTGCGGCTAAATAGGTCTATAAACAAAGAAAAACTGGGGAGAGTCAAGGTAATTTCTCGAAAGGTTACAAGAGTTTTTATTCAATTAACAGGAGTTTACTCTATAACCTAAATTCAATTAACAGGTCAGATTTATACTGGTGGTATGGTAAATGGATTTGGGTTGGGAAATTATATTCAATTAAAAGAGTTATTCAGTTAAGAGATATCCAGTTAAATGGGCTCAACTGTACTGTATATATTCTATTTGTAAACTTGCTTGTGCTCAGTAATATGTCCATCTCCTTAGAATGTGGTTCTTTATCCATTGGACTATAAATTTGGTGATATAAATGGGCATATTATATTATTATTATTATATTTTGCTTGTAATGTCATTTTGTGGTGTGAATTTTAGTCCTTTTTAGTTGTCAGAATTAGTTATTAGGTCAGCATTGATGTTGTAAGTCCTCTTATTGCAGGTCAGTTACTATTTTAAGATGTTGTTTTGGGCTGAGATCACTTCTTTTAACCTTATAGTTGAATAGTTTAGGAAAAACTTTAGTAGTGTTGTAATTCCAATGCCTGTGAACAAAATACAGATAATGATTGTACATATTTTGAGCATATTTTTATTTGGTAATGCAAAAATGAACTGCACAACAGTTTGGTAGTATTTCTATCAGGGAAATCTCTTTGAGGATCTTTTAGTGAAAATTCACTCATTGCATATGTCATTTACATTCTAATGAACTTTTCCTTGAATTATGTGCCATTTCCCGGAATCAACCTCAGTTTTCCTGAAAAGTTTTTTACGTTAACATATCTGTTCATCCCTCTTTTTTGTGAACTTTACGATAACTATCTAGTATATCAGGCCTGCATCAAGCCAAAAACTTGGTCTGGAGCTAATTCACTGAACTTAATTTGTAAATTTCACTATATAGCCCAAGAACATTAGGTTTCACTAGGGAAAAAAATTGGAGAAAGCTGATTTTTTCAGGGAATGTCGAGTACATGTCACTGAACGATTAGACAAAAGTCCCCTAAAATCCCAGTTGAGCTTTTCTTTCTACAGCCTTTTTTCGAAAACGCGTTTGAAAAAAATAAAAAAAAATCACACGAACTTTGTAACCTCGAATTGATCCAACTGTATTTTTTGTTTACGCGTATTTCGAGCTACATAATGTCTAATATACATTTACCTAGAGGAAAATGTGCATTCTGTGACAATTTCTGCGAAAAATTATTGAAAATTCACAAAAAAGTATCGGATTTACGCAAAAAATGACGATTTTCCTAACGGATTTGCCCAAAGGGTCGTAGTACAGAACGGGATGTTAGTTGGACAGACGATAAAAAATCCACCACCATTTGAAGACTTTTATCATTGCTTACAAAATAGACATTATGGAAGACCCACTCTGCTTCTGGCCGAGTTCCCCTTTTGGCATAAAATTCGTCAGCATGAGAACTCAACTATTTTCGGGCTTGGGACCGAACAGACACGTCTGTGTCTGGCAGCATTAGATCAATAAATAATATTTACAGAATGTACAAAAATCAATAAATAATATTTACAGAATGTACAAATCAATCAACATGGATTAAGTTACATTGACTATTATCAGCGCTATATACAGAAATGACATGACCTATATACATATTATTCATCGAACTCAGAAATTTCCGACAGGACAGTGTTTCTGTGGTTGTTACAAGAATCCAAACTGCAATTACACAAACCTGAGCAAGAGAGTCCTGCCTTCTTACACCCACACCTTTTTGTACAAGCACTCTTGCAACCACAACTGATCAGATTCAGTAGGTTATCGGGGGCACATGGCTTTGTGGCTGCAGTCAGTACAAGAAGTCCATTGTCTAGCGACCACCCCCAATCCATCGGAGGAAGCGAAGTGCCCAGCCATTGTTGGACCTGGAGATAACATCTGTAGACATGTTGTTGTGCAGCATCGCTGCTTGGTGGGAGTGAGGCTAGGTAGATGGGTTTATTCAGTTTAGATTTTGCTACATAACGCTTGTAAGTGACATATCTATATTGGTCGAGAGAGGAAACAGTTTTACTCCCGTATAAGATTAGGAGAAGTTGTTCCCCGGCAGCGGCTACTGCACTTGGTGTACTGTCATCTGCCAAAATTGTGTTGACATACTGTTGTGAGTCGCTAGTAACATCGGAGACAATTGTACTGAATACTTTCTTCTTACCAACTCGAAAGAGTGCAGAAGTAGTGTCACAACCACTTATAGAATGTGCTACAAGGAGGTTGCTTCTATGGTCACCCATTTTGGTTGCTATTTCACTAACTGAAACTAGTAAGTTTGGGGTAATGGAATACATCATGTGAATATTACATCCCGGTTGAACTCGAGAGGTAAGAATGACTAACAAGTCTGTGTCTGTTCCCACAACGACAACATTGTTGTCATCTTGAGCGATGTCAAGTGCCGTTTCGGCTATCAGTACATCAGCATCAGCCTCGGCCTGCTTGGACTGAATATTGATAGCAGATAGCTCCTGCATTAGAAGATCGATCAGTTGGGTTTTGTTCTTGGCATTTGCAAGGAAATCGGATTGGGGTGTGGTGGCTGGTAACTCGGGTGAGATATTGATATCAATGGAATACCTGTCTTTAGATCTACGGGCTTGTTCCATGCCCTTTGTCGACATTGTACAAGCATAACCATCAAAAGCAACCACGACGTTCGCCCCAAAATGTCTCACTAGATAATTGGAATATGATGTACATATGTCCTTATATGACGACTGTTTAGGCCATACAACTGCCCTCAATAAAAATCCACCATCTACAACAAACAGAGAATGTTCTGGGATTTTAGTTTGCTCGGAACCGTATGTTTTGAGGATCTTACCGAGCGTGCTTTTCTGTGTCTTCCTCATTCCAGCAGAATCAAACAATGCTGGTGGTTTCGGGACGAGTTCATATTTGAGATACTCTTCCATCTCTGCTTGTGACTGAATAACACATGTGATGCGGTTGAACAGAATTGTGGGGTCAATCACTACCTTACTTCCACGGACTTTGATGCTATTTGCCATCGATGCGAAAGACTTCACAGTGTCAACACGTCGTAGTTTGATGCTGTTGAACGTTTTGCTTACAACATTCGATACGCAACATTCACCAATTTTGGGAACTTGGTCACAGTTCACAGTTTCGTCGGCCACAAGCCCGGTCGCTATAGAGACTAATTGTAGTGGATCTCTATTCTGAAAGGGGGAATGCACTCTGAGCCAGTTCAATAATTTGGTGATATCATTGGCATCAGTCAATTGTGAACTTTGACGGAGATCCCGATGTTGTTCGCCATGACCAGTGTGAACATGAACAAAATTTTCGAGAGCATTACATATCGGAAGGTAAAGAGGTAGTCCATGTACCCATTTCGCAACAGTGCTATCGGTTATTCCCCTGCCATGTGTGAGACCACCAGGGAGCTTGAACATTCTCATTAAACACTGCTCTATGGTCTGATCAGAATATATCCCGTCCCAGAATTTATCTGAGCACCTTATGGTAAAGTAACCTTTCTCAGTGAACAACTTCAAATCATCCTGTTGCATTATTTCTGTTAGCTCATTCATCTGCTGCAAATAGAGATGAGAACTTTTTGCGTATGCAAAATGACCACCTGCGTGATATACTGGAATCATATTGCGAACACAATATGTGTGGAGTTCCCAGTCGCCTGTGCGCTCTGCTCTCAAGAACAAGTGGAGAAGACCTATTTGCCCGTAGTATTGTACCCAAAGCTTTCCTGTGCGTCCTACGGACGCATTCTGGAGCAGTTCGTGTAATTTTGACAGTAGATGGTTGACACTTTCTTGATTGACAGCGTCAGCTGTTGTACAGTCGCCTCTGGCAATGTCCACAGAATATTTCATTCACTTCTGTGCAGTCTATGTTATCTAGTGTTTGGCTTTCTTCAAACACAAGTTTTGTAATGGCAATTTGTGTTAGCAAATGGGCACGAACTGCTCTTGAATATGCATGACCACTGATCAAATGATGGATTGACCCACCAGCATAAACAGTCCCCCAAAGTTCATCCAAGCCGCTACCAGCCATGATCGAACCAATTGCCCCTAAATATGACATAATCACATGGAAGCCGCCGAGTCTAACGAAAACTTTTGTCAACTTATCTGACGAAGACACAAAGAGTGTAGGCGAACACCACATTATGTGATTTAATCGAACATGGAAATTGAAACAATGATGCTATAATACGGTATTTGAATGAGAAAAGTCGATGCCGTTTGAATTTGAGTTTAGGGGGTATGGTTAATATTTCACACGTTTCACCAGTTCATTATGGAATAAATGACTATTGTTATATATCATTATAAAGCCACTGCTTTTCTGCAATTTTTGATATATAATTTAACTCCCAAAGTAGTCGTAGATTTGATTTAATGGACGTTGTGTACCGTTGTGTGTATGAAAACAATAAATTTTTTTTCGTAATTTTGTACATTTTCGTGAATATTTCACCATTGAGTGTGAGGATTGGTACAAAGTTGGCATTTTCTGTTGGGGATATGTATTCTCAATATAATTCAGCACGATATTTATGATTCTCACCCTACTAAGGCGAATAAGAATGAGAAATATGGAGCTGGGTCGAATTTTTTTTTAAATTTTTTTTTTCATCAAAAAAACGCTATAACTAAAAAAGCTCAACTTGGATTCGCGGGGACTTTTCACACTTTATCCGCAATGTGTGTCCCGGAAACATATAAAAAAATCAGCTTTCTCCGATTTTTGTCCTTACTTTCTCATTTTTATGTCTAATGTGCCTGGACTATATAAACTGGAGGCTTGTTGGACATAATGCAGCTGAAAACAGTGTGAACTAACTACATAACCATTAGGTTATTTGGGTTCTAACTTAAGCATAGTGAAAAATGTCTAAGTCCAACCAGTTAGCTGGTAGAGTGTTGGAAGCCCATATCTGGGCTTTATTCTGAAGTGCAGATACCACAACTTGAAGGCTCATATTCAGTGGCTGTTATTTGTATTATCTTTGAAGTGATATTATATAGTCTTTAACCCTTTACCCAACATAATGGTCAAAACCGGCCAGCGCTATTCACAAAATTCACCATTCAATTTTTATTACTTTTTAAATTTTTGTCACAAAAAAATAGCTTATGACCCCTCATTGGAATGAGCTCAACAAGCTCGTTCCATTGAGGGGTCATAAGCTATGTGTTTGGTGCCAAAAAAATAAAAAAATTAGTGCTTCATAAATTTTATTTGCAAGTGTCGTCTGCTTTTCATGTTAGGAAAAGGATTAAGGGTTTTCCTTCTTACAAGATTTCATGGCCAAAAATAATTTAACACTCTATCAGTTAATTATTATCCATTTCTTCTTTATTACAGTGAGCTTTGATGAATCCAGTATTGATGTGAAGAGGGGTATACTGTACATAGAAGAGTACTCAGATCATGTAAGTTGACTGCCTTCTTGACATACACAGGATTTGCAGGGACACAGCTAGGAGGTTTTCAGTGGGTGGGGGGTGGGGGGGGGGGGGTGTAGATCCATGAAAATTCTGACTAGGGATGGATACTTAAAGCCCCCCCCCCCCACACAGTAGTCCCTCCCCCCCCCCCCCCCCTCAGGAGGGGCAACTTTTCAAAATGTTGACCCCGAGGGATTTCTTATCAACCTATCTTACAATTGTTTACTACAAGCTTGCACTACAGTGGAAGAACCTAACTCGGATAAAATACTCTCTATTTTAATCTTTCCCAAGAGATTTGGGAAAGAAAAGTGGTGTAAAAACACCACGAAAAAATAAGCCAAAACTGGGTCGAGCGCCATCAAAGCACACCCTGTAAGGACACTCTTCTCTTAGTACAATTCCACGACTTCCGTTAACCAGTGCGCAAGCAGTAATCAAAACCATTCTTCTTTTGTCTGTGCAACATGGTTGACGTGTTGCACCATCTTTGCATTATGATACAGTCATAATTCAACTCTTCGATAATGGTTTTCCTGTGATTGGATTATGGATCTGAAGATCGTATAATAACAGGACTGTGTTTTATATATTCTCGTTAATATTTTCATCCGCATTCTCAGTGTATATTGTTTATATATTCCGTTTTCGCGAATGTTTTTTTCGACATCGTGTCAACGCATTTCGACAATAAAATTTTTCGGTTGATAAATTTAAATTGTTATTGGAGTTAGGTGTCAATGAGGGACTGTCTGGACAGGATTTCTTCACTCTGTTGAGGGCTGAATTTCTGTTTTTTTGGTCCCTGTCGGCCGTCTGGGTTCTGTCATATACCCACCGTTTTTTTTTCTGCTACTTTCTCTCGTAGTTGAGGGTGTGCTTCTACTTTCTGTATCTGTTGAATTCATCTTTTTCTTCTACTGCTCTCACCTCTGTTATTTCCAGTTCGGTTCCTTTAGGTCAATTCCTTTTGCCCTCGCCTTTGGTGCGTTCTCGTGGCTGTTCCTCCCGCACCCACGGTGGGTGTGGAATGTTGTCGTTTCGGGGCCTCCCGACTCGACCACGTCTGGTGTGAGTTATACCCCCCTCTGTGGGGGATGTGCAGCTCCTCCTGCACCCAAGGGAGTGGGGAATGCTGTAGTTTCGGGGCCTCCCGACTCGACCACATCTGGTGAGAGTTACTCCTCCTCCGTGGGGGATGTGCAGCTCCTCCCACACCCGCAGTGGGTGTGGAACGGTGTTGTTTCGGGACCTCTCGACTCGACCACGTCTGGTGAGAGTTATTCCCCATCTGTGGGGGATGTGCAGATTTTTTTTAATCGTGATGGATACTGGGGGAGCCTCCGGTGCGTTATCGTTACTACGATTTTGCCAATCCGTCAATCTGCCAAACTTTGACGGTTTTGGATCAGGACTCCAATTCCCTCAGGCTTTCCAAGCCCAAGTCAGCCATCATTCCTATGACAACTCTGGAGTCCATGTTAGGCTTATCGAGAGAAATGCTTGATATGCTTTCTCTCTCCGATCACGTCGTCTCTGCCTTAGCTGCCTATCTGCCTCCAGATAGGTTTGACGATGTACAGGCTCGTTTGTGTGTGCTGTCCAAGGTGCTCATGCATCTTACGCACACATATGACTGTGACACGGCTATTTTGGAACTAGTTCGAAGGGACACAGGCCGATCCCTTCCTGGGGGCAGCACGCTGCTCTTCGATCTGCTTCTTTGGCATATCCACTACTGTTCCATGGGTTCTGTGTCGATGGTCTGGGATGATGTCCTACGCCATTCCAAAGATCAGCTGCTGCTTCGTCAGCTTGATCACCCTTCTAGGGGAGGCAGGGACTGTTCAAAGCCTTACAAGTACCCTTCTGCTTCCTCTGCGAAGCAAAGGGCTGATCCTTCTGCCACCCTTCTACTTCTTACTCACGGGGTAAGGATAAGCGTCGGCAGGCTAGAGGGAAGTCTCAGGGTTCTTCATTCAGTAGAGGAGGTGGTTTCTCCTCTCGCGGGCCTCGTCAGGGCTCGAACTGAAGGTCCTCACCTCGATTCTTCCAGGTTGGAGGAAGGATAGCAGAGTTCGCAGACCATTGGGCCACCATCACATCCGATCCTTGGGTATTAGATGTTGTTCAGTCTGGGCTGCTAATATCCTTCGAAGGCACCCCACTCTGTCCAGAGTGCCTCTCCCAACCACAGTTCCTTCAGACGTTTTACGTTGGGAGCTTTTGTCCACGGAGATAGACAATCTCCTGGCTAAGGGGGTGATCGAGGTCGTCAAGAACATTCAGTCAGTGGGGTTTTATTCCCACCTGTTCTTGGTGCTGAAGAAGGGCGGCGACTCTGACTGGTTATCAATCTGAGTATCCTGAACCAGTCTATCATTGCTCCCAAGTTCAGCATGGAGACTTTCAGGTCAGCCATTCCAATCACCAGGGAGATTTCGCTTCCAGCATTGACCTGCGAGACACTTACTTTCACGTTCCGATTCATTGGGTGTCGCAAAGTATCTCAGGTTCGCTTTTCTGGGGCGAGTTTACCAGTTGAATGAAAGCCATGCCTTTCGCCCTCAACCTGGTTCCTTGGGCCTTCACCCGACTGATGTTGCATGTGATAGCCTTCCATTGCACACAGTCCAGGGTGACTACTTACGCATATCTAGACGATATCCTCCAGAGGCATTCCAATGCTGCCTTACTGGAGTTGGATGTCGACACTCTGTTGAGCTTGCTCACGTCACTAGGATTCAGAGTCAACGAGGAGAAGTCGGATCTGGTCCCTTCACAGTCGTTCTGTCATCTGGGGATGGCCTTCCGCACTCAGTTTAATACGGTGGCGGTTCCCCAGGCCAGGGCTTTGATTCTCTCAGCTTTTGCTCTGACTCTGGTCCCAGTCCACATCCGCGACAGCACGGGGTATTCTCTGGCTGCTCGGTCTCTGAGGTTCGGTGACGGATCTTGTTCCTCTAGGTCGGCTGCATGTCAGACCTCTCCAACACTTTCTGCTCAGTCGTTGGAGGCCGAATGTCGATTCTCTGTATCTGGTGCTTCAGTTACCAGAATCTCTTATCCTGACCTTCTCTACTGGGCGAATGTTCAGTGGATCACGCAGGGTGTCCCGTTGGACTTACCCACGTCTGATCGCGTTCTGACGACAGATGTTAGCGATCTCGGATGGGGTGCGACGTTGGATCCTCTAGGTCTTTCTCTTCGCGGGATGTGGGACCAGGATTGGGCATCCCTACACATCAACCAGAAGGAGCTTCTTACTCTTCTTCTGAGTTTCAGGCAGTGGATCCCTCACCTGTCGAATTGTCAGGTCCTTGTGTTGTTCGACAATTCGACAGTGGTTGCTTACATTCGGAACGCCTCCGTGGGTGTGGATCAATCTGCTCCGCTCTCTGTTAGCGACGGTTCCAGCATGTCTCCCTCTACATCGCGACTTTTTTGCCAAAGTCGCCCGAGGAGGTTTCAAGTTGACCCGACTTCATTGTGCCTTCGCGCATGTCTTTTATCTGGTCCTGTCTCCTCCGTAGTGGTTTTTAGAGACAAGCAGTGGAGTTGCTTTTCTTCTTCAAGGAGGCACTCACTCCACTGGTTTAGCCTCTGTGGCTAAGTAGAAGGTTCTTCTGTCGATGGTGTGCGACCACTCTGTTGCTTCTGTCACTCCTTCGATCACACCACTTGCGGAGTTTCTGGTATATGTTTGTTTCTGGGGGTCTCCAGCAATGGGTGCAAGTCCATGCTTCGGAGACCTTTTTCATATGTGGTACCGCATTGTTTCGACACTTATCCTTGCCTCTCCAATCTTGTTCAGCTCTTTTCCTTGAAAAGGCCTAGGACTTTGCAGTTTACCCCAAGATGGACACTTTCTTGGGCGCTCTGCTTGGGGGGGGGGGGGGGGTGCATTCGCGCCTTTATCCTGGATGGATATGCATTTTCTCACATGCCAGATCTCTCCTCCATCCATTTCTCGATGGATTTGTCTTGCTATTCATGCAGCTTCCACTCGTCTAGCTACTGGTGATTGTATTACAAATTGTTTTTTCTGCCACGAGGTACGTGCATTGTCTTCCTCTCGGGGCTTTTACTAACTCTGTCGCGTTGTCGGATGTTATACTGGCAGCCTACTGGAGAAATGCTTTTATCTGCGACAGTTGCAAGAGCCGACAGAGGACCTTTTTCCTACGGGCCCTCTTTCTTCAACTCAGGCTGTTGTCTATCCCAGCCATTCAGTTTTTTACAGGGTCAGTTCCAGCTCCGTGCTGTTACTGCCCTTTCTGTCTGTGCATCGCACTTCACCATACGCCTCATCTTTCATTGTCTTTTACTAATATTTGTGATGCTATGCTTTGATAGGCCTAGGGATCTCTTCCTCTGTCTACAGTTCCAGTGCAATTGAGTTATGTGTGGGTTAGTTATGTGATTCCCTCCATCCTATTGTCTATTCAGCCTGTAGTAAACAATTGTAAGGTAGGTTGATAAATATAAATTTTATAGTAAATTTCCTTTCTTATTTTCCCTACCGCAGTTCTTTACATGGAGGCCCTCCCGTCTTCTTATTCAGGTAAGAATCCTTCCTCCCAGCTGATCACATACCTCTTATGTTGGCGGACTCAGAAGAATGGTTTTGATTACTGCTTGCGCACTGGTTAATGGAAGTCGTGGAATTGTACTAAGAGAAGAGCATCCCTTACTGGGTGTGTGCCGATGGTGCTCAACCCAGTTTTGGCTTATTTTTTCGTGGTGTTTTTACACCACTTTTCTTTCCCAAATCTCTTGGGAAAGATTAAAATAGAGAGTATTTTATCCGAGTTAGGTTCTTCCACTGTAGTGCAAGCCTGTAGTAAACAATTGTGGTAGGTATAATAAGAAAGGAAATTTACTATAAAATTTATATTTTCCGGGTAGGTTTTAAGGCATCCTGAGAATATTTCCAAGCAGTTTAAATGACTGCAGCTGAATATCTGTATACATAATTTGAGGTTTTAACACAGCACAAAATGGCAATTTCTGTGGTCCTGTAGTCTGTAAGTAGGCCCTATATGCCTTCATTAGGACTTTGTCAATTACATGATTGTACATGCATGATGGGTCACATCGTTCTGTGAAGAGAATTATTTGGCAGCTTCCTTTGATCTTTTTACCGACACATGGTACATTCTGTTCTATTAGACTGTAGTCGATCTCAGTCATTTACCTCTCATAAGCCTGTCTGTTCATTCTATATTACTTTAATATGAATAAGGTTAGACACAGAAGAAAACAAAACATGTAAGACAACCAGGGTTATGGAATTAACCATGGAGTGGTCGGAAAATCTTGTGTTGTTCAATCAGAATTCTGTCTGTGGCAGTCTGAAATTTTCACATAAATATAATACCACGTTCTGCCACATTCGGAAAAAAAACATCCGTTACAACAATGCTTTGAATTTCCAACTGTTGGAATTTTTGCCTGAAAAATTTCCAACTATCTTGATTTTTGGACAAATATGGGGGATGGGAGGAGTTAGATACCCTCCTACACCCCCATGTGTCCTCTTTATGTAATTAATTTGTTAGGGTGAAAAGGGAGTGTATTATATAGGACATTTTTCCTGAACACTAGCTAACTACTGATGTAAAATATATATTGAATTTCACATCATTTGACATCAGACAAAACATGTTAGTTGATAGAAGTCTACAGTGTACACAGGGTGATTCTGTACAGTGGTTGGCCATCCATCCACTCCTGCTCCCTTGTCTAGCAGAAGCATGAAGACTCAACAAGCATATTTCCTGTTCACACAGCACCAGATAGTCTACCCCGTACCCATCAAACAGTTTTTTTAGTTGAGTCTGTAAGTTGCACTGTATATACACCTGTATCGCTTCTAACCAGTCGATCAATGTACAGTTTCTTATCAACCTACCTTACAATTATTTACTACAGGCTTGCACTACAGTGGAAGACCCTAACCTGGATAAAATATTCTCTAAGAGATTTGGGAAAGAAAAGTGGTGTAAAAAACACCACGAAAAAATAAGCCAAAACTGGGTTGAGCGCCATTGGTGCACACCCAGTAGGGGACGCTCTTCTCTTAGTACAATTCCACGACTTCCCTTAACCAGTGTGCAAGACAGTCACAAGCCATTCTTTTTTTGTCCGCTGCGTGTGAAGGACGTGCCGCCATTTGCATTATGAAACTGATAATTCAACTCGTCGATAATGGTTTCCTGTGACTGGAATTACGGATCTGAGGATCGTATAATAACAGGACTGTGTTTTATATATTCTTGTTAATATTTTCAACCACATTTTCATTAAATTTTATATATATTTTCCCATGTCGCGTGCGATGTTCGAAAACGTTCCGTGCGGTGCGGACATAAAATTTTTCAGTTGATAAATTTTATTATTATTATTGGAGTTAGGTGTCAATGAGGGACTGTATGGACAGGATTTCTTCACTCAGTTGAGGGCTGAATTTCTGTTTTTTAGGTCCCTGTCAGCCGTCTGGGTTCTGTTGTGTTCCCGCTGGTTCTTTTTTCTTCCACCTTTCTCTCATAGTTAGGGGTGTTCTACTTTCTGTATCTGCTGAGTTCACCTTTTTCTTCTACTGCTCTCACCTCTGTTATGTCCAGTTTGGTTCCTTTAGGGCAGTGCCTTTTGCCCTCGCTTTTGGTGCGTTCTCATGGCCGTTCCTCCCCATCCGTGGGGGGGGGGGGGGGGAGCAGGGGTGGGACGTTGTCATTTTGGGGCATCCCGACACGACTACATCTGGTGAGAGTTATACCCCTCCGTGGGGGATGTGCAGCTCCTCCCGCACCTGCAGGGGAGGGGGAGAATGCTGTCGTTTTGGGGGTCTCCCGACACGACCACGTCTGGTGAGCAGTTTTTTTACCATGGTGGATACTGTGGGAGCTGTGGGATGTCAGGTGAAGAGATGCCTGGTTCTGGGACTATGCGCCCTCTCCAGTCGACATCTGAGGCTGTCACTAGGGTTGTGACGCCTCCTTTGGATACCAAGCTAGGTTGCTGTCATTCCTTTTCCGCCAGTTTCAACAGCTCCCGTCGTACCTGCTGCTACTGCTGTTCCGTCTATAACGTCATCGGTCACTGTTTTAGCCGGCCTCAGCTTATCCCTGCAGGGGTCTGCAGTGATGTCTGTAGTGTGGATGTGGGGTATCGGCTTCAGCCTTCCCTGACTTCAACTCAGCGAAGTCGGAAGTGGCTGCCGACCGAACCCCCTGCTGTGTCCTCTCAGCCGTTGAGCACAGCAGTTTTATCCTTGCAGGGGTCTGCAGAGGTGTCTGGTAGTGTAGATGTGGGGTATCGGCCTCAGCCTTCCCTGACTTCAACTCGGCGAAGTTGGAAATGGCTGCCGACTGAACCCCCTGTTGTGTCCTCTCCGCCGTTGAGCACAGCAGTTTTATCCCTGCAGGGGTCTGCAGAGATGTCAGGTAGTGTAGACATGGGGTATTGGCCTCAGCCTTCCCTGACTTCAAATTGGCGAAGTTGGAAGGGGCTGCCAGCCGAACCCTCTACTGTGGTCTCTCAGCCGTCGAGTACCTCAGTTTTTAGCTCACCTGAGCGAAGCTCAAGGGGAGCTTTACTAATCACTTTCTGTCCGGCGTCCGGTGTCGTCCGTCCGGCGTTAACTTTACATTATTGACTTCTCCTCCTAAACCACTAGCCCAATTTTATTCAAATGTTGGCTAAATGTTTATTACCTAATGCCAATTCAGATTTGTTCAAATGAAGTTGCCCCTCCTCCTGGGTGGTGCCACGCCCCCAAGGGGCACCAAAATCGTTGTAAATCTTCTTCTCATGAACCAGCAGTAGCAGAGACTTGATATATGGTGTGCAGCTTCCTCTTGAGTTGTAGACTCGGATTTGTTCAAGAGAAGTTTGTGGGGCTATACTTGGCGTCATTATGGGAGGGGCAAAATTTGTTGCCCCGCCCAAAATTTCTATTTTCCAAACCGAGAGGCTGATTTGAACCAAATTTTATGTGAGGGCTTATTGGGTCATGAGTACTTGATTTATGCAAAAAAAAAATTTCCTGCAGCCCCGTGGGAACCGCAGGAGGTAAAAATAGAAAAAATTTAAAATGCCCATATCTCCAAAACTGCACGGCACTGAGAATTTTTATTTGGTGTGCAGCTTCCTTAGGACCAACAGAAAGGATTGGTAAAAAAAATTGCCATCGATTTTATCATAGGGTACAGTTTCGGGACTTTGAAAAAGTGCTGAGTCAGCACTTTTTAACACTGTAGGCAATTGGAAAAACATTAAAAAATCTTCTTCTCCAGATCCAGCAGGCAGAATCTTTTGATATTTGGTATGCAACATTGTAGGGTGGATCTGATTCAAGTTTGTTCAAATCGGCCCCCTGGGTTCATATTTGGGCTCAGTATAGGAGCCCGATTTCGAACTTAGTGCATTTAGGCAAATTTCTTAAAAAATCTTCTTCTCCAGATCCAGCAGGCAGAATCTTTTGATATTTGGTATGCAACATTGTGGGATGGATCTGATTCAAGTTTGTTCAAATCGGCTTCCTAGATTCATATTTGGGCTCACTATAGAAGCTCGAATTTGAACTTATTGCATTTCATGCAAATTTCTTAAAACATCTTCTTCTCCAGATCCAGCAGGCAGAATCTTTTCATATTTGGTAAGCAACATTGTGGGGTGGATCTGATTCAAATTTGTTCAAATCGGCCCCCTGGGTTTATATTTGGGCTCAGTATAGGAGCCCAAATTTGAACTTAGTGCATTTCAAGCAAATTTATTAAAAAATCTTCTTCTCCAGATCCAGCAGGCAGAATCTTTTGATATTTGGTATGCAACATTGTGGGACGGGTCTGATTCAAGTTTGTTCAAATCGGCTTCCTAGATTCATATTTGGGCTCACTATAGAAGCTCGAATTCGAACTTAGTGCATTTCAGGCAAATTTCTTAAAAAATTTTCTTCTCCAGATCCAGCAAGCAGAATCTTTTGATATTTGGTATGCAACATTGTGGGATGGATCTGATACAAATTTGTTCAAATCGGCTCCCTAGATTCATATTTGGGCTTACTATAGAAGCTCGAATTCGAACTTAGTGCATTTCGGGCAAATTTCTTAAAAAATCATCTTCTCCAGATCCAGCAGGCAGAATCTTTTGATATTTGGTATGCAACATTGCGGGATGGATCTGATTCAAGTTTGTTCAAATCGGCCCCCTGGATTCATATTTGGGCTCACTATAGAAGCTCGAATTCAAACTTAGTGCATTTCGGGCAAATTTCTTCAAAAATCTTCTTCTCCAGATCCAGCAGGCAGAATCTTTTGATATTTGGTATGCAACATTGCGGGGTGGATCTGATTCAAGTTTGTTCAAATCGGCCCCCTGGATTCATATTTGGGCTTAATATAGAAGCCCGAATTCGCACTTAGTGCATTTCGGGCAAATTTATTAAAAAATCTTCTTCTCCAGATCCAGCAGGCAGAATCTTTTGATATTTGGTATGCAACATTGTGGGGTGGATCTGGTTCAAGTTTGTTCAAATCGGCTTCCTAGTTTCATATTTGGGCTCACTATAGAAGCTCAAATTCGGACTTAGTGCATTTCAGGCAAATTTCTTAAAAAATCTTCTTCTCCAGATCCAGCTTCAGAATCTTTTCATATTTGGTAAGCAACATTGTGGGGTGGATCTGATTCAAGTTTGTTCAAATCGGCCCCCTGGGTTTATATTTGGGCTCCGTATAGGAGCCCAAATTTTAACTTAGTGCATTTCAGGCATATTTCTTAAAAAATCTTCTTCTCCAGATCCAGCAGGCAGAATCTTTTGATATTTGGTATGCAACATTGTGGGGTGGATCTGATTCAAGTTTGTTCAAATCGGCCCCCTGGGTTTATATTTGGGCTCAGTATAGGAGCCCAAATTTGAACTTAGTGCATTTCAGGCAAATTACTTTGAAAATCTTCTTCTCAAGATCCAGCAGGCAGAATCTTCTGATATTGGGTATGCACCATCCTTAGGGGGGTGAGATTCAAGTTTGTTCAAGCCAAGTCCCTGGGTTCATATTTGGGCTCACTGTGGTAGCCCGAATTATAACTTAGTTCAAAATGAGGAATTTTCTTTAAAAATCTTCTTCAAATCCAGCAGTCGGAATGTTTTGATATTTGGTATGCAGCATCCTTAGGGGGTGAGATTCAAGTTTGTTCAAGCCATGTCCCTAGGTCCATATTTGGACTCACTGTGGGAGCTCGAATTGTAACTTAGTTCAAAATGAGGACTTTTCTTTAAAAATCTTCTTCTTCAGCCATGTCCCTAGGTCCATATTTGGACTCACTGTGGGAGCTCGAATTGTAACTTAGTTCAAAATGAGGACTTTTCTTTAAAAATCTTCTTCTTCAGATCCAGCAGTCGGAATGTTTTGATATTTGGTGTGCAGCATCCTTAGGGGGGTGAGATTCAAGTTTGTTAAAGCCAAGTCCCTGGGTTCATATATGGGCTCCCTGTGGGAGCCTGAATTATAACTTAGTTCAATATGAGGAATATTCTTTAAAAATCTTTTTTTTTTAGATCCACTGGTCAGAATCTTTGGATATTTGGTATAAGCTTTTCTTAGGAGGAGCAGATGCAACTTGTTGAAATCAATTCTCTGGGTTGATATTTAGGCTACCATGTCAGGTGAGCGTCCTCAGGCCCCTTGGGGCCTCTTGTTTTCATTGGATTTGGATGTTCATGGTGGGGTCACCATGAGCTCCGTGGCATTTCCGTCCACACACTCTGGTCCCATGGCCAGTTTTGTGTGACCAACGTTTTTTGAGCAGCCTGGACCTTCTGTCGTACCGTTCTGACACAGTCGGTGAGCTTAGGGAGGCCCTCTCCTTGCTCACTTAGGTTCTTCCAAGAGCCTTTTCCGTTGCTTCCAGCGAGGCTATGAGTGGTTTCCGCGTGCCCCCTGTGGTGCCATCTCCCGGGATTGGAAATAGGCCACTTTCTGATTCCCCTGGTGTGCCTACACCATGGGAGGCGTTGGCTGGTTTACCCATGATGGGCTATGTGTCTTCCAACTCATGGGATGAGTCTGACATACCTGACATCGAGAGCCAACAATCTTCTGACTTGGGGGCAGCTCTTGACTTTGTGTTTGGGTTCCTTCCAGGTCTCAAACCGTCAAACCAGCCGACAGTGTCAGGCCAGCCGCGATCATCGGTCACGCGCCTACAGCCTGTGGAGCAACCTGCTTCTGAGCACCTTAGACCATGCCTGTCGGTACAGGTGGTTGAAGCATTTACAGCTTTGGACTCTGAGCTGAGTTCCAAGGCTATGAAGACATCATTATTCATCAGGGCTGACACTTTTTTGCCTCTGGTGCATTATCGTTTCTACGATTTCGCCAATCCGTCAGTCTGCCAGACTTTGTCGGTCTTGGATCAGGACTCCAACTCCCATGCTGGCCATTTTTCATATGGAGACTTTGGAGTCCATGTTTGGCTTATCGGGAGAGATGCTGGAATGCGTTCTCTCTTCGATCACGTCGTCTCTGCTTTGCTGCTTATCTGCTCCCAGATGAGTTTGACGACGAAAAGGGTTTTTTTGTGTGTGCTGTCCAAGACGCTCAGGCATCTTCTCACACACATACTTGTAACATGGCTAACTTGGAATTAGTTCTCAGGGACGCTGTGCTGGACACAAGCCATTCCCTTCCTGAGGGGCAGTGCGCTGCTCTTCAATCTGCCTCTATCGGCGGGTCCACGCCTATTTCATGGTTCCGCGACGACGGTCCGGGATGACTCTCTATGTCATTCCATTGATCTGCTGCTGCTTAGTCAGCTTGACCAGCCTTCTGTTGGAGGCAGGAGCCGTCCAAAGCCTAACAAGTACCCTTTTGCTTCCTCTGCAAAGCTAAGGGCTGATCCACCTGCCGCCACTTCTACTCACTCACAGGGTAAGGGTAGGCGTTGGCAGTAGTCACCTCGAATTTGTCCCAGGTTGAGGCATTCCACTCAGTCAAGAGTGTCTCTTCCAACATGAATCCCTTTCAGCGTTGCACGTTGGGAACTTTTGATCATGGAGATAGGCAATCTCCTGTCAAAGGGGGCGATCAGGGTCATCAAGAACTTTCTTTCAGTGGGATTTTATTCCCGCCTGTTCTTTGTGCCTAAGAAGGACGGCCGACTCAGAAGGTTATTGATCTGAGTATCCTGACGCAGTCTATCATTGCTCCTCAGTTCAACATTGAGGCTTTCAGGTCAGTTCACCGCTCCATTCCCCAGGATGTTTTCCAGTTCAAGGCCATGCCCTTTGGCCTCGACCTGGATCCTTGGGCCTTCACCTGTCTGATGTTGCATGTGTTAGTCTTACATCGCACACAGTCCAGGGAGTCTTCTTCGGCTTATCTAGTTGATATCCTCCAGAGGCATTCCAATGCTGCCCTTCTGGAGTCTGATGTCGTAACACTTTTGAGCCTACTCATGTCACTAGAGTTCAGAGTCAACGGGGGAAGTCGGACCTTGTCCCTTCTCCGTCGTTTGTCATCTGGGATGGACTTCCATACTGGATACGGTTGCGGTTTCCCAGGCAAGGGCTGTGGTTTTCTCAGCCTGTTGCCCTGACTCTATCCCAGTCCACATCTGCAACAGCTAGGAGTCTTCCTCGGCTGCTCAGTCTCTGTGGTTTAGTGACGGATCTCATTCCTCTAGGTTGGCTGCATGTCTGACCTCTCCAACACTTTCTGCTCAGTCGTTGGAGGCCGAATGTCGATCCTCTGGTTCTAGTGCTTCAGTTACCGGAGTCTCTTCCTCGTCACCTTCTCCCCTGACTGATGTTCAGTGGATTATGCAGGGAGTTCCATTGGACTTCCCCATGTCCGAACGTGTTCTGACGGCAGTCGCCAGTGATCTCGGATGGGGTGTGACGTTGGATCCTCTTTTCCTTCACTGGTCATGGGACCAGGATCTAGCAGCTCTTCACCCAGAAGGAGCTTCTTGCTCTTTTTCCGGCAGTGGATCCTCCACCTTTTGAATTGTCAGGTCCTTCTGTTGTCCGACAATTCGACGGTGGTTGTTTACATTCGGAACAAGGGCGGCACGTACGATGTTACCATGTACAAATTGGTTCTGATCTACTGCTCGCTCAGGATGTCAACGCCGGAGTGGTGGTTCATCACTTTCCCGGTCATCTGAACCTTCTAGCCGACTCCCTGTCCCAACAGGGCAGGTTCTTTTCCACCGGGTGGATGCTCCACATGGCGGTGTTACAGTCGCTTTGCAATCTCTGGAGTCGTCCCCCCATCGATCTCTTTGCAACTCGTTGGAACCATCAGGTGGACACTTTTGTATCCCCGTGTCCAGATGTTCTGACTTTCGCCAACGTCGCTTTGTCCCTCCTTTGGAACGGTCTTGTCGGCTACGCCTTCCTGCTGGTTCTGATTCTGCCGCAGGTTCTAGCCCAGATACAAACCTGCAGTTGTCGAATCTTTTTCGATCGCACCCCTGTCACCTCAGTGGATGTGGATCAATCTGCTCCACTCTCTGTTAGCGACGGTTCCGGCACGTCTCCTTCTACGTCGTGACTTTCTTTGCCAAGGTCGCCCAAGGAGGTTTCACATCGACCCGACTTCATTGTGCCTTCGCGCATGTCTTTTGCCAGGTCCTGTCTCCTCTGTAGTGGTTTTTCTGAGACAAGCAGTGGAGTTGCTTTTCTTCAAGGAGGCACTCACTCCACTGGTTTAGCCTCTGCGGCTAAGTGGAAGGTCTTCTGTCGATGGTGTGCGGATCACTCTGTTGCTTCTGTCACTCCTTCGATCACACAGATTGCGGAGTTTCTGGTATATGTTTGATTCTTGGAGTCTCCAGCAATGTGTACAGGTCCATGCTTCGGAGACTTTTTTCGTATGTGGGACAGCGTCGTATCGGCACTCATCCTTGCCTCTCCAAGCTTGTTCTGCACTTTTCCTTGAAAAGGCCTAGGACTTTGCAGCTTACTCCAAGATGGACTCTTTCTTGGGGGCTGCTCTGCTTGGGCTGGGTGGGGGGAGGGGGGAGGCGTTCGCGCCTTTATCCCAGGTGGATATGCATTTTCTCACATGCAAGACAGTTTTTCTGATGGCTTTTGCCTCTGCCAGACAGGTTAGTGAGCTTCACTCCCTCTCGGTTGACCTGGCCTTTTTCTGGAGCTTTCCCACGAGTATTATGTTTACCAGTGATTGCTCCTTTCTAGTCAAGAATCAAATACCGGAAACTACTCCGCCTCGTATCTGTATCGGGACTCTTTCTTCTGTTGAGGGTTAACAGCCTTTGCTCTGTTCATTTGGAAGGGTAGGATCGATTTTCTGTCTCTTATTACTGGTCGACAGAAGATCTCTTCTGAATCCATTTCTTGATGGATTTGTCTTGCTATTCGTGCAGCTTCCACTCATCTAGTGACTGGTGATTGTATTACCAATCGTTTTTCTGCCACGAGGTGCGTGCATTGTCTACCTCTCGGGGCTTATACTAACTCTGTCATGTTGTCGGGTGTTATGCTGACAGCCTAATGGAGAAATGCTTCATTCTCCACTTATCTGCGACAGTTGCAGGAGCAGGCAGAGGACTTTTTTTCTACTGGCCCTCTTTCTTCTGCGCAGGCTGTCTATCCCAGCCATTCAGCTTCTTACAAGATCAGTTCCAGCTCTGTGCTGTTACTGCCATTTCTGTCTGTGTGTCACACATCACCATATGCCTCATCTCTCATTGTCTTTTACTAATGTTTGTGATGCTATGGTTTGATAGGCCTAGGGACCTCTTCCTCTATCCACGGTTCCAATGCAATTGAGTTATGTGTGGGTTGGTTATGTGATTCCCTCCATCCTATTGTCTGTTCAGCCTGTAGTAAACAGTTGTAAGGTAGGTTGATAAGAAATATAAATTTTATAGTAAATTTCCTTTCTTATTATACCTACTGCATTTGTTTACATGGAGGCCCATTCCATCTTCTTATTCGGGTAAGAATCCTTCCTCCCCACTGATTACATACCTCCTATGTTGGCAGACTCAAAAGAATGGCTTGATGACTGACTTGCACACTGGTTAACGGAAGTCATGGAATTGTACTAAGAGAAGAGTGTTCCCTACTGGGTGTGTGCCGATGGCACTCGACCCAGTTTTGGCTTATTTTTTCCTGGTGTTTTTTACACCTCTTTTCTTTCCCAAATCTCTTGGGAAAGATTAAAATAGAGAGTATTTTATCCGAGTTAGGGTCTTCCACTGTAGTGCAAGCCTGTAGTAAACATTTGCTGTAGGTATAATAAGAAAGGAAATTTACTATAAAATTTATTTCTTTTCAACCTACCCACAATTGTTTACAATTGGCTGTAACGTAAGTGCAAGCCCTACTTCAGAACTAACTCAAGCTTTTAAGAAACTTTTCCAAACAAGATGGAAAAGTAATAGAGTGCAAAAGCACGAAAAAGATCGAAAAAGGGTACTCTATCTACACACCTCTTGCATTTACCGAGTGCATGCGCAACAACCGTGACGTCAATTCCTTTTATTTCTGCCATTATACTGGTCAGAAATTTTGTGACTCATGCTAATTTTTAGCTATTATCTTCGTGAACAACTTATTTGTATGTGCTATCTTAATCTGATTATGTGCAAGTGGATTGTATCCTTTTCAAGCTTCAAAATTATTCACTATTTGATGATATTTTTGATAATTTTTGCTTGCCTTTTCACACATAGTCTTGTTTTTCCCCCACGTGTGAACACAACCATTGTTCTGTTTTCCATCGGCGGGAAGCTTGATTTCATATATCATATTCATATTATGCCTAAGACTATTCCTTGTACCTCTTGCTTGCAGGTGAAATATGTGGACTACTCTCATTCCACATGTGTCACTTGCAACAATTGTACTCAGGCCCAATCATGTGGTGTTTGTGGGGTTTGGTCCTCAAAATTCTGGGCTTCTGTAAACAAGGTGGTTCTGTCTAGAGATAGAACCTCTCATTCTTGGGGTAAGGGTAGCCGGCCTTATCAGATATTTCTGTGAGTGCACATGGTGACGCTGTCACACAGGATGCTGATCTGTCTTTTTCTGTGGCGAGTTCCTCTGCAACTGTTGACGGTGCTAGTGCTGTGATATGTGGAGACCGTGGTCTCTTTGTCTTCTGATGTCTCTCTTGAGGCATGTTTTTGTCGAGAGCTTCTCCGAGGTCAGCTCGGTGACACTCTCCGATTTGCCTCCTACGCTGTCGACAGTTGCTGAGGAAGTTGTTACTACAGATCCTGCTGGTGTGTCTATGAGCTCTCAGCCTCCCCTGGCTTTGCGGCGAAGCTCTGCGGGTCCCAACTGGCAGGATGGGGCTGGGATATTGGCATCCAGGGCCTGCTGTTCGGCAGAGGTCAGTGACAGCCCCGGTTAGCTGTCACTCTCGGAACCTTCCTCCGGTGATTCCTCACTCTGTTCCGAGTCTGGCTGCCGATCAATGTTTGCTGTCAGTCTCAGAGGATGGGCAGTTGGGGCCTTGTGCCACGCAGAGGCCAATGGCAGGTTCCTGTCATTCTTCGCACAATCCTCCAGTGTCTTCTCACCATGTCCCAGGTCCAGCTACCGATTGACGTACGCCGTCGGTCTCTTTAGAGGATTTGCAGGCAGGGCCTTCTGTTTCGCAGAGGTCAGTGATTGCCCCTGGGCTTCACAATCGGGACTATCCTCCGGTGTCTTCTCACCATCTCCCTATTCTGTCTGCCCATCGACGTTTGTCGTTGGGTCCTTCTGAGGATTTTGGTTCTTCTACCAGAAGAGTCCATTGGCTGGACACTCCGTCGGGCAATGCTGCTGCAACGGATTCTCAGGGTGACCTGCGTCAGGCCATTTTGGCGCTCACCCTATTGCTTTCTAGCAACCCTCAAGTTGGCTTCCCTGTGCCTCCTGAGGCACAACCTCCTTTGGTCGGTTCCCGAGATGTCTTGCCTGTCCGTTTGGATACTGCACAGCAGTATTCACAGGAGGTTTCTGCTGGTCAGCCCGAGTTGGGCTACGTCTCTTCTGCAACAGAGGATGATGATTTTCTTGAAGGTGATGGGCCCCCCTCGTCAGTCTTGGGACAGGCTTTGGATTTTGTCTTTGGCTTATTGCTGGACATTCAACCTTCAGACCAGCCATCTGTGAACGTCTGGCCACGGTCCTCTGTGGAGTGCCGTTACCCTGTTGAGCCTTCTAGCTCTGGGGCTTTGCGTCCTCTGCAATTGGCTCAGGTTGTTGAGTCCTTCCAGGGCTTGGATGCCAAAATGCATTCTAAGGCCCTCAAGGGTTCTTTCTTTTCTAGAGCTGATGCCTTTCTGCCTCCATCGCAGTTTCGTGTTTACGATCTTTTGATATTTGGTACACCGCATCTTGGTATGGGTCTGATTCAAGTTTGTTCAAATTGAATCCCCCGTTAAATATTGGGGATCACTATGGGGGTGTGAATTTTTACTTAGTGCAATTTAAGAAAAAATCTTTAACAATCTTCTTCACCAGAACCAGTGGGCAGAATCTTTAGATATTTGGTATGCAGCATCTTGGTATGGGTTGGATTCACATTTGTTCAAATTGAGTCTTTTGATCAATGTTGGGGCTCACTATGGGGGCGTGAATGTTTAATTTGTGCAATTCAAGGAAAATTCTTTCAAAATCTTTTTCAGAACCAGCATGCAGAATCTTTTGATATTTGATCAGCAGCATTGTCCCATTCAGTCCTGTTGATGTTTTAGCTCCACAGAGAATATAGATTTACTCTGTAGAACCTTAAGAACAGCTTTTGATAAAATTTGTGTTTAACAGTATGGAACATTCGGTGAGCGCCTAAGGCCCCTTGGGGCCTCTTGTTTCTTATAATTTCTCATTGAAGTATTTTCCGAATTTACGCCTATTGTTTTTTGTGAAAGTATGGTAACTTTTTGGTGGAGATCACATCAACCATTCACAATTCGTGCTGTAAAATTGAGGCATAAAAAGAAGATAAACTGTATTTCAGATGAACAGTATTTCATCGATCAAAGTGGTGACGCATTACAGTTTACAAGTTTAAACTATGAATGAAAGTTCAATCAGCCTACGACATAACAATAAGACTGGTCTCCTGCTTGTGAAGATTAATTTGGATTTTTGTCTTATTTTATTTCCGTTTCATCTCAGAAGGATAGGTTATTTTTTACTTAGTATTACCATAAAAGGCCTGTTTCAGAAATTTGCGAAGGTGTGTAATAAATAAGGAACCACATAAGCATTTGAATGGGTTAATGTTTATCACACACGTTTGGTTTGGTGCAGAATACCACTCGAGGCTTCGCCTCTCATGGTATTCTTGCGCTCAACCAAACTCATCTGTTTATTGGGTGGACCAATAAATAGACAGAACTGCACAAGCTTTTGAATGGGTTCTGTCTATTTATTGGTCCACCCACAAATAATGAATATGGGCTCTTACAATTGCAACACAGGGCATTGCAAAGTGGAGCAATGCTAGTTCACTGTTGTAAACCAATTCTTTTTTACTAGTAAAATAGGAC
Source organism: Pictodentalium vernedei (assembly GCA_031216915.1). Taxonomy (NCBI): domain Eukaryota; kingdom Metazoa; phylum Mollusca; class Scaphopoda; order Dentaliida; family Dentaliidae; genus Pictodentalium; species Pictodentalium vernedei. Next base: position 224,889,212 of record CM062295.1, on the reverse strand, counting down.
CTGAGAACAAATGCCTCACATGTGAGTCATTAAAAGTTGCCGGCACAGGTATAAATGATTGGCTAAACTTCACTTCACACTTATATTGCAGTCATAATACAGCAACAGATGCTGAAAGTGACCTTAAGTAAAGGATAATATATGAGACCAAAAGTATTTGGCCAGATAATGATCAAGGGCGAAGGCCAAGACCATTATCTGGACAAATATCCTGGGTCAAATGTATTATCTGACTTCAAACCCACTTTAAGGCAAAAAAAAATGAAATAATTTAATCACATTGCGGAGATCAAAAGTTGAAAGGGTGAACAGTTTTTGATCAGTGAGTTATCATTTGGGATACCTGATCGAAGACAATAGCATGCTGTGTTTGGATGTTTTAGAAGAAACTTGTGGTTAAAACTTGGCCAGGACAGGTTGAATTTTTGTATTAGAACAATAACTGTATTATTTTTGAGAATACCTGGTCATTCTTAAAAGTAATGCACAGTCTTTGTTCGAGGCGATTATTCATTTGGATAACAGTGAAGATGAAACAAAGATGTATAAAAACATTTGCATTGGGTTTTAAACAGAAGTGAAAAATAGATAAATAAACATCTGGGTTGAGGGGGTCGAGGATTGGCAAACTACGACATCAGAGTTGAGGGTGTTGCAGTTGAAAGAACAATACACATGGGGCAACTTTTTCAAGCAATATAAAAGTGGCTGTTTGTCACTGTATGAGACTTGAGGGTTATTTGAAATTCCAAAAGTTCTTTGTTGTTTTTATGACTCTATTATTTTTTTATGCTGAAGTGTACATTTTCTTTACAGTTTACTCAACAGATTAAAAGTGATATTTTTAACATTTGAAAGTGCTTTGTTAGCCTTTTTCAGGAGGTAATGACAGCAAATGTATGTAAATGTATGTAAGGGTATTTCAGATATGCTTGTAGCAATGCGTTTTATTTTGTAAACAAATATCACACTTTGAACAGTCATGATTGTTTACTGGCACAATGGATGTGTAACAGGAGGAGAGATAAGAGCAAGAGCCGGGGTTTGAATCGTCGACCTCCAGCACACAAAGCGACCGATTTACCATGAGACTAAGAGATCTGGACCAACCAGGCTGGTTGGTAAATGGCCTTTATACCTTGACCGCTACATTACTCTCCCCTTCTTTTGAGATTCACCACATGTGAATCTCACCCAGGTTCCTCCCTCAGAGCAGTCAAAACCCCCGCAGTGCCACCTACTGCTGAGGATCGGACGAGCCCCCAAATGTAACAGGAGGAGAGATAAGTGCGGGAGCCGGGGTTCGAACCATCGACCTCTAGCACACAAAGCGACTGATTTACCATGAGACTAAGAGATCCGGACCAACCAGGCTAGTTGGTAAATGGCCTTTATACCTCGACTGCAACAGATGCTTACCGGTGCCAGTTACTGTTGATGAGTCTGTGCAGTGCTGTCAATAGTGGTTTCTAAAAAATAAACATCCAGTTATTGTTTGTTTCTCATGAAAAATTTATTGATCCCTTGATTTACTTGGACTTTCAACATAATAAATATGTTACCTGGCATGTAGCTGGCTGATACATTTCCATAAAAGGCCTCACCTGATATGAACTCTCACCACTTTGTATGAAAATGTATCAGCCAGTTACAAGCCACGTAACTTATAATACTATCATAGGCTGAACTTCTATTACTGAACTGGAAGAACCTTTTTTAATAAGGCAGATTTTCAGGTCGTGAATTAAAAATGTGGAATCTTGAGGCTGCTTGAAGAAAATATATGAAATTATTAGGCCTAAAAAAATTAAAAATCTGTTTCTCAGGCCCTCCCACATGGTCCTTTTGGCTGCTGCATGCTCTCTTTTTATAACCAGTGTAAATTTTAAAAAAAGAAAAATTAAATGGTTTATGTCTGATATTTTACCCAAATTTGTGTCTGAGTGCAAGAAGGCTTTGCAATGATTTAGCATTGCAAAGCCTTCTTGCACTCAAGGGACGAAATTTTCCACCACCCATGCTGTTTCATATATTATGAGGCCTAAAACTTGAACCAAGAGCATGAAGTTTTGAAGGCAAAGAAATAATTACAGAAATAAAAAATAAAATAAAAAAACACTCGCCTGCATGCAATTTTACAAATAATGGCTTGAGAAGCAGAAGATCTACTTTGTCTGGCCTTATGTATCATTATTCAAGACCTGAAAACACTTCAGAAACATATTTCGATGAGAAAAGTTTCTGAAGTGTTTTTAGTAGTGAGGTACTTTAAAGGAAATTCCCTCTTTTGTTTTTTCAGACATGGCATCCTCGGTATGCGGTTCTGACATCTGAATTTTTGAAAGTATATTTTACGGATGAGACTAAGACTGATGATACAGATGAAGATTCTGGTGATGAAGAACCAGTGAGAGAATTTAATAAATAGAGGATATGGAATGAGTGTTTTTCTCATATAATAGTTATGAAACGAGTCTAAGAATTTTCTGTTTTGGCGAGCCTCTGGCGAGCCCAAATGGAAAATTTGGACGAGTTTCAAAAATATTATATGAGGAAAACACTCATTTCATATTCTATTTATCACCTGACACACACAAATTAGCCACTTAGTATGACTTTTTAACCCATCACCTAACCTGAGTTGCAGACGGCACTTGGAAAAAACATCCTCGTATAACTAAAAATTTTCATTTTTTGCTTCCAAAACATAGGTTATGACCCCTCATTGGAACGAGCTCATCGAGCTCGTTCCAATGAGGGGTCATAACCTATGTTTTGGAAGCAAAAAGTGAAAATATAAAAAAAAATGAATGGCATTTTTCTTGTAGGTAAAAGATTAATACGATATAACCCACCCTAAATAGGACAGGTAACGTAAATTCTCCCCACTGAAATTATGCAAATGTGACCCAGTTGTATATTGTTTATCCAATCAAATTGTCCAGTTTTCAAATTGACCAATGAAAGCTCCCAACTTTAATTATGCAAATTATGAAAATGTGGCCCAGTTGTATTTTGTTCAGCCAATCAAATTGTCTAATTTTGAATTGACCAATGAAATTGACGGAAGGCTTTATTTATCACTGATTAATATGAAAACAAAATATCAAATGTTTTAAAGTGAACAAAACGGACGAGTCATATGATAAAATAAAATAATTATACTCAGCTACTATGTTGATATTGGGTTTGCCCTTCACCTATCAAGACAAGATGATGGTACAGTGAAACTCTGTTAGCCCTTTACCCAATGCAATGAGAAAAACTGGCCAGCACTATCAAACAAAATTACCATTCATTTTTCATTATTTTTTCAGTTTTTGTCTCAAAAAATGACAAAAAAATTAGTTATTCAAAAATGTTCTTTGCAAGTATTGTCTGTCTTTCATGTTAGGTAGAGGGTTAACTGGATAGACACCTTGCAAGTTAGGATTATTCAATTAAGAGGAGTATTCACTTACCAATAATAGATAATCTGCTGATTAATGATGCCCTGACTTCTGCAGGAGGTTTTGGTGGGCATATAGATGGTGTTCCAACTGTCCATCCATCATTTGGCATTATAACTAAAGCATCAGTTGTCTGATTTTTATGTCCTTTGGTATGGTGACAGACCACATGAAGGAAGGGATAGTCACATATTTTTGGTTTTGTCCATGATTATGTACCAGAGTTATGGTTCCTGCTACACTTAGAAACCTTTCTGTATGGATGGTTTACGTTATAATGCAAGCATTGGTTATCAGATTTTGATGGTCTTTGGTATGGTGAAAGTCCAGCGTAGGGAAACGATATCCACATATTGCAGGTTTCGACTATACATATATAGCAGAGTTATGGCCCTCTTTTTATATACAAACATTTTTCATTTTAACCCATGTATCGATTGTTGATTTTTGATGTCCTTTGGTTTAGTGAGAGACCAGCATAAGAAAAAGGATATCCACATTTTGCTGGTTCCGACCAAACTTACATACCAGAGTTATTCCATTCTTACACTTACAAAGTAGTCCCTATGAATGTTTTTGCATAACAACTCAAGCAGTGGTTGCCATGTTTTGATGTCCTTTGGTATTATGACAGATCAGCATGAGGGAAAGAATATCCAGATGTTACAGATTTCATTCACACTTACCAGTGTTATGGACCTTGTTACATTTTAAAACTTTCTGTGCAAACATTTTCATTATAACTTAAGTATTGAGTTTTTGAATTTTGATGTCCTTTGATTTAGTAAGAGACCAGTATGAGGGAAAGGAGATCCACAATTACAATTAACAGGTAGAATTTGTAATGGAGGTATGTTAAATAGTTTTGTATTTGGAAGTTATATTCAATTAACAAGGCTATTTAGTTAAAAGATATTCCATGAAGTAGGCTCCTCCGTATCTGCAAAATAGTAACTTAAAATTTTCATTTCTGGGTCGAGGAACATAGCTCATGACTCCACAATGGAATGGGCTGAACAAGCTCATTCGAAATGTAAATATCAAAAGCTATGCTTTGGAGGTTAAAGTTGACAAAATAATAGAATTTGAGTGATGCTTTTTGGGAATAATGCTGGGCATTACACAAGGTGAAGGAATAACTGGGTTCTTTTTATACCCAACCATAAAAAACCCAAAGGAAAAAACACTTGTGGAAAAAAACTCTTAGGCGATAAAAAAAAAACCAACAAAACTTGCATGGATAGAAAATAAAAAAAACAACCTATATTTATTTTTCACTTTGCTCATGATTCTAAAAAAGTAATAAAATGAATGAAAATAGTAAAACATTAATCCATGTGGTTCAGAAAAATATACACTACACTCAAGCCTGGAAATAAGGAATCTGTCAATTGAATTTGGAGGTACCCAGATGGTGAATTTGCTAATTTTATCACATACGGTGGGCTAAAATCTCCCTATATGTCCTCTGGGTTCCTCTTTCTGTTTAGGCCAGAGACCTTGATTCAGATTGAGGTTCACAGAGGATAAATTTAGTGATGCTACCCTGCTATGCAGGGAAGCATCACCAAATTCACTCTCTGGGGTCCTGGTGACCTCATTTTGCAGATGACAGTCTACTTTTTCCAGGTTTGACTGCACAAGCACATAATATAGCACAAAATATAGAAATAGAAGGTTTTTTCCTACCTATACAATTTTAAGCTCAACTTTGACATAGTCAATCTTTAGCTCAACTTTCACATAGTCAAATTTTTAGCTAAACTTTCATGTAGTCAGATTTTTTGCTCAACTTTAATGTAGTCATATTTGTTAGGTCAACTTTGACGTAGTCAAATTTGTAGCTCAACTTTGACGTAGTAAAATTTTTAGCTCAACTTTGACTTAGTCAAATTTGTTTGCTCAACTTTGACATAGTCATTAGCTCAACTTTGACCTAGTCAAATTTGAGGTTATGCCATGGCCTGTCGTCCATCTGTCCATCTGTCTGTCCAGGTGTAGCAGAGGAACATTGTGAGGTTTACAATTTAGGGTCAGTGGTAGTTGTGGGGTTGGGTTAGTACAGTGGCCACTTGTGGGGTTATTTTTTGCACTGTGGGGTTAATTTTTTTACCTTGTGGGGTTAAGGTGTAACATGGGAAAAACCCCACAAGTAAGAACGTGTAAAAACGTGTAAGAATGTCCATCTGTCTGTGTGTCCGTCCGTCATCAATTCAATACGGCTCGGGCTAGAGGACATAGTTATGAACCAAACTTTACAAAACTTCTTGGGTACCTTTGTTATCACCATGGGACGAGAACAAGTGTTTTGGGTGTGTTTTTTTTGTACAGAACTTCTGTATGAAAGTTCTGATTTGAATAATTTTTTGTCTGAATGTTTAGTAACATGGAATACATTAGATATCATAATGGTTTTTTTCTTCAAATTGGATGAACTTTGATTTATTCAGTGCTAATTACACACAATAAGTACACATGTCAATACAGCTCGGGCTAGGGGCTGTTTGTATGAACTGACCTTCACAAGACTTCTTGGGTACCTTTGTTATCACCTTGGGACGAGAATGAGTGTTTCTGGGTGCAGTCCAAAATTCAAGATGGCTGCCAGTGGCCATTTTGCACCATTATTAGATACACTCAGTTTTTTTGTACACAACTTCTATATGGCTCGGGCTAGAGGCTGTATTTACGAACCAATCTTTATGAAACTTCTTGGGTACCTTTGTTATCATCTTGGGACAAGAATGAGTGTTTTGGGGTGTGGTCCAAAATTCAAGATGGCTGCCGGTGGCCATTTTGTACCAAAATTAGGTACAATCAGTTTTTTGTACAGAACTTCTATATGAGGGTTCTGATTTGAATAAATTTTTGAATGAATTTTTAGTTACATGGAATGCATCACATATAATACAGGTTTTTATCTTGTGCAGAAATTATGCAAATTAGATGAACTTTGATTTATTCAGTGCTTCTTATACACAGTAAGTGCACATGTCAGGATGGCTCGGGCTAGAGGCTGTATTTATGAACCGATCTTCATGATATTTCTTGGGTACCTTTGTTATTACCTTGGGCAAGAACGAGTGTTTTTGAGTGGGGTCCGAAATTCAAGATGGCTGCCGGTGACCATTTTGTACCAAAATTAGATACAGTCAGTCTTTTGTACAGAATTTCTATATGAAGGTTCTGATTTGAATAAATTTTTGAATGAATGTTTAGTAACATGGAATACATCACATATAATACAGGTTTTTTTCTCGTGCAGAAATTATGCAAATTAGATGAATTTTGATTTATTCAGTGCTACTTATATACAGTACATGTAAGTGCACATGTCAATATGGCTCAGGCTAGAGGCTGTATTTATGAACTGATCTTCACGAAACTTCTTGGGTAGCTTTCTTATCAATGTGGGACAGGGACGAGTGTTGATGTGTGCGGTCCAAAATTCAAGATAGCTGCCGACGGCCATTTTATACTGAAATTAGGTACAATCAGTTTTTTGTAAGAACTTCTAGGACTATGTTTGTTATCATCATGGGATGGTAATGAGTGCTTTGGGGGCTCGACCAAAAATTCAAAATGCCTGTTGGCAGTCATATTTATGGGAATTATGTGTATTACATTTTTTGTACAGAACCTGTAAAGAAGATTTTTTATGTCAGTAATGTTTGCAATAAATTTTTTTGGGTGCCTTTGTTATCACTGTGCTATGAGAACAAATATTTTTGGCTTCAGTCAGACCCACTCGGGGACTCAAAAAGGGAGATAATTAAGAATCTTTTCCATAAACTCCAGACAAAATAATGTTTCTTGAGCATCCCTAGGATGTGTATATTCAAATGTGTTGAAGCCAAGTTCCTGTGTTAATATTTGTTGTTGTTTGGGAAGGGTAAACATTAGCACAACCTGATTTTCTATTTACAATGAGAAAAATAAAACCTCCTCACCTGTGGGAACCCTATGAGCTAAAGATAAAAAATTCAAATACCTATATTTTAAGGAGGACTGGACAAATGTTTATTAATTAGTATGTATCAACCTTATAAGGGTTTGAATCAAATAGGCTAAAACAATTGCTAACAGTTGCCTTATGGTGCGCCATACAAGGATCCCCATTGTAACATTAACCCCATGATGTTTTTTTTTCTAGTTTAGCATCTAACTGTCGCCCATCTTTACAATACTTTACCTGTACATTTGTTACAGGCTAAGGTCAGTATTTATGAACAGACCGTTACAATACTTTATATGTACCTTTGTTATCAGGTCATTACCTAGATGTGTGTCATTGCTGTGTCACATACTATACATGAACACGTCTTACACAAGTTGAGCTACAGTGTCATTGACACTTTCATTGTTTTGTTTTTTTCCATAGGGGATTTTTCCCTTGGTTATTTTATCTTGCCTGAGTCAGGAGAGCTAAAGTGATCACTCACCGTCCATCGTACTTGAACATGGTGTTCGCATCTTCTCCTCCCAAACCTCTGAACCAATTTAATTGATATTTGAGATAATAGTTTGTTATGACATCGCAATTTGATTTTGTTTAAATAAAGTTGCCTTGCCCCTCGGTAGGACCACGCTCAAATAGTGTGCTTAAATCTTAAAAAATTTTCTTCTCATGAACCAGCAGTAGCAGAGACTTGATATTTGGTGTGCCCCGCCCAAAATTTCTATTTTCCAAACCAAGAGGCAATTTTGAACCAAATTTGATATGAGGGCTTATTGGGTCATAAGTACTTAATTTATGCCCCAATATTTTCCCATCACCCCATGGAAAACTGCAGGAGCTAAAAATAGAAAAAAATTAAAATGCCCATATCTCCAAAACTACACGGCGCTGAGAATTCTTATTTGGTGTGAAGCTTCCTTAGGTCCAGCAGAGTGGAATGGTCAAACAAAATTGCTATCGGTTTTATCATGGGATACTTTTTTTGGACTTTGTAAAAGTGCTGAGTCAGCATTTTTTAACTGTGGGTAATGGGAAAAACATTTGACTACTTTTCTCCCAAACCACTGCTCCAAAAGCTTTCAAATTTCACATATAACATCTTTGGAAGATTGTTTCACAGGTTGATTGAAATCAATTCCCTGGGTCCATATTTGAGCTCTCTATGGCAGTTCAGATGTTTAAATTAGCGCAGTATGAGGAATATTCTTTAAAAATCTTCGTCTTCAGATCTACCAATCAGAATCTTTTGATATTTGGTATGCAGCATGCTTAGGGGGTGAGATTCAAGTTTGTTAAAGCCAAGTCCCTGGGATTATATTTGGGCTCACTGTGGGAGCCTGAATTATAACTTAGTTCAAAATGAGGAATTTTCTTTAAAAATCTTCTTCTTCAGATCCAGCAGTTGGAATGTTTTGATATATGGTATACAGCATCCTTAGGGGGGTGAAATTTAAGTTTGCCCAAGCCATGTCCCTAGGTCCATATTTGTGCTCACTGTGGGAGCTCGAATTGTAACTTAGTTCAAAATGAGGGGAATTTTATTCAAAAATCTTCTTCTTCAGATCCAGCTGTTGGAATATTTTGATATTTGGTGTACAGCATCCTTAGGGGGGGGGGGGGGAGGGGAAGGGGGGGGGGGGGGGTGAGATTCAAGTTTGGTAATGCCAAGTCCCTGGGTTTATATTTGGGCTCACTGTGGGACCCAGAATGGTAACTTAGTTCAAAATGAGGAATTTTCTTTAAAAATATTCTTCTTCAGATCCAGCAGTCAGAATGCTTTTGATATTTGGTATGCAGCATCCTTAGGGGCGTAAGATTCAAGTTTGTTCAAGCCATGTACCTAGGTCCATATTTGGGCTCACTGTGGGAGCTCGAATTGTAACTTATTTCAAAATGAGGAATTTTCTTAAAAAATCTTCTTCTTCAGATCCAGCAGTCGGAATGGTTTGATATGTGGTGAGTAACATCCTTGGGGGGGAGGGGGGGGGGGGGGGATTCAAGTGTGTTAAAGCCAAGTCCATGGGTCCATATTTGGGCTCCCTGTGGGAGCCAGAATTATAACTTAGTTCAATATGAGGAATATTCTTTAAAAATCTTCTTTTTTTTTAGATCCACCAGTCAGAATCTTTGGATATTTGGTGTAAGCTTTTCTTAGGAGGGGCAGATGCAACTTGTTGAAATCAATTCCCTGGGTTGATATTTAGACTACCTTGTCAGGTGAGCGCCTTCAGGCCCCCTGGGGCCTCTTGTTCTTTTTCCTGACAGTTTTTTTCCAGTAGGTGTTTTAGCTCACCTGACTGAAAGTCAGGATGAGTTATAGTGATCACTCACTGTCTGTCATATGTAGTACATCAACCATGAACATGGTATTCATGACTTCTCAGTTAAATTTGAGGTGATTGTTTGTTCTGACATTGCATTTTGTTTTTGTTCAAATCAACTTGCCCCTCCCCATGGAGAGGTGGTGGGGGAAAATGCTTAAAAAATTTTACAAAAATCTTCTCGTGAACTGATGGGTACAAAGACTTGATATTTGATACTGGGCTTTCTTTTGAGGTATAGAATCAAGTTTGTTCAAACAAAGTTTGTAGAGCGATATTTGCTTTTGTAATGGGAGGGGGGTCCTTACTTAAAATTTGTTTTTTCTGAACCAATCAGACAATTTGAGCCAAATTTGGTATGTGATATTATTGAATCATAAGTTTTTGATTCATGCAAAAAAAGTTCCTTCTTCCCCATGAGAACCTGAGAATCTAAAAACAAATATTTTCAAATGCCCATTTTTCCCCAACATTTTTGGTATGCATCATCATTAGAGGGGTTGGATTCAAGTTTGTTCAAATTAAGTTCCTCAGTTGGGTTCTCTTAGGACCAAATTTTAACTTAGTGTGACATCAGAAATAATCTTTAAAACTCTTTTTCTTCAAATCTGCCAGTCAAAATCTTTTGATAATTGGTATACAGCATCCTCAGGGAGGTCAATTCTATGTTTGTTCAGACAAATATTTGCAATATTTGCCTTTGCAATGGGAGGGATAAGATTTTTGGCACCAGCCAAAATTATTATTTTCTGAATCGATGAGCAACTTTGAAACAAATTTTGTTTGTGGTATTGAGTCATAAGTTCTTTATTTATTCCAAAACAAATTTGTCCACATACCTGTGGGAATGCCAGGAGCTAAATATAAAAGTATTTTTGAATGTCCATATTTCCCAAACCACATGGAACGGAGAACTGTTATTTGATATGAAACTGAAGTATCCTAAGGACCAGTAGAATCGGTGGTAGAAAAAAAACACATTGGTTGTGTTAGGTTGTAATGTAGGAGAAATTGAAAAAATGCTGAGTCAGTATATTTGCAAAAATAAAAAAAAAATTTCTTCTCAAGAACCACTGATCAGAGTCTTTTGATATTTGGTATACATCGTCCATAGGGGGTCAGTTACAAGTTTGTTAAAAATAAGGCTGTCAGTTCATATTTGGATTCAATACAGGAGCCCAAATTGTTACTTGGTGCTATATGAGAAGTACTCTTTACTCGTAACCCATTGAGTATTTTCAAAATATTTTTCATCGAATCTAGTCATGGCTGCTGTGCGGCAACCATGACTTGATTTGATGAAAAATTCATCTAGATTTATCTAAAGAAATCAATGGTCAAAAAGTTTACAGGAGAGAAATTTGGTTAAATGTGCTCAAATTTTACTTGATTCCGTGGCAAGGGATTTTGTATCCTGAGCAGGACTATCCACCAGCAGCATGCAAGGAGTTAAAGAATCTTCTCTAGAATCACCAATGAGAATCTTTTGATATTTGGTATACAACATTGATACAGGAGTCAGATTCAAGTTTGTTCAAATCAAGTCCCTCAGTTAATATTTTGACACCCTATGGAAGGGCAGTATGAGGAATGATCTTTAAAAAGTGAGCTCTTCATGCCTCAGGGGGCCTCTTGTTTTTCTGTACTTTGTGCATTGGGGCTCCTGAAACCTTAAAAGTCCTTGAATTGCAAAATTTGTATTTTCAAAGTCCTTGAATTTTAAAGATTAATGCTTTAAAATTTTAACCTCTATTATACAGCATTGAATGTTGAGCAACAAAAACTCAAATTTGTAAGCATTCTTAAAAACTGAGATATTGACTAACTGAAATCTGCATCTGTGTTCTGTCATATTTTACAGGTCTGGTAAATTTCTTATCAACCTACCTTACAATTGTTTACAACAGGCTTGCACTACAGTAGAAGTCCCTAACTAGGAAGTATACTCTCTATTTTGTTCTTCCCAAGCGATTTGGGAAAGAAAAGTGGTGCAAAGCACCAAGAAAAAATAAGCCCAAACCGGGTCGAGTGTGACCGGTGCACACCCAGTAGGGGACACTCATCTCCTAGTACTAATCCATGGCTTCCGGTACCAGTGCACAGACGTATAGTCAACGTGTCATCCTTTTTTTCTTCCGCCATCTTAGGAAGATGTGTTTTCATTTGCTCTAGATCAGTGATACTTCAACTCATTTTACACTCTGTTCCTGTGCTGAATTATGGATCTGCTGACCATACAATATGACTGCTGGTGGCCATCACTTATGTGTACCATGAGGTTTGGTTTTTGTTTGTTACATATATATGCTATCTATTTGGATAATGCTTTTGGAGTTAGGCGTCAGTGGAGGGCTGTTCTGGCAGCATTTCTCCCCTCCGTTGAGGGTTGAATTTCTGCCAATTGGGTTTCTTTTGGCTGTTTGGGTTCTGTTGTGTTCCCATCAAGGCTTTATTTCCTGTCTCCTTCCTCTAGTAGTTGGGGATGTTCTGCTTTTTAGCTCAGCTGTTTACTGTGAGGGCTATAGTCATGACTTTTGTCCATCCGACCGTCTGTCCACATTTAGTGTTTTGGTTAAAGTTTGTGGTTAAAGTTTTTAGTCAACCGTAAAGTTTTTTGGGTTTTTTTTCTTTTAAATTCATATTACTATTGATTGTATCATTCTCATTTTGTTTCTATTTTTTTATGTTTCATCTTATTTTGGGAAATATTTAACCCTTTTTTGTATGGCAATTTAACTTACAACTTCTAGGTTAAAGTTTTTGGTTAAAGTTTTTTTTTTGTGGGGGGGGGGGGGGGGGTTAAAATTACACCTTTAATTCTTCAAACAGTTTAGTGGAATGTCACTGTTTCTTATTTGGGACAATATCTACTATCAACTGAACATTTCTACAGTGATTTTCATTTAAATTGGCATGATTTTAACCCCTTTTAAACATGTTTTCAGACTTGCTTTCTTTGTATTTGAAATTAGACTTTGCCACAAACTTTCTTACTCTAATTATTGCATGGTCGATACAACTTAATCATTCCATTTACATCAATGATTTCTTTTATCGGTTTTAGGAAATATTTAACCATTTTTTGCCAATCAATTCTACTTAATATTCCCAGCTTATAGTTTCGGAGTTAAGTTCTGCTTTTCAAGGTTCTACCTTTCTTTCTCCAAACACTCTGTTACAACGTCATTTCTTTTTTTTCATTTCGGGCAAGGTCTACTGAAGCTGTGCACACCCAGACAAACAACACCCCCCACCCCCGTTTAGGCATTTTTTTTTCCTTCTTTTCTCCAATATGCATTTTGAACTATTACAGTCACTACATGCGGAACCTTTTTTTAAACTTATGTATGTAACCCCCCTCCCCCCCCCCCCCCCCCCCCCCCCCCCCCACCCTGCCAATTAGGCACTTTTTTTTCTTTTGTCAAAAATCCTTTTTTGTACAGTTTTGGTTAAAGAAGTTTGTGGTTAAAAACCCAGACAAACACCACCACCCCCATGCCCCCCCCCCCCCCCACCCTCCCAATTAGTCATTTTTTTTTTCTTTCCTCCAATATGCATTTTGAAGTATTTACAGTCACTACATCGGAACCTTTTTTTAAACTCACATAATACCCCACCCCCACCCCCTGCAGCGGGGTGGGGAGGGGGGGGGGGGCAATTCGGCACTTTTTTTCTTTCATCAAAAATGCTTTTTTACAGTTTTGGTTAAAGTTTGTGGTTAAAAACCCAGACAAACACCACCACCCTCCCCCACCCCATGTGCCAGTTAGGCATTTTTTTTTCTCTTTCCTCAAATGCTTTCTGAAGGATTTATACTGACCATATGTGGAAAACAAGAGGGATGTTACATCCCAACGCTCACCTACATTCGTGCTTGATAATGTCGTTCCAATGTAACATACCTAATATTTAGTTAATATAAATCATTAATAACTAGGCATCAAATGATTAATGTGGTTTATGTGATGGCTTTGGAAAGTCTGTATTTCTGCATTTATTATATATCAATTCAACATAGAATCATTGGATATAAAAGCATTTTTTTCTTTTAGAAATGTTTATGATTAAGAATATGAATCGTGAGGCTAGATATTAAATCATAAATAAGAATTAGGAAAGGCTTTCATAAATTTATTTTAGAAGAAGAAATTGCAGTTAAATTTCTGCATACAGTCGGGTTAATACATACAGTTGCTATTGAAATATGAAAATCAACAGTAATGAGAAGTTGAAGCAGCACAATCTGCACAAAAGCTGACTTTAACGCAAATTCTTACAACACCTAAACGCAAATTCTTACAACAAGTTTTGGCTGAAAATTGTAGGTGAAATTTGAAAGAAAGTCGTATCAGGGTTAAATAATGTGCAGATAGTCGCCTACAATGTACATATACAATATGAAAGGCCTGAGGCCAGTGATCTTTGAAAAAATAACCTTAACATTAAATCTTACAATATTGGACACGCCGACGCTGATGCCCGAGGTCATCATATAAGCTCACCACTTGTAATAGAAGTAGGTGGGCTAATAAAAATACATCAGATCAAAAAATAAAATGGCATTATGTAATGAAGAATCACTGAAATTGTAATTGAAGTACATTCATTGGTTAAAGAGGAGTTGCAGAAAAACATCATTCAAGAAAGTGACTATAAGTCCCAACAAAAATACATCACATCAACAACTAAAAAATTAAGCCTTAATGTTACTAGTAACAAGTATGAAAATGTATTAAATAAAAAAAAAAAGTTAAAAATTTTTTTTTTAAAGAAAGTGAATATAAGTCCCAAAAATCCCCCTCAAATTCCTCAAATATGCATGTAATGAGGGTGCAATGTTAACACAATGTAGTTCAGTAACCCATGTGTACAATATCAATTGCCAGGAAAGACACATAGAAACAGAACTCACCTTAACACAAACTTTTAGAACTTAAAAAATTGAGTAAGTCAGAGAAAAATGTGAACATTGTGACTGAAAAAAAGAAAAGAAATCAGTTAAATTTCTGCATACAGTAGGGTTAATACCTAAAGTAGTTATTGAAATGAGAAAATAAACAGTAGTGAGAGGTGAAGGCACCACAATCTGCACAAAAGCTGACTTTAACGCAAATTCTTACAACACCTAAATGCTAATTCTTACAACAAGTTTTGGCAGAAAATCAGCCTCAAATTCCTCAAATATGCAATGAGGGTTAAATATTACTGCAATGGAGTTCAGTAACCCAAGTGTAGAATATTAATCGCCTGGAAAGACACATAGAAACACAACTCACCTAAACACAAAGTTTACAAAGTTTTACAACTTAAAATTTACTAAGTCCGAGAAAAACATGAAAATTTTGACTGAAAAAAAAAGAAAATTTCCATTAAATTTCTGCATACAGTAGGGTTAATACCTACAGTTGTTACTGAAATATGAAAATCAACAGTTATGAGAAGTTAAAGCAGCACAATCTGCACAAAAGCTGATTTTAACGCAAATTCTTACAACACCTAAATGCAAATTCTTACAAGTTTTGGCAGAAAATTTTAGGTGAAATTTGGAAAAAAAGTCAGAGGTCAGGGTTAAATACTGTTCTGATAGTCCTCTACAACCTTCATATGCTCTATCAAAGGCCTGAGCCCACTGATCTTTGAGAAATTAACCTTAACATTAAATCTTACAATATTGGACATGCTGGATGCCAACGCTGATGCCCGAGGTCATGACAATAACTCACCACTTCTTTCAGAAGTAGATGAGCTAAAAAAAGACTCCCCTAACACACCCCCACTCTCCCACCCCCTCCCCCCCCCCACCCACCTCACAGAGGGCCATTCATGCAATATTTTTTCTGTGGTACAAAATGCATTTTTAGCCTGACTGTTTACAGTCAGGGCTATAGTCATGACTTTCATCCGTCCATCCGTCGGTCCATCCATCAGTCTATAAACAATTGGTTTCTGACCGATAACTCTAGTTTGGATTATTTGATTTCATCCAAAGTTGATATGTGTATTTTCCAGCTCGTAATATAATACAGGCCAAGTTAGAATATAGGTTCCACAACTTACCCCCGCCCCCCTTCCCCCCCCCCTCCCCCCCCCCCCACACACACACACAAGAGCCTTCTCATTGCCTCCAGCGAGACTACTAGTGGCTTCCAGGTGCCCTTGGTGGCATCTCCTCCCAGAATTGGAAGATGGCTGCTTTCTGATTTCTCTGGTGTTCCTACACCATGGAAGGCAGTGGCTGGTATGCCCGAGATGGGCTTTGTGTCTGCTGGCTCAGGGGATGGGGCAGACACATCTGATGTCGAGAGCCATCAGTCTTCTGACTTTGGGATAGCTCTTGACTTTGTGTTTGAATTCCTTCCAGAACTCAAACCGTCAGACCAGCCATAGGTTTCAGCCAGGCCATGATCATCAGTCATGTGCCTATAGCCTGTGGAGCAACCTGCTTCTGGGCGCCTTTGACCATACCAGTCGGTAAAAGTGGTTGAAGCTTTTGCAGCATTGGACTCTCAGCTGAGTTCCAAGGCTATGAAGACTTTATTCTTCACTAGGGCTGATGCATTATCGTTCCTACAGTTCCACCAATCCATCGGTCTGCCAGGCTTTGACGGTCTTGGATCAGGACTCCTCCTCCCTTGGGCTTTTCAAGCCCAAATCAGCCGTTATTCCTATGGCGACTTTGGAGTCCCTGTTGGGCTTATCCAGAGAGATGCTGGGCATGCTTAATCTCTGTTGGATCATGTCATCTCTACCCTGGCTGCTTATCTGCCCACAGATAAGTTTGATGACATACAGACTCCTTTGCATGTGATTTATAAGGTGCTCATGCATCTTACTCACACGCATGACCGTAACACGGCTAATCTGGAATTAGATCACCGGGACACTGTGTTGGACACTAGCCTTTCCCTTCCTAAAGGGCAGTGCACTCCTCTTCAATCTACTTCTTTGGTGGATCCGCGTCTATTCCATGATTTTGTGGCGACGGTCCGGGATGACATCCCGCAGCATTCCAATGATCAGCTGCTGCTTCGCCAGCTTGATCTGCCTTCTGTTGGACAGACACCTTTAACAAGCACCCTTCTGCTTCCTCCGCGAAGCCATGGGCTGATCCTCCTGCCTCCACTTCTTCCTCTTACTCACGTAGTAAGGGTAAGCATTGGCAGACCAGACGGAGGTCTCAGGATCCTTCTTCTAGCAGACTAAGCAGAGGAGGTGGTTACTCCTCTCACAGGCTCGAAATGAAGGTCCTCACCTCAATTTGTCCCAGGTCAGAGGAAGGATATCAGAGTTTGCAGCTTGTTGAGGCAATGATCAAATCTGATCCTTGGGTGTTCGATGATGTTCGTTCCGGTCTGCAGATATCCTTCCAGAGACACCCCACTCTGTCACAGGTGATGCTTCCAACTCAAGTTCCTTCAGACACATCGGCAACTTTTGATCATGCAATCTCCTGTCAAAGGGGGTGATCAAGGGTGTCAAGAACATTCACTCAGTGAGATTTTATTCCCGCCTGGTGCCAAACAAGGATGGCCCACCCTGACCGGTTATCGATCTGAGTATCCTGAACCAGTCTATCATTGCTCCCAAGTTCAGCATGGAGACTTTCAGGTCAGTTCGCCGCTCCATTCACCAGGGAGATTTTGCTTCCGGCTTCGACCTGCGAGATGCTTACTTTTACTTTCTGATTAATCGGACATCACAAAAGTATCTCAGGTTTGCTTTTCTGGGACGAGTTCACCAGTTCAAGGCCATGCCTTTCTGCCTCAACGTGGCTCCTTGGGCCTTCAGCCAACTGATGTTGCATGTGATAGCCTTCCATTGCGCACACAGTCCAAGGTGACTACTTTGGCGTGTCTGTACGATATCCTCTAGAGGCACTGCTGCTCTTCTGGAGTCCGATCTTGACACATTGATAAGACTGCTTTCGTTGCTAGGGTTCAGAGTCAATGTGGAGAAGTCGGACCTGGTCCCTTATCAGTCATTTTGTGATCTGGGGATGGACCTCCATGCTCAGCTGAATTCGGTGGCAGTTCCCTGGGCGAGGAGAGTGATTCTCTCAGCTTTCGCCCTGACTCTGACCCAGTGCACATCTGCGACAACTTGGAGCATTCTCCGGTTGCTCTGTCTCTGCGGTTCAGTAATGGATCTTATTCCTTTAGGTCGACTGTCAGACCTCTCCAACACTTTCTGCTCCGTCGTTGGAGGCCGAATGTCGATTCTCTGGATCTGGTGCTTCAGTTACCATCTTCTCTCAGTCATTACCTTCTTTCCTGGACAGATGTTCAGTGGATTATGCAGGGAGTTCCTTTGGACTTTCCCATGTCTGATCATATTGTGACGGCAGATGCCAGCAATCTTGAATGGGGCTCAGCATTGGATCCACTAGGTCTCTCCCTTCACAGTGTTTGGGATCAGGATCAGGCAGCTCTTCACATCAACCAGAAGAAGCTTCTTTCGGCAGTGGATCCCCACCTTTCGAATCGTCAGGTTCTTCTGTTGTCTGACAATTCAACAGTGGTCGCTTACATTGGAACCAGGGCGGCACGCACTCGGTGCTCATGTACAAATTGGCTCAGGTACTTCTACTGCTTGCTCAGGATGTCAACTCCAAGGTGGTGGTTTGTCACATTCCCGGTCATCTGAATGTCCTAGCCAACTCCCCGTCCCAACAGGTCAGGGTCATTTCCACCGAGTGGATGCTTCACAGAGCAGTGTTCCAGTCGCCTTGCGATCTCCAGGGTTGTCCCCCACATCAATCTGTTTTTGACCCATTGGAACCATCAGGTGGACACTTTCGTGTCCCAGTGTCCAGATACAATGGCTTTCACTGTGGATGCCCTGCCACTTGATTGAAATGGTCTGGTCAGCTATGCCTTCCTGCCAGTTCTGATTCTCCCTCAGGTTCTAACCAAGATACGAACTTCCAGTTGTTGAATCATTCTGATCTCTCCCCTGTTGGCTCAGCAGGTGTGGATCAATCAGCTCCACTCTCTGTTGGTGGCGGATCCGGTACGTCTCCCTCTACATCGTGACCTTCTTTTTCAAGGTCACTTGAGGTTTCAGGTCGAGCCAACTTTATTGTGCCTTTTGTCTGGTCCTGTCTCCTCTGTAGAGGTTTTTCGAGAAGAGCAGTGATATACATTTCTTCTTCAAGGCGGCGCTCCACTGGTTTAACCTATGCGGCTAAGTGGAAAGTCTTCTGTCGATGGTGTGCTGATCACTCTGTTAAATATTTCGATCTTCGATTACACAGATTGCTGAGTTTAAAGTATATCTTTTTGATTCTCGGGGTCTCCAACCTGTTACCATCAAGGGGTACAGGTCTATGCTTTCGGAGGCCTATTCATATGTAGGAAAGTGTCATATCGGCACTAATCCATATCTCTCTAAAGCCTATTAGCATCAAGATATGGAATGCATTGCTTGGCATTTCTCCGTAAATAATTGCAAAGTAATTCTAACATATGGCCTACTGTGGCTTACACTGCCACATATTAGCAGCACAACACTCTACCTCAGAGGCTGATGGGCGACTCCCAGCTTTTAATAACACATATTGGTGTAATTTTTCCTTTTTTTATTTTTAGGTCACCTGAGCGAAGCTCAGAGCCTTACTGATCACTTTCCGTCCGTCATCCATCGTAAACTTTTCAAAACCCACTTTTCCTCCAAAACCACTTGTCCAATTTTATTCAAATGTTTGGTAAATGTTTATTATCTAATGCCAATTTGGATTTGTTCAAATGAAGATGCCCCTTCTCCCTGGGTGGTGCCACATCCCCAAGGGGCACTAAAATCTTTAAAAATCTTCTTCTCATGAACCAACAGTAGCAGAGACTTGATATTTGGTGTGCATCTTCCTATTCAGATGTAGACTCAGATTTGTTCAAGAGAAGTTCGAGGAGCTGTATTTGCCTTCGTTATGAGAGGGGCAAGAATTTTCGTCCCGCCCAAAATTTTATTTTCCAAACCGAGAGGCAGAACCAAATTTGATATGAGGGCTTATTGGTTCATAAGTACATAATTTATGCCAAAATATTTTTTCAAGTTGCCCCATGGGAACCACGAGAGCTAAAAATAAAAAAAAATTAAAACGTTCCATATCTCCAAAACTACATGGCACTGAGAATTCTTATTTGGTGTGAAGCTTCCTTAGGAGCAATAGAATGGAATGGTCAAAAAAAATTGCTATCGGTTTTATCATGGGGTACTTTTTTGGGACTTTGAAAAAGTGCTGAGTGAGCATTTTTTAACACTGTGGGTAATGGGAAAAAACATTTAAGACTACTTTTCTCCCAAACCACTGCTCCAAAAGCTTTCAAATTTCACATATAACATCTTTGGAAGATTGTTTCACATGTTTATTGAAATCAATTCCCTGGGTCCATATTTAGGCTCTCTATGGGAGCCCAATATTCTTTAAAAATCTTCTTCAGATCTACCAATCAGAATCTTTTGATATTTGGTATGCAGCATGCTTAGTGGGTGAGATTCAAGTTTGTTCAAGCCAAGTCCCTGGGTTCATATTTGGGCTCACTGTGGAGCCTGAATTATAACTTAGTTCAAAATGAGGAATTTTCGTTAAAAATCTTCTTCAGATCCAACAGTCAGAATGTTTTGATATTTGGTATGCAGCATCCTTAGGGGGTTGAGATTCAAGTTTGTTGAAGCCAAGCCTGAATCATAACTTAGTTCAATATGAGGAATTTTTCTGTAAAAATCTTCTTCAGATTCAGCTGTTGGAATGTTTTAATATTCGGCATGCAGCATCCTTAGGGGGGTGAAATTCAAGTTTGTTCAAGCCAAGTCCCTGGGTTAATATTTGGGCTGTGGGAGCCTGAATTATAACTTAGTTCAAAATGAGCAATTTTCTTTGAAAATGTTCTTCAGATCCAGCAGTGAGAATTATTTGGTATGCAGCATCCTTAGGGGGTTAGATTCAAGTTTGTTCAAGCCAAGTCCCTGGGTTGATATTTGGGCTCACAGTTCAATATGAGGAATATTCTTTAAAAATTTTTTTTTTTCAGATCAACTGGTTAGAATCTTTGGATATTTGGTAGAAGCTTTTCTTATTTTCTTAGGAGGCGCAGATGCAACTTGTTGAAATCAATTCCCTGGGTTGATGTTTAGTCTACCATGTCAGGTGAGTGTCCTCAGACCCCCCTGAGGCCTCTTGTTTGTGTTTTTCTCTGCTCATTTCTGCTGTTCATCAGTAATGAAGTGATTGATTGTAGAACTGCAAAAATTTCCCTGAAGTGCAACAATTGAAATTACTGAACATCAGCTGGGGAGGGGTGGGGGGTACTACTTAAAATTTGAAAAAAATACCTGTTCTTCAAATTACTACTACTGTGCACAGTAATCATGAATTGATTGTGGGGAAAGTGCAAGAAAATAGTAAAAATAAAATTTCTTTTTCAGTCCTGGAATGAAACAAGTGCAGTTTCTCCTGTGTTTCCTATTTGACAGGAGGGGGTGCAGTGGTGTTGCAGTAACCGGTTCTCGTCAGATCACCAAAGTTTAGCAATGTCAAGCACGGTTGTAGTTGGATGGGTGACCATTTCAGCGACTGATTCACGCTCCTGCGTTGTGTTCTTGGGCAAGGCACTTAACCCTGATTGCCTATATGGGGGCACAATGACGCTGTGCACTAGGGCATACTGCACATCGACAGTACGCATGTCTTCAACCAGTCTAACCCTGCCTGTGCTAACGGTGCAGAGTTCAAGGTTATAATGTTAGAAAGCTGAAAGCTGCTCATCATTGCTCGGTGGTTCTCTCCGGGTACTTGGCTTCCTCCACCCGTAGAACTGTCACCGACATGATATGACCTGACCCTAGCTGTTAAAGTGTCATTAAACTCTAATAAAAAAAAAAAATTGACCGGAGCTAAAAAAATGCACTTGTTGAAAAATATTGTGGAGCACTAATATACTGCAAGGGCATATAAATGTGTGTTGCTTTGAGAAAGCAGCACTCTGTGGCAAGTTACTGTCAGAATTCAGCAATTCTACTATATGTGGTTGCTTTTTTTTCAAGGGAAGATTTACTGTTAGCCTTTTCTAAATTGGGGAGAAATCATCACGACCGACTACAGAAATGTATACTTTTTATTAAAATCGGTTCTAATCGCTCTGCATTTACTTCAATTAAGGCTTGGTTCGTAACATTTCAACTGAACATTTTTAAAAAATCAAGAATTTATTTTTGGATATGCGTATTTGATCATTTTTCCAATGCACCCAAACTGAATTCTCAGATGTTTTTGCACAAACTTTGACAGAAAAAAAATATTTCTGTTTCAGGTCATTGACCGTGAACTTTTGTACCAACTTTCAATATCACTCGAAAGTAATTGTTTTATCTTGAAAAAATTATTCAGCTGAATCAAAGGTTTTGTTAAAAATATAATTTTTTCTTACGGCAATCAGAAGGTTGTTAAAAACATTTGTAACTTTATATCACCTAATTTATGTACATAGGTCAGCATTGGTACAATTGTTTTAACCTGTGTCCTATTATAAATAGCTGAACTCACTTCAATAAAAAGTGGGTTATGAACGGTTGTTTGATATTTAATTCCTTTTATATTCAATGTTAAATTAACGTATTTCTGAAGATCATGTGTTGAGAAGGAACAAAAGATATTCTTCCGGCATTGAAACACGCAAAAACCCAGTTTACAACAAATTTAACAACATTTAAAGTGTACACCCCGAGACAATTTGGGAACGACCTAATTCAGAAATATCTGCGTTCAGATGAGAGGGTCTATAAGGGTGAAAAACAGAAATTCTTCCAGTGCGTCTCTTTTTTTCTGGGAAGTGGTCTGGGACTAATCATTAATCCAGCCCCGAGGTGGTGGGGGTGCGGGGCAAGGCGGGGTTGCGGTGAACCTAGATATCTTTTTACACTCCAAAAATTCTGAATTCTACGGTCTGTACTGGGTCTCAACTGAGGAAATCACATTCGGCTTACAGCGTCTAACGTTCCATTGAGACTCAAAATGCATTCAACTGGCACCATTTAGGTGACATCTTTAAAATGTAGGCTTATCTGGATGAGGCCCTCGTCCTACGAACTCAATAGATGAACCACCTTCTTATTTTTCCCCAACCTCGATTCTTGTAGTTCTATGGGTCTAGAGCGTAAAAATACTTAGCGCCCAAGAACGAAGAAGGGGAGCCTTACTGATCACTTTCCGTCCGTCATCCGTCGTAAACTTTTCAAAACCCACTTTTCCTCCAAAACCACTTGCCCAATTTTATTCAAATGTTTGGTAAATGTTTATTATCTAATGCCAATTTGGATTTGTTCAAATGAAGATGCCCCTCTCCCTGGGTGGTGCCACGTCCCCAAGGGGCACCAAAATCTTTAAAAATCTTCTTCTCATGAACCAACAGTAGCAGAGACTTGATATTTGGTGTGCATCTTCCTATTCAGATGTAGACTCAGATTTGTTCAAGAGAAGTTCGAGGAGCTGTATTTTCCTTCGTTATGAGAGGGGCAAGAATTTTCGTCCCGCCCAAAATTTTATTTTCCAAACCGAGAGGCAGAACCAAATTTGATATGAGGGCTTATTGGTTCATAAGTACATAATTTATGCCAAAATATTTTTTCAAGTTGCCCCATGGGAACCACAAGAGCTAAAAATAAAAAAAAATTAAAACGTTCCATATCTCCAAAACTACATGGCACTGAGAATTCTTATTTGGTGTGAAGCTTCCTTAGGACCAACAGAATGGAATGGTCAAAAAAAATTGCTATCGGTTTTATCATGGGGTACTTTTTGGGACTTTGAAAAAGTGCTGAGTGAGCATTTTTTAACACTGTGGGTAATGGGAAAAAACATTTAAGACTACTTTTCTCCCAAAGCACTGCTCCAAAAGCTTTCAAATTTCACATATAACATCTTTGGAAGATTGTTTCACATGTTTATTGAAATCAATTCCTTGGGTCCATATTTAGGCTCTCTATGGGAGCCCAATATTCTTTAAAAATCTTCTTCAGATCTACCAATCAGAATCTTTTGATATTTGGTATGCAGCATGCTTAGGGGGTGAGATTCAAGTTTGTTCAAGCCAAGTCCCTGGGTTCATATTTGGGCTCACTGTGGAGCCTGAATTATAACTTAGTTCAAAATGAGGAATTTTCGTTAAAAATCTTCTTCAGATCCAGCAGTCAGAATGTTTTGATATTTGGTATGCAGCATCCTTAGGGGGTTGAGATTCAAGTTTGTTGAAGCCAAGCCTGAATCATAACTTAGTTCAATATGAGGAATTTTTCTGTAAAAATCTTCTTCAGATTCAGCAGTTGGAATGTTTTGATATTCGGCATGCAGCATCCTTAGGGGGGTGAAATTCAAGTTTGTTCAAGCCAAGTCCCTGGGTTAATATTTGGGCTGTGGGAGCCTGAATTATAACTTAGTTCAAAATGAGCAATTTTCTTTGAAAATGTTCTTCAGATCCAGCAGTGAGAATTATTTGGTATGCAGCATCCTTAGGGGGTTAGATTCAAGTTTGTTCAAGCCAAGTCCCTGGGTTGATATTTGGGCTCACAGTTCAATATGAGGAATATTCTTTAAAAAAAAATTTTTTTCAGATCTACTGGTTAGAATCTTTGGATATTTGGTAGAAGCTTTTCTTATTTTCTTAGGAGGTGCAGATGCAACTTGTTGAAATCAATTCCCTGGGTTGATGTTTAGTCTACCATGTCAGGTGAGTGTCCTCAGACCCCCCTGAGGCCTCTTGTTTGTGTTTTTCTCTGCTCATTTCTGCTGTTCATCAGTAATGAAGTGATTGATTGTAGAACTGCAAAAATTTCCCTGAAGTGCAACAATTGAAATTACTGAACATCAGCTGGGGAGGGGTGGGGGGTACTACTTAAAATTTGAAAAAATACCTGTTCTTCAAATTACTACTACTGTGCACAGTAATCATGAATTGATTGTGGGGAAAGTGCAAGAAAATAGTAAAAATAAAATTTCTTTTTCAGTCCTGGAATGAGACAAGTGCAGTTTCTCCTGTGTTTCCTATTTGACAGGAGGGGGTGCAGTGGTGTTGCAGTAACCGGTTCTCGTCAGATCACCAAAGTTTAGCAATGTCAAGCACGGTTAGTAGTTGGATGGGTGACCATTTCAGCGACTGATTCACGCTCCTGCGTTGTGTCCTTGGGCAAGGCACTTAACCCTGATTGCCTATATGGGGGCACAATGATGCTGTGCACTAGGGCGTACTGCACGTCGACAGTACGCATGTCTTCAACCAGTCTAACCCTGCCTGTGCTAACGGTGCAGAGTTCAAGGTTATAATGTTGGAAAGCTGAAAGCTGCTCATCATTGCTCGGTGGTTCTCTCCGGGTACTTGGCTTCCTCCACCCGTAGAACTGTCACCGACATGATATGACCTGACCCTAGCTGTTAAAGTGTCATTAAACTCTAATAAAAAAAAAAAATTGACCGGAGCTAAAAAAATGCACTTGTTGAAAAATATTGTGGAGCACTAATATACTGCAAGGGCATATAAATGTGTGTTGCTTTGAGAAAGCAGCACTCTGTGGCAAGTTACTGTCAGAATTCAGCAATTCTACTATATGTGGTTGCTTTTTTTTCAAGGGAAGATTTACTGTTAGCCTTTTCTAAATTGGGGAGAAATCATCACAACCGACTACAGAAATGTATACTTTTTATTAAAATCAGTTCTAATTGCTCTGCATTTACTTCAATTAAGGCTTGGTTCGTAACATTTCAACTGAACATTTTTAAAAAATCAAGAATTTATTTTTGGATATGCGTATTTGATCATTTTTCCAATGCACGCAAACTGAATTCTCAGATGTTTTTGCACAAACTTTGACAGAAAAAAAATATTTCTGTTTCAGGTCATTGACCGTGAACTTTTGTACCAACTTTCAATATCACTCGAAAGTAATTGTTTTATCTTGAAAAAATTATTCAGCTGAATCAAAGGTTTTGTTAAAAATATAATTTTTTCTTACGGCAATCAGAAGGTTGTTAAAAACATTTGTAACTTTATATCACCTAATTTATGTACATAGGTCAGCATTGGTACAATTGTTTTAACCTGTGTCCTATTATAAATAGCTGAACTCACTTCAATAAAAAGT
Source organism: Pictodentalium vernedei (assembly GCA_031216915.1). Classification (NCBI taxonomy): domain Eukaryota; kingdom Metazoa; phylum Mollusca; class Scaphopoda; order Dentaliida; family Dentaliidae; genus Pictodentalium; species Pictodentalium vernedei. Next base: position 224,863,359 of record CM062295.1, on the reverse strand, counting down.
GGGTTATGAACGGTTGTTTGATATTTAATTCCTTTTATATTCAATGTTAAATTAACGTATTTCTGAAGATCATGTGTTGAGAAGGAACAAAAAATATTCTTCCGGCATTGAAACACGCAAAAACCCAGTTTACAACAAATTTAACAACATTTAAAGTGTACACCCCGAGACAATTTGGGAACGACCTAATTCAGAAATATCTGCGTTCAGATGAGAGGGTCTGTAAGGGTGAAAAACAGAAATTCTTCCAGTGCGTCTCTTTTTTTCTGGGAAGTGGTCTGGGACTAATCATTAATCCAGCCCCGAGGTGGTGGGGGTGCGGGGCAAGGCGGGGTTGCGGTGAACCTAGATATCTTTTTACAATCCAAAAATTCTGAATTCTATCCCAACCTCGATTCTTGTAGTTCTATGGGTCTAGAGCGTAAAAATACTTAGCGCCCAAGAACGAAGAACCATTTGCCCATACCTGATAGGTTCTACAGTCTGGTACTGTCATCAGTCAAGTTCAGTGCACTACAGTTAACTCACATTGAAAAAACTAAGTGTGAACCTATGTTTGGATTTTTTGCAGTCGTGATTTTTTTTTACTTCAATCAAATGCCATGTGTGCGGTCTATTTTAAACTAATTTTTTGCAAAATGAAGAATTTCAAAGAGTTGATATTCTTATGTGCATGTACTGAGAAATTTATTTTTCGCAGGCATGATTTTTTTTAAAGTTGGCCTTGAATCATACGCTCTGGGTGAACGTATGCGGTCAAATTTAAACTCCTGTTTTGCAAAATGAAGAATTCCAAAGTTTTATTTATTGCTGTTTAGGGTCACATACTTATGCACAATGGCTAATCGTGACCGTGAGAGTTTTACGGGTGGAGGAAGTCAGAGTACCCAGAGAGAACCATCGAGCATCGACGAGCAACTGTCAGCTCCTCAACATTGTTCAATTTCGTCTCAAGCAGGGTTAAAGCGATTGAGGACGTGCACCATCGACGTGTAGTATGTCTTAGTACACGGCGTCATCGTGCCCCCATGTAGGCAACTGGATAAAGTGCCTTGCCCAAGGACACAACGCGGATCTTCCCGGACGGGGATCGAACTCAGGACCTCTAGAAGAATTCCAAAGAGTTGACGTTTTATGCGCACTCAGAAATATAACCCAAGTTTATTGACGTACTTGATTTCTTGCATTGTGTAAATAGTGTATGCATAAAGAGAAGAGGGGGTGGGGTGAAATGGGCTGTGACTCCTCCAAAAAAATAATGTTAGAAGCTTTTGCCAACATGCAACCCCTCCCCCACCAACGTCCACCCTCCACTCCCCCCCCCCCCCCCCCCCCCCAAAAAAAAAAAAAATAAAAATTCATCAGTGAAATTGTTAAATATTTTGATGGAAGGTGCACCGGTCGATCTGCTCAGCATTAAATGCTTTGTTTTTTTGTTGAAAGTGTGTTATTTTTTCTATCTTTATCAGTATTAAATCGAAAATGCACATTTTCTCATTTCAAGCGAAACATTTTGGTTGTTTCTATCGCATGTATGACTGTCTTGACAGACAGTCTGATCGAATTGTTTACCCGAAGCTACCTCTGACCTTGCATATCATTAACGTCAAAGATAGCTAATCGGCAATGGGCTTAATAGCAAGGCCCTTAATGCCCATTACTCATGTGGGCAGTGTATTTAACTGGGTCCAAAGATAAGGTAGAAATGTGGTAACTGTCAAACATCCAAGTGACCTATTTTGAAAAAAATCTTATTGGTTAAGCTTATATATTGAATCCACTGTGGTTACCATTCTAATGTTTATTCGTACAGGGCGCGTAGACTGAGCTACTTTCGTTTTTGAGCAAATGGTCGCATTGCTGGTTTAGGGCGTGCTTAGTTTATTTTTCCCACAAATCACAAGTTATGTTTTTGTCGCAAAAAAAAAAATGAAAAAATAGTTCTTCAACGATTGCTCGGTGGTTCTCTCTGATTACTCCGCGTCTCTTACTCGTAAAACCATCCAGTGCGAGGTGACCTTGGCTGCCTATTTATTTATTGGTCGCACACTTATGCACAATGGCTAATCATGACCGAGACAGTTTTACTGGTGGAGGAAGCCAGAGTACCCGGGGAGAACCACCGAGCATCATGAGCAACTGTCAGCTCCTCAACATTTTAAATCGGTTCCAGCTCCTTTCAAGCAGGATTACAGCGGTTGAAGACATGGGCACCATCGGGCGCAGTACGCCTTTGTACACGGCATCATTGTGCCCCCAAGTAGGCAACCGGGATAAAGTGCCTTGCCCAAGGACACAACGCTGGTCGTCCTGGATGGGGATTGAACTCGGGACATCTTGCATAGAAGTTGAACAGTCTACCATTGAGCCACCGTGCTCCCTTCTTGCTGCCTGAAGTGTCCTAAAATTCAAATAAATAAATATATAAATAAATAATTAAATGTTTGTGTCATTTTGAAATTTGAAATAAGGACAATAAAACTGCGTGTCTTATAAATGGTTAATATAAGCCATATATATTTATATATGTATATTTATGGATTAGACAAGTTACATTACCTACGTATATTTATTTATTATTTGTTGGTGTTTATCCCTTTACCTAACATGAAAAGCAGACGACGCTTGCAAAAAAAATTCTTGAATAACTAATTTTTTTCATTTTTTGTCTCAAAAACATAGGTTATGATCCCCCATCTGGAACGAGTTCAGCGAGCTCGTTCCAACGAGTGGTCATAACCTATGTTTTTGAGACACAAAATGGAAAATTAATGAAAATTAATTGACGATTTTTTAGAATAGCGCTGGCTGGTTTTGGCCATTTCTTTGGGTAAAGGGTTAAGATCACATATTTCTGCACAATGGCTAATCATCACCATGACAGTTTTATGGGTGGAGGAATCCAGAGTATCCAGAGAGAACCACTGTGCAACGGTGAGAAACTGTCAGCCCCACAATATACTAACCCCACACAAGCATTGGTTGAAGACAAGTGCACCATTTAGGTGCAGTACGCCTTAGTACACAACGCCACCATGCCCCCATGGGCAATGGGAATAAAGTGTCTTGCAAAAGGACACAATGCTGTTGCCACAGGTGGGATTCGAATTACTTAGATAATCAGTTACTAAAAACACATTTTCTTCTTCGTGGCAGACATTTTGGTGCCATGAATTCGGGAAGCAGATCATATACGATATTTGACAATGTGAATTTTATTTCCCTTCAATTTGATTGTGCTTTGCCGGTAAACCTTTTGGGAAAAAGGCAGTACTTAAAGGGAGTAAAAAAGAGGATACGCAATTCACATTTGTCATATGGAATTGGTGTGTTTTATTATTCTTTTTATGTTGATTTTGTGTGTACATAGCAATCTGCCTTTGTTCTGGTGTATTTGCTGAATAAATCTTATCTTATCTTGTCTTACTTTTCACAAAGCATTTGCGAGTATTGGGCTCGAAAACGCACCACTGACAGCGACCATTCTGTTATTTTTTATTACAGTCAGTTTGTCTGATTGTGCTGAAATGTCATCAGAGTTCTTTCAAAGCATTGAATGCAAGAGGAACTTTCCGTGGTGGGAATTTACAATTATATGGGTCTAAAATCTACAGGCATTTGGGTTAAATTGAAATTGAAATATTTTTTCAGTAGTTACTTTTTATTTATTAGTTTTTGGAAAAGCACCAATGGGTGTAAAAAACATGTCATTGCACATAGACGACCAATTCAGAGCACATTACATTGGGTTGCCAAAACGTGTTTGACAATATTTTACGCATGGGTGTACTGGGGAGAGGGGGGAGGGCGTAAATATCGCTGTATCCCTTTGGTTTTTACATCACAATCTATAGGCCTAAGGTTTAGGATTACATAGTAAATAACAACAACGAACAAAGTGAAGTCACATGCAACTTTTTGAAATATTGCATTAGCAATGATTTGATTTTTAGCTTTACTTTGACGTAAATCAAATTTGAGGTTATGCCATGGCCTGTCGTCCATCCGTCCATCCGTCAACAATTCGTTATGGCTCGAGCTAGAAGCCATATTTATGAACCAATCTTTATGAAACTTCTTGAGTTCCTTTGTTATCACCATGGGCTGAGAACGAGTGTTATTTGGTGCAGTCCGAAAGTCAAAATGGCCACCAGCAGCCATTTTATACTACTTAGTAAGTGCAATCAGTTTTTTGTACAGAACTTTTGTATGAAAGTTCTGATTCAAATCAATTTTTGTCTGAATGTTTAATAACATGGAATACATGGCATATAGTACAGGTTTTTTTCTTGTTCAGAAATTCTGCAAATTAGATGAACTTTGATTTTTTCAGTTCTACTTACATACAGTAAGTACACATGTCAATACGGCTCGGGCAAGGGGCTGTATTTATGAACCGATCTTCACGAAACCTCTTGGGTAACTGTGTTTTTACCTTGGGATGAGAACCAGTGTTTCTCAGTGCGGCCCAAAATTCAAGATGGCTGCCAGCGGCCATTTTGTACCAAAATTAGGTCCAATCAGCTATTTGTACACAACTTCTATATGGCTCAGGCCAGAGGCCGTATTTATGAACCGATCTTTACGAAACCTCTTGGATGCCTTTGTTATTACCGTGGGACGAGAACGAGTGTTTTGGAGTGCGGTCTGAAATTCAAGATGGCCACCGGCAGCCATTTTGAACGAAAATTAGTGCAATCATTTTTTTGTACAGAACTTCTGTATGAAAGTTCTGATTTGAATGAATTTTTGTATGAATGTTTAGTAATATCGAATACATGACATATAATATATTTTTTTTCTCGTCCAGACATTATGCAAATTAGATGGACTTTGAGATTTATTCAGTGCTACTTATACACAGTAAGTACACATGTCAATGCGGCTCGGGCTAGGCGCTGTATTTATGGATCGATCTTCATGAAACTTCGTGGGTACCTTTGTTATCATCTTGGGACGAGTGTTTCTGTGAGTGGTCCAAAATTCAAGATGGCTACCAACGGCCATTTTGTACCGAAATTGGGTCCAATCAGTTTTTTGTACACAACTACTATATGGCTCAGACTAGAGGCCGTATTTATGAACCGATCTTTACAAAACTTCTTGGGTACCTTTACTATCACCTTGGGACAAGAACAAGTGTTTTTGGGTGCGGTCAGAAATTCAAGATGGCTGCTAGTGGCCATTTTGTACTGAAATTAGGTACAATCAGTTTTTTGTACAGAACGTCTATATGAAGGTTCTGATTTGAATAAGTTTTTTAATAAATGTTTAGTAATATGGAATACATCATATATAATACGAGTTTTTTCTCATGCAGCAAGTATGCAAATTAGATGAACTTTGATTTATTCAGTACAACTTATACACAGTAAGTGCACATGTCAATACGGCTCAGACTAGAGGCTGTATTTATGAACCGATCTTCACAAAACTTCTTGGGTACCTTTATTATCACCTTGGGACAGGAACGAGTGCTTATGGGTGCCTTTGTTATCAAGGTGCTGTGAGAACAAGTATTTTTGGATTCAGTCAGATCCACTCTGGGACTCAATGATTTCTTTTCTAGTCTAGCATCTAACTGTCGCCCACCTTTACAAGACTTTACCTATACATTTGTTACAAGCTAGGATCAGAATTTATGTACAGACCATTACAATACTTTATATGTACAATTGTTATCAGGTCATTACCTAGATGTGTCATTGCTGTGTCACATACTATACAAGTACATGTCTTACACAAGTTGAGCTACAGTGTCATTGACACTTTCCTTTTTTTGGTAAATTAACGTTTTAAGCATATAAGGTAAACGTTCGTTGTTTAAAGGGCCATTACCTTCATGGAATAATAATTTTAAAAAATCGTAAATGGTCAAGTCAGGTTGGAAAGGTGGCGAGTGTTAAACATCGAAATTACCTTTTGTGAGAAACAAAATCTAAAATTTATAGATATTGAAAAAACTAGCGTTACCATTTTAGCGCTTATTCCTGGGGTAGGCACGAACGTAGACTGAGCTGCTTTCAATTTTGAGCATCTATTCTCCTTACTGGCTTTGTGCGGGCTTAGTTTAGTTTTTCCTATGTATACGCCCAATTAAAAAATTAATGACTAGGTCTTTTTTTATATAACTGTATGCATTAATCAGTGGTTTATAGGCCTATAAGCATGTATGTTTACGATATTGGCATCTGCCTGGATTTGGGTTAGTTGAGAGTTTGCAAAGTGGTCTAGTTTGTCTTTACAGAATGCTTTGCGGATGAAGGGGGTGAGGGGGGAGGGCTTCATTTCCGCTCAAAACTAATTTAATATAATAGAAAGCACACCCCCTCCCTTCAGTCTTCAGAGCAAAAAAACAACATAAAGACAATATTAATTCAAGACATCTATGCCTATAGGTCCGATAGTTTCAGATCCACTTATGATATTTAAATAGATTAATTACGAAACAGTAAAAAGAGTTTTCATACATATATATGTCACATATTATTTCCTATAGTCTGACACAGATTAGTGGATATTGGGTCGAGCCTTGAAATTTTGGTGTCAGTACAATGTTTTTTGCATTTCTGTGGTAACCTTGTGTGCTAAACTCAAAGGCGTTTGATGCCAGTCTGTAAACTTTGAGGAATTTGAGCTATGTGCGTTTAAAAAAAAAATGGCCGACAAAATGGCTACTGAATTTTCGGAACATTAAGAATTAATCATTTCTGTGCTATTGTACCATTATTTATAGGGTATATCATTGTGCTAAAATGACATCAACCTAGAGATGACACTAAATCCAAATTCAAGATATTTGGCCTTTGTAGGTATAGAGAAGGCCGCCAAAATGGCTGGAAATCCACCAATTTGTCGAGGAAATCATTTTCATAGCCAGCTGAGATATTTCGGAGACTTAAATAGGAGAACAAATTAGACAACGTAGCAACACTTTCCTGGTATAGATTGTGTGCAAAACGTAAACTTATTCCAGTCCACTGAGTTCAGACATGGCGTCTAACATGTCCACTACTTTCACAAAAATCCACCCATCTTGCATCGAGTTCATTTCAAGTGTTCGTCATCAGCGTCATCATCTAAGCGGTCATGTGGCTCAACATTCCTCCAAGTCAGCTCACTGTGCCACGTGTTTGAATCACCTTTGCAATGACATACAATGGTGCATGAGATGTTTGCGAAGACACAAGTGCATCTCTTGGAGTAACATGCCTTGGGCAAAATACAACCGCACTTGACAAAATCCAATACCCATTCTGGGCAGCATGTACAGAGTCGAGAATACCTATTGGTGTCAAAGTCTTAGATTTGTCATCAGAGGTCCATCCAAAATCATATGGATCAAGTTTTGGTGGAATGCCCGAGTCACAAAAATACCAGTGCATGTCTTTAAGGTGCACTGTAAAAAATTACTGTAATATTTTACGGTCATATGACCGGGAGCTAGTTTCCAGGTTTCGTAAGCATAACGTCAAACTGTAAAAAAAAAATTAACTGTCATTTGCCGTATATTCACATAATTATTTTTTCACGGTTTGCCATTATTTGTACGATCATATGCCTGGAAACTAGCTGCCCATCATATGACCGTAAAAAATTTCAACCATCATTTGCCTTGTTTTCCCGTAAAGTTTACCATCAAAATAATTACGGTCAAAATTACTGGAGGCAGAGTTCCAGCCATATGACCCTTAATCAACAAAAAACCATAATTTAATTCCAGACATCATTAACTGCATTTTACCATGAACCAATAAAAGCATATGGGTATGTCGGCCTTAGCAGAGATCCATGGCCACAAGCCATAAGAGCCATTGAATATTGGTGACGCAGTACGAACAGTCTGCTATTCTGCATGATTACCGAAACACTTATATGCATAAAAAATTGACGTTATTTGATTTTCATGTCCAAGACTGCAATGAACATGATTCACTTGGCCACAAACTTAAAAATTGACAGTAATATGTTGTTGATAGTCTTCAAAAGCATCAGGCGTCCTTCTTGGAAATGGCAACTTCCAGGGTGGCATATGGCAAGGCCGATCTCATAATTCACCATTTTACTGCTGTGTCATGTAATTGGACAGCGTGATGGTAGAAATATGTTCATTGGATCAAATTCGCATGTTTTTCTACCGCAACACCATTAAAATTAATTTACGGCTTTGAGACCGTTGTATTTGACAGTCATCTGACAGTAGTTAACTGTAGAACTACGGTAATGTTTCACAGTGTGGGCCCTTTCAACATTCTAGGGGAATGACTCAGTTGTGGGTGGAAGGTTTGCTAGCTTGGGGCAGATAATCGCACCTTTGCTGTTTTGGATGTCCAGACATTGACCTTGGCTTCAGTCATTTCTGTAACTGGATAACCATAACAAGCACTGATCAGGAGGGTACTTTTTGGACAAACATAGAGTCCATGTCTGCACGATAATCGCCAAGCCCGCCCAATGAATAACCCAGCAGTCTCTTCTGCATACCTACTTTGCCAACACTGTGCAGTTGTGCGACAGTGCCACAGCCCGATAGTGCATGTGCTGCGATGAGTTTGGGGACAATTGTGGCATTAATCTTGCATGTTTCACCTATGCCAATGACCTTTGTTTCCCCACTCGTAGCTTCCATTGTCAATAAGCAGCCCATTTTGTTCTTCCAATAGAAGACAGTTAGGAGGACAAACACGTCCGTGTCAGTCATCTGATATGACATTAATGCGACAAATGTCTTTGCATGATTTGTGGATGTTATTGACTTGTTGGCAAATGATAGCATCAGCCTCTTCATACTCTGTGAATAACTCACCAAATTCTTGCACGTCTCCTGACCTATTGAGTGTTGGTGTGCAAGATTCACCTGGTATGACTAGTGTATTCGAGTGACTACCATTCGCGACGCATTCGGTAATTTGTGAACATATGAGGCATATGAGTTGCTTTTTGTTTGTGAAACTCGACAGAACTACATGCTTTTGTGACAGTGGGATGTAAGGTGCCAACTTGTACTTTCTGGGCATGCATTTGCCACGTTTTGTGCGGGCAGATGACTTGATGCTAAAGTCGAAATACCTGTCAAAGACAAGATATACATTCAACTTCATGAGGTATGTCGTGATTATAGAATGTTGACACAAAGTCTGTGACAGTACCGTTTGTGGGCCGGTGTTGTACCCACATGATTAAACAGCCGTCGATCACAATGCACTGCGGTACGAGTAACTTTCATGAGGTTACTTCACATGCCAGCTTATTCTTCAGATCAGACTTGGATTTGGCAATACCCAAGTCATCCGATTCGAGGAACAAATTTAAAGGGAAAGGAGCAAGCTAGTATTTCAGTGTATCCTTCATTGGCAAAGATTGGTCAGAGGACTGGAGGGCAATGATTCTTGAATATATGAGAGAAGTGTTAACAAGTAATGTCTCTTTAACTTTGATTTAACTTCATCAGGAAACATTTTAATTAATGAAGAACTGGTTTGTACCCTTCAATAATTAAATCTTCGATGACTATTCCTATAATTATTGTTTTGAATCTAATATTGTTGCATCAGTAGAAATATTATCCATCCAATGAAAATGATCAGTCCATGACAGATGTATGTAAAATGGCTTCAAAACTCAGAACCCAAACCGTTATAATGACTTGTCAATCAAGGAAAAAACTTGCCAACCCTTTATACCGACTTATCAACTTGATTTAATGACAGTACAATCTGTTGTAATAACTTCACAACTCGCTATCACGACCTGGCTGCACGGTATAACGACTTGATGACTCGTTATAGTTATGACGCATGACTTGTCAGTGCAGTATACAGGCTTCTAAACTCCTTATAGCAAGTTTCAATATCAATATAACGACTTTGTCGGCTCGTTATAATTACATTATAAACTTATTATAATGACTTGTCAGCTTATTCCAATGGCACCATGAGTCATTATAATGACTTCACAACTCACAACTCGTTATAATGACTTCGTGACTCATTATAACAACTTTTAGCACATAACGACTTTGCAATTCATTAGAATGACTTGTCCAAGTCTGTGAAACTCATTATACCAATGGCAGCACAACACGTTGTAATGACTTAACAACTCTGTATAGCAACTTTCGAAACTCATCGGAAATGACTTTTAAACTCATTATAATGAGATTATAACTCTTTACAATGACTAATGAACTCCTTATAAGTAACTCATTCTAACAACTTCTAACAACTTCACAATTTGTCATAACGACTTGTCAACTAGATATAACCACTTCTCAAGTCATTATAATGACTTCAAAACTTTGCAACTCCTTATAACGATTTGAACACAGTTATAACAGCATGCCAAATCCTCATTATGAATTTCCAAACTCGTTATATATATTGAAATTTGGAACTCGCAACTTAACATCTCGTTATAACGACGTAACAACTATCTAGAACGACATCACAACTTATTATAATAACTTGCCAGCTTGTTATAACAACTTTACAACTCGTTATAATTATTTCACATATTAGTATAACAATTAGTCAACACTTTTAAACAGCATCGAAGCCCTTTATATGTAATAACGACTACACACTTCGTATTAATGATTTGTCTACTCTTTATAATGACATGACTGTTTGTTAAAATAGCTTTACAACTTATTATAATTATTTCATAACTCATTGTGACTTACCAACTCATAGATTTAATGACATTTGGAACCCCTTATAATTTACTTATTATCATTCAACAGAAACACTTTATAATGGCTTGAAAACTTACTTCATTATAACGACTTGGAGGCGCGATGATGTCGCAGTAACCGGTTCTCGTCAGATCACCCAAGTTAAGCAACGTCGAGCGCGGTTAGCAGTTGGATTGGTGACCATTTCAGCGACTGATTCGTGCTCCCGCGTTGTGTCCTTGGGCAAGGCACTTAACCCCGATTGCCTACATGGGGGCACGATTGCGCTGTGTACTAAGGCGTACTGCACATCGATGGTGCGCATGTCTTCAACCAATCTAACCCTGCCTGTGCCGCAGTTCAGAGTTACGATGTTGGAGAGCTGACAGCTGCTCGGTGGTTCTCTCCGGGTACTCCGGCTTCCTCCACCCGTAAAACTGTCAACGACATGATATGACCCTGCCTGTTAATGTGTCGTTACACCCTAATAAAAAAAAAAAAAAATTAAAACGATTTATCTCGATATAACTACTTTACAGCTTTTTATTATGGCTTCACACCTCTTTGAAATAACATGTAAACTCATTTCATGACTTAACAACTCATAGTGACTTGCCAGTTCATTACAACGACATTTGGGACTCGGTATAATGGCTTGTCAAATCGTTATAATGACTCCAGAACTCGCCATAAAGTCAGAACAACTCGTTAAAACAACTTTACAATTCCTCGTAATAGCTTGGTAATTCATTATATCAATGTCTGAGACTCAATATAATGATTTGTTATTTTGCTCATTTAACAACCTATCTACTCATCATAGTGGCTTTCCAACTCCCCATAGCTGCAGGTCAAATTGCTATAAGAACTTTACAGTGCAATGCATTAAAATGACTTCTCAACTCATTGTAACGATATCACAACTCTCATCAGAATTATTTGCCAGTCCGTTATAACAATGTTTAGGAGTCACAACAATCTGCCAGCTTCTTAAAAATAAAAAAATAGGATAGAATATAACTACTCCTCAACTCGTCATAGTGATTTGTAAACTAACTTGTAAACTCATAATAATGACTTCCAACTCCTTATAACAAATTTCCAACTTGTTATAACGATTTTCCAATCCCTTAGAATGACTTGTCATAACGAATTGTTAACTCGTATAACGACAGCAAAATACATAACTTTACGAATCATCAGAATTGAGCCTTGTTAATAGTTCATTATAACAATTGCATATAAAGACATGACAATAATGACTCACAACACATTATACAGAATTCACTTTTAGACTGGTTTTCCATCGGTCAAATATTTCATCCTCGTGCTAATGGCATTACAACCATTATAACGACTTGGAAAACTCGTTATAACGACATATCAGCTCATTATAACAACTTTACGACTTATTATGATCGATCGACTCACAAAAACAACTTGTTAACTCGTTATGACTTCACAATTTGTTATGACTTTACACTTCATTACATAACTCATCAACGTGTTACAGCTAATTGCCCATTTGTCATAACAACTTCATTATTTTGCTTTGGCAAGTCGTTATAACAGTTTGTCCACATGTTATAGTGACTCCATAACTCGTTATAATAGCTTCCAAACTATATAATGACATTACAACATTTTATACCCACTGGCCACTCACCATTATGACAAGTCAATTCGTTATGTCTTGGTAATTATCTATAACCCATATAAAACTTGTTATAATGATATGCCAACTAGTTATAGCAACTTCATAACTTGTTATAAAAATATCACAACTTATTAAACGACTTGTTAACTCTGCTTGATAACTTCCAAATCCTTTATACTGATTACAGTAAAACCTGTCTTGAGAGACCACTGTCTTGAGAGACCACCTGTCTTGAGAGACCACCTGTCTTGAGAGACCACATCTGCCAGGCACCGATTGGTACTGTGACCTGGTACCAACTTGTATTTTTATGCCATAATGAACCTGTCTTGAGAGACCGCCCCTTTGAAGACTGAAACTATGACATAAACTTTTTACCTGTTCTGGAATTGGAAAATCCATTGTGTTTATACTAACATATTTAAAAGTATTAAAAGCTCTTAATTGGGTTTCAGTTGCTATTCAGTTACATAACTCATTAAAGATTGAGATGTTTTTATGAGACCCCTGTGAAAACATTAGGATTATTGCTGAATAAACAATTTCATGCATACCTGAAATGTGACAGATAGGATTATAAAAATAAATTTGTGTTGAAAATCTTGAATGAAGGTTTTCAACACTAATTTATTTTTTTATAATTCTTATAACAGTCCATTTCAATTTGTTACAAACACTTCATAAACAGAACAACTACAAAGTAATTACAAAAATCTATTCTTCTCCATTTCTGAATTTTGTGGTTGGTTATTCACCGACTTGAGAAAACCTGAAACCTGTTTTGAGAGGCCACCTGTCTTGAGAGACCACTTTTGTGTGGCCCAAAGGGCGGTCTCTCAAGACAGGTTCTACTGTACATGTCACATTATAATGATTTTTTAACTCTCTATAATGACACAACAACTCATTGAAATAACTTCACAACTTGTCATAATTATCTCTCAGCTCATTTTGACCTACCAACTCATGCATTAATGACTTTTGAAACTCCTTATAACGGTTTAATGATAATGCTTCAGCACCTGTTTATGATAACTTGAAAACCAAATTTGTTATAACTACATGTCATCTCGATATAATGACTTGTCAAGTTGTCATAATGACTCTACACCTATTTAAAATGGCAGGCCAACTCATTATAATGACTTAACAACTCAAAGTTGTTTGTTAATTTGTTATAACGACATTTGAGACTCAATATAACGGCTTGTCAACTGTTTGTAATATTCTCACAAATCGGTATAACTACTTGTAACTCATTTTAAGTAAATTGCAATTTATCTTCAATATAACTTCGTTATAACCTGTTATAATGACTTATTAACTCGTTATTATTTTATTCTTATTTTATTATCCTGTAATGACTTGTCAGTTCATTATGTAGTACACTCATTTTAGCTCACCTGGACCCAAAAGGGTCAATTGAGCTACTGCCATCACTTGGCGTTTGTCATCATCCAGAAACGTTTTACATTTTCATTTTCTCTGGAACCACTGAGCCGGTGTGAACTAAATTTGGCAGGAATGGTTTATGGGAGGATCTCTACAAAAAACCTTATTTCGTTTCCATCGGATGAAAAACATGGCTGTTTTTTTTATTCTGGTTGCTGTTTTTTTAAAAATCATCAACTCTGAAACTACATGGCCAAATATTTTGAAATTCATATAAATGATGACTGGGATACCCCCTACTAAAGATCCTCATTTAATGTTGATCGAGGTACAAATATGGCCACAATTTGGGCTCATAATTACTATAGAAATCCTATGGGAAATCATATTTTCATCTCCTTCTCTGGAACTATTGAGCCGGCGAGACTAAACTTGGCAGGGGTGGTGTATGGAAGGTCCTATATACCCGTTCCCATTATATTCCTGTCGGTTAATAAACATAGCCGCCAGACAGATTCTTTGATTCGGGTTGGTGGATTTTGAAAAATCTTCTCCTCTGAAACGAGAAGGCCAAATGATTTGAGACTTCACATGAGTGATGACCGGGACACCCTCGAACAATGATCCTCATTTAATGTTGATCGGGTTGCAAACATGGCCGCAGTTGTGACTTATATTTACTATAGAAACCCTATGAGAAATCATTGATTGATAACTGGGAACCCTCTACTAACAATCCTCATTTAATGTTGATCGGTTTGCAAACATGGCTGCAATTGCAGCGTATAGTTACTTTCGGAACCCTATGGGAAATCACACTTTCATCTTATCTGGATCCAATGAGCCGATGTGAACCAAACTTGGCAGGAATGTTCTATTGGAGATCCTCAACAAACTGTCCTTACTTTGAAGTACATGACCGCCAGAGGCATTCTTTGATTCTGATTGGTGAATTCTGTAAAACCTTCTAGTCTGAAACTCCAAGGCCAAATGTTTTGAAACTAAACATTAATGATGACTGGGACACCCTCTACCAATTATCATCATGTAATGTTTATCAGATTGCAAACATGGCCGCCATTGCATCTCATAATTACCATGGAATCCTATGGGGAATCACATTTTTATCTTCTAATCTGAAACTACTTGGCCAGTGTGAACCAAACTTGGCAAAAATAATGTACAGAAATTCCTTAGAAAATGATCATCCTTCTGTTTCACACAGATGAAGTAGCATGACAGCATTTGATTAGGATAACTGATGTCTGCCAGCTGAGATATTACAGGCTCTTGAGAGCCTCTTGTTCTAATCTGACATCTCACTATAATGCTTTATCAACAAGGTATGTTTTCAAAACTTGATACAACAGCTTGGCAGCTCATTATAATGATTTTTCAGTCATTAGATTGTGCCCACAAAACACCAAAACATCGGCTCTACTCATTAAAATGATTCCACAACTTCTCGTAATGACATGAGAACTCGTTATAACTTCACAATTCCTCTTTTTAACTTGGCAACTTGTTTTAATGAGATTGCAATTTTTCATCAATTTACATTTTGTTATAACGACTTCTAATCTGTTATAAAGACTTATTTATTCGTTATTATTTTATTGTTATGATTTTATCCAATACCTTGTAATGACTTGTCAATTGGTTTGTTGTACACTCATTTTTCTAACTTGACAACTCATTATAATGCTTCATCAACAAAGTTTTCACAACTTGTTATATAGGATTTTAAGCTCATTATAAGGATTTTTCAGTGATAGTAATGAGTCCACAACTCACCATAATATGAGCTGTACTCGTTAAATCGATTTCACAACTTCTTGTAATGCCACCACAACTCGATATAACGATGTCCGAGACTCACTATAATGATTTGTCAGTTCGTAATAACGACTTGTCAACTGGTATAATGACTTCACACCTCTTGAAATGACATGCCAGATCATTAAAATGATTTAAGAACTCATAGTGACTTGTCAATTCATTATAACGACATTTGAGATTCGTTATTACGACTTGTCAACTCATTATAATAACTTCACAACCTGCTGTAACAACTGAATGGCCCATTATAATGACATTGCAATTCATCATAGATATACAATCTGAAATAACTTCCAACTTGTTTTACAAGTTATTCAACTCTTTATAATGATTCCTCAACTCGTTACAACATATTGTCAGGCTATGCCAAATCATCATAATAATATCACAACTCATTTTTATGAATTCACTACTCATTATAACAACCTGTCAACTTGTTATAACAACTTCACTCTTCTTTATAACATAAATCTTTATAAAACCAGCACAATTCAATATAACGACTTCACAACTCGTTATAAAATAATGTCGCCTCGTTAATTATTGACCACCCATTGTACTAATTATAATAACTTGTCAACTTGCTATGTCATATACTAAGTATACTAACTTGACAACTCACTGTAATGCTTCGTCAACAAGGTTTGTTTTCACAACTTGTTTTAACGACTTTTGCAATCATTGTAGTGTGTTCAAAACTCGTCATAACGTTAGATGAACTCATTAACCCTTTACCCAACGAATCGCCCGCATCCGCCCGCGTAATATGCAAATTCAGCAGTTGAAAAAATATTATTTTTCAAAAGATTTCAACAAAACCATATCATGTGATCCCTCGTTGGAACGAGCTCGTCGAGCTCGTTCCAACGAGGGGTCACATGATATGGTTTTGTTGAAAT
Source organism: Pictodentalium vernedei (assembly GCA_031216915.1). NCBI lineage: Eukaryota > Metazoa > Mollusca > Scaphopoda > Dentaliida > Dentaliidae > Pictodentalium > Pictodentalium vernedei. The sequence continues at coordinate 224,846,900 of CM062295.1, read as the reverse complement.
GTTTTGAAAAATTTGAAAAAATGGTATTTAAAATAATAAATTTTGATATCGTCTACGTTGGGTAAAGGGTTAAAAGGATTACAGAAATCATTGCAAGGGCACCATACATCATTTTAACAACATCACAATTCCTCCTAATAATTTGGCAACTCATTATAGCGTCTGAGGCTCACTATTAGGATGTGTCAGATCATTTTAACGACTTTTCACTCATTATAGCGCCTACCCAACTCATTATTGCTACATGTCAAATCGTTGTAAAGACTTTGCAACTCGTGAAAATGACATCCCAACCCTATGTAGTGACATCACAACTCTGTTCATAATAACCTGCGAATTCGTTATAACAAAGTCTGGGATTCACAATGATTTGTCAACTCATTATAATGAGGACACAACTTGTTATAACTATTTGTACACAAACTTGTGAACTCATTAAAAATGACTTTCAACTCCTTATAACAGATTCAGAACTCATTATAACGAATTGGCAATCCATGACTTTTCAACTCATTATAACGACCTTCCAACTCGTATAACATCACAACGCAGTGTAAATTCGCAACTCATTATAATGACATCACTCCTTGTTATAGAGACCTGGGAAATTGATATACTGACACAACATTTCGTTATAATGATTTCACATCTCGTAATAATGACTTATCAACTCTATAATGACTTGCACATTCGTTATTATGTCTTTACCCCTCGTATTAACTAACTGTAAGCACATAAGTACGACTATATCAGTTATAAAGACTCATCAGCACATTATAACGACATTATATATAACAACACAGCAAGACATTATAAAACTTCTCAACATGAACCGACTTGTTATGTCGACATCATAACTCAATATAAGATTTTTACAGTTCTTTTTAGTAATTTTTCAAACTGTTTTAATGACATGACAACTCCTTATAAAGATTCCATAACTAGTTATAACAGCTCGTCTAATCCTCTTAATGACATACAACTCATCACAAATTTACAATTCTTTATAACAATTGCCAACTCGTTATAAAGACTTGTGAACCTGCTATAACATCAGTGAGACTTATCGCAATGATTACACATCTTGTTATAGAGGGTTGTTATTATAACGGGTTGTTATTATAACTGGTTGTTTGCTTATTATACTGATTTATCAACTTGTTATAATTATTTAGCGACTGCTTATCCATTAGTTATATTATTTCAGCTCATGACAGCTCGTTATAACAACATTGAAACCTCGTTATAACGACAAAGCAAACACATATAATAATTTGGTAATTAGTTATAATGATTGATCAACTCGTTATAATAATTTAATGACTTGGTTTCCATTGGCTATATTATTTCAACTCATTATAATGACATGACAACTCACTATAATGACTTTGAAAACTCTTTATAACGACAAAAGCACCCCTTATAATGATTTGTCAGTTAGCTATAATGATTGATCAACTCACTATAACTACTTGTAAATTCGATATAACTACTTTATGATTCGTCAGGACTTCCCTACGCGTTAACAGTACTTGTTAACTCATTATAACTAATTGCCAATTTGGTATAATGACTTCACAGCTCATTATAATGCTTTGTCAAGTCAGTATAATCGTTTACCCACCAGTTATGGGGACTTCCAAACTCGTTATAATAACTTCAAGACTTGCCGGCTTATCATAATGGCATCACAACACGATTTAACAACTGGTCAACTCATTACTATGGCTACTCAATTCATTATTACTTTTACTCAATTCATTATTACTTGTACTAGTTATAACTTGTCAACTTTACATCTTATTATCTTATTATAGTAACCCTTCGACTCATTAAAATGACTTAAGAACTCATTATAATTATTTACATTTTATAATAACGGCTTGTGAACTCGTAACAACCTATTAGAGTTTATCATGACTTCACAACTCGGAATAACGCCTTTCAACTCATCATAACAATTCTGCTTGTTATAACTTGCCAACTCACCATAATGATCTATTGACAGCCAAATTTCTTGAAGCAGTGATATCACGCGTGCGAATGCGTTGCATTATAACTGAATGGGAGCCAAACACTTCAGGCGCCAAACATGTTTGACAAAAAATCCAAACAATCGAGCTCCCCACCTCTCTCTCTCTCTCTTAAAGTCAAAAATGTGCAAACTGTTAGTAATATTCGTGCTTAACAAAATTGTGAACAATTACAAGATTAGCCCAGACATTTGTTTAATAAATTCGCTCTTCATGAAGGTTTGGTGAGTGTAGAAGAGCAAAATAAGGTTAAACTTATTTCATAAGACTGACAGTTACTGATGCAGACTTTGAAGTGAATCACGCCTTTCACGGTAACGGCTTGTTATGCATTTCAAATTTACTAACTCCAAAAAAAACCCTTCAAAAACCATAACAAAAGATAACAACATTCTGGATTTGTATTATCTGAACGATTTGAGAATGCATAACTCATTTTCTTCTGAAACAGCTTTTTGGATTTGTGAGTCCAAATCGTCCCAAAAGTAGAAATTTTGTATTCTTAATAAAATACACTTATGGAATTTAAAATGCTTTACTTGTGTGATTTCAAATTGAATATATGTTAGATTTTACAAATGACCTTGTTTGGTACTTATGAAAAGGATTGGTTAGAGGGCCCCCGCTGAGATGCTTAACTAGTATCTCTTTGTTACTTGTACATTTAAGGTGTCTGGTGTTTGGTGACAGTATTCATATATTAACATTTTATTGTTGCAATTTACTCCTGTTTCTGATTTCATGGGAGCTTAAAACTGCATAGGTCAATTTTGTTAATTTCCAGCACTGCTTTTTACCTCAACTTGACAATGTCAAGAATGAGCTATTGGGATGGGTTGCAATCCGTTGTCTGTCCGTACATTCCTCTGTCCATCAACAATTCCTTCAACACACCCTACAGGACGGAGCTCTCACCTGATCGCTTCCAAAGTTCATACATGGCTTTGGGACAATGCATGACTTCTGCTAGGTTAAATTTATTGGGTCCATTTTAGATATGGGGAAAATTATTATCATCACAGCAGACGCCAAAAGGGGTCTGGGATGGTTCTGCCCAAGCAAAATTTTGAATTTTAGCTGCTTTAAGGTGGCATTTGGAGGCATTCTGGCCACAAAAATACTGGTAAAAGTTACGAGGAAAATGTGTATTTTTAGTTGAGTTGTGATGAAGTCAAACTTGATTTATAGTTTGATGAAGGGCGGGTGGGCGGGCGGGTGGGCGGGCGGGCGGGCATAAACAATTGGTTTCCGGATGATAACTTGATAATGGTTCGACCCATGTTCATGAAACTTCACAGATAGGTTGGTATCAGTGAGAGGAAGAACCCTATTAATTTTGGACTTGCTTGGTCAAAGGTCAAGGTCACAGTGACCTTGAACATTGTAAATTGTAAACAATTGGTTTCCAGATGATAACTTGACTACGGTTCAACCCACATTCATGAAACTTCATATGTAGGTTGGCCTTTGTGAGAGGAAGAACCCTATTTATGTTGGACTCACTAGGTCAACAGTCAAGGTCACAGAGACCCTGAACATGGTAAATCAAAACAATTGTTTTCCGGATGATAACTTTATAACGGTTCGACCCATGTTCATGGAACTTCATGGTTAGGTTGGCATCAGTGAGAGGAAGGACCCTATTTATTTTGGACTCGCTAGGTGAAAGGTGAAGGTCACAGTGACCTTCAACATAGTAAATCGTAAACAATTGGTTTCCGGATGATAACTTGATAATGTTTCAACCCATGTTCATGAAACTTCATAGGTGGGTTGGCATCAGTGAGAGGAAGAACCCTATTTAATTTGGACTTGCCAGGTGAAAGGTCAAAGTCACAGTGACCTTCAACATAGCAAATCGTAAACAATTGGTTTCCGAACGATAACTTGATAATGGTTTGACCCACATTCGTGAAACTTCATAGGTAGGTTGGCCTAGGTGAGTGGAAGACCCCTATTTATATTGGTCTCACTAGGTCAAAAGCCAAGGTCACAGTGACATTGAACATAATAAATCGTAAATAATTGGTTTCCAGATGATAATTTGACAATGGTTCCACCTACGTTCATGAAACGTCATAGGTAGGTTGGCATTGGTGCAAGAAAGAGCCCTATTTATTTCGGAATCACAAGGTCAAAAGTCAAGGTCACAGTGACCCTTTCCATAGTAAATTGTAAACAATTGGTTTCCGGACGATAAGTTGATAATTAGTCTGTGTGAAACACACAGACTATTGTTTTTGCACGGTTTCTTTTACTTTTTTTTTTTTTCTTCTTATTCATCTTCTTCTCCTGTCTTCTGTCTTCTCATCACTTTTTGTCCGCAAGATAACTCGAAAACGAATTGCCCTATCTCGTTGATTTTTGGCATGCTGATAGACAGCCACAAGTTCTCGGCCACCTATGTTTTTCAGATTCCTGGGGTATCAGGGGTGTCTGTAGGGGTGTTTTGAAAGTGGGTCACGGCCATATCTCAGGTGTGGTATGACATATGCACCTGGGACCAACACCAAATGAGTTGACACTCGATGGAAATTCAAAATGTGGGTCAAGGTCGTGGGGGTCACCCAGGGGTCATTGAGTGCATTTTTCATAATTGCTGGAAATCACATTTTTTGACCCCCTAAAGCATTCCTGACGTACACACATGCATTTTTACGTTAAAAAAGTGGGCGTGGCCAAAATTTTTGAAAGTGGGTCACGCCCATATCTCATGTGTGATATGACGTATGGATCTGGGACCAATTCCAAATGAGTCGACACTCGATGGAGATTCAAAATATGGGTCAAGGTCATGGAGGTCACTTAGGGGTCATTGAGTGCATTTTTCATAATTGCTGGAAATCACATTTTTTGACCCCCTAAAGCATTTCTGACATACACACATGCATTTTTTACATTAAAAAAGTGGGCATGGCCAAAATTTTTGAAATTGGGTCATGCCCATACCTCAGACGTGGTATGACGTATGAACCTGGGATCAATACCAAATGAGTCGACACTTGATGGAGATTCAAAAGATGGGTCAAGGTCACGGAGGTCACCTAGGGGTCATTAAGTGCATTTTTTCATAATTGCTGGAAAATCACATTTTTTGACCCCCTGAAGCATTCCTGACATACACAAATGCATTTATACCTTTAAAAAAAAGTGGGCGTGGGCAAAAATCTTTAAAAGTGGGTCACGCTCATATCTCAAGCATGGTATGATGAATGGACCTAGGACCAACCCCAAATGAGTCGACACTCAATGGAGATTCAAAATATGGGTCAAGGTCATGGAGGTCACCTAGGGGTCATTAAGTGCATTTTTTATAATTGCTGGAAATCACATTTTTTAACCTCCTAAAGTATTCCTGACGTACGCACATGCATTTTGATGTAAAAAAGTGGGTGTGGCCAAAAGTTTTGAAAGTGGGCCACGCATATCTCAGGCATGGTATGACGTATGAACCTGGGACCAACACCAAATGAGTCGACACTTGATGGAGATTCAAAATATGGGTCAAGGTCATGGAGGTTACCTAAGGGTCATTGAGTGCATTTTTCATAATTGCTGGAAATCACATTTTTTGAGCCCCCAAAGCATTCCTGAGGTCCATACATGCATTTTTACATTAAAAAAGGTGGGCATGGCCAACAATTTTGAAAGTGGGTCATGCTCATATCTCAATTGTGGTATGATGAATGGACCTGGGACTAACACCAAATGAGTCGACACTTGATGGAGATTCAAAATATAGGTCAAGGTCACAGAGGTCACCTAGGGGTCTGCCTGAAAGAGGTCACCAAAGTCATCAAGTGCATATTATTCAGAAAGACTGGGAAATGCATTTTATTACACCTTAATTCATTTCTAAAGTTTATGAACATATTTTATCACTCAAATTGGTGGGCAGAGCCAAAAATGTCCATTTCTGATTCGTGTATCGAACCCTTTGAATGCTGGTAACATATATGCCTTTTCTGGTTTCTTATAAAAAAATTGTTCTGATTCCAGTATGAATATCTGTAAAAACTATTAACGAAAATCCATTTCTGATTTGTTTAAAAATATTTTACTCCTGAAAATAAGCCTCCATAAATTCTCTTTCTCTATAGTTTATTCCTGATACTTTAAGCCTTTTCACACAGACTTGAATTTACTGGGTGCAGTAAATTCTGTTTCTCTAGTGATTAAACCCACTTTTGTGCTTTCACAACTCGACATTGGATCGGTGATCCTATCGGGATTTTTCCTCTTAAAATGAGACAAATTTATGCCTGGAGATACTTTCTGTAATGTTAGCTGTTGCCGATTGATGCCACTCATGTTTTAGCGATAATATAAATTAATACTTGGCAGCTCCAACCATTCGTTATCTATTTCTGAATCAACATTTGACCTTGTTTACAATCTCTCTCGAGTCATTCGATTGTAAATGAACATGGGTCATCTTGCATCATTCTTTACACATGAATTGAGTTCTGTCATGTCACAATGCATTCCAAGACGTAGTAGCAGTAGGATATAGATATCATGAAATTATTAATCAGGACGTTAGTAGGGGTTTTTTCTGTAACAATAGTGTTGTCACAAATTTGATTAGTCAACTAACCGTCAACTGTTGCAGTAGTTGACAGTTTTTAATTTTAATTTTAGTCGATCGTCATTCATTTTCAAAGTGGTGCAGGTCGGGCTTAAATTCCATTGTGTAATGAGGTGAATGATTATTAACCTACATGTAGTTACTTCTAAAATCGAGTGGCCTTTATTTTCTGCATGAGTGTGCAATGTAAATTCATTTAAAAAGGCTTTTAAAGCACGGCCATTTGATCAGCATCTGTACTCCGGACAAGAGTTCTTTATTCAAACGGTGAACCATTTGAATAATTTACTGTTTTTGAAGCAACTGCAGGCTGAAGAGTAAATAGAATCTTCAGTCTTGTACACTCGAATGACCTCGTTGGAAAAACCTTAATTGCAAAAGTGAGAAAGTTGCCACAATGGCCACTACACTTGTCATCGCTCAAATTAAATTTTAACTGACTTGTGTAGGAATGGAAGGAAGTTCATGTTCAAAATTCTGGAAATTAGTGAAATGAAACATTTGCACAAACGTTCTTCAGTTTAAATTTTTCAGATTTGATTGGGAGACATTTTGGTATTTCCACTTTATCTCAACATATTCATACATCGTAAGTTTCAAATTGAATTTTTGGGAAACGATTATTAATCGAGTAACCGTTGATTAATGGTGGTGATTTGCCGACTATGAAAATTGATAGTTGCGACTCCCCTAATCAACAATCAGAGTATGTGAAAATTCACTCACATTTTTATTCAAGTGCATAACAATATACATCTGCCCTAGCCAACTGGGGAAAATTGGTTTGGGAAATTGGTCTGTTTTATGAACCCCAAAACAGGGTCATGGAAGCGCAGCAATGTTTAGATAGGAACTGTCAAATTTTTTAATTTTCTTGAAAAACATGGCCGCCAGTGGCCATCTTGGATTTGGATATAAATTGTCAAACAATTCCTTTAGCATACCCTACACGTTGCAACTCTCACCCAATCAGTCCCAAATTTCATATGTACCTTTGGGGCAATGTGTACATGCACATGGGCTCTCACAAATGTTTCCGAATTTCATTGAAAAACATGGCCACCAGTGGCCAACTTATATTTGGCATATAAATTGACAACAATTCCATTAGAACACACTACAGGCCACATCTCTCACACCTGATCATTTTTCAGATTTCATATGTAACTTTGGTGTGATGTCTTTTGTGTAGAAAATTGAGCGAATTACATGGCATTACTGGATCTTTCTATTTAGTTCAGCCCCTTCTTGGACAAGATGAGCTTCAGTGTCATGGACACTTTCATTTTCTTTTGTGTGTATGTTGGGTGGGGGGAGGGGGATTTGGAGAAATCTTAGTATTGTTGTCATTCCAATGCTTTAGAATAGAATACAGTTAAATAAAGATGCTATTTGTCTGCATCAAATACATTAATTGCCTTTGGGGATCAAATTAGTAGTACCGGTATCGTTCAGTAAGACTCGGTGTCCGATTGGTTAGATTGTGTGAGTAAAATTTGTTGTCGCTAAGTCAGTTTTGGCAAAATGTTTGGCCGATGCACTTGGGATTTTAGCTCACCTTGACGAAGTCAAGTTGAGCTTATCTAATTGCTCTCCATCGGGCTTCTGTCTACACTACATTTTGGACTCCTCCAAAACCACTGGGCCAATTGAAGTGAAAGTTTGTGTGAGTGATGGTCCCAAAGGAGCATTGCATTTTTATTCAACTCAGCATGTCCAGCCCCAGAGAGAGGGGGTGGGGGAAATTTTTTTTTTTTAAATCTTCTCATGAAGCAGTGGATACAATGACTTGATACTTGGTATGGTCCTTCCTTTTGAGGTGTAGAATCAAGTTTGTTCAAACGAGGGTTGTGGAGCAATATTTGCCTTTGTCCTGTGTAATGGGAGGTGTAAAATTTTTGGCCCCACCACAAATTTTGATTTTCTGAACCAATGGTCCAATTTGAACCAAATTTGGCATGTAGTATTATTGGTTCATAAATACTTGACTCAGGGTAAAAAAAATGTTCTCTGTCTCCGTGGGAACCCCAGGAGTAAAAAATAGAAGGATTTTCAGTTGCCCGTGTTTCCCAAACCATATGGAATAGAGAAATGTTATTTGGTATGAAGTATCCTTTGGACCAGTAGAATTGAACAGTAAAAAAAAATTGCCCTTGGTCGTCAGGGTGTTTTGTAGGGGCTTGGGAGGAGGGGGGGGGGGGGGCATCAAAAATATTTTGAGTTGGCGTATTTGCAAATTTAAAAAAAAAATTCCTCTAGAACCAATGGTCAGAATCTTTTAATATTTGGTATACAGCATCCATATGGGTGGGGTTTTTTGATGCAAGTTTTTTGGGGTTCATATTTGGGCTCAATATAGGAGCTCAGATTTTGAACTTATAGCAATATGGGGAATAATCTTTAAAAACTTTGTTCAAATCGAGTGCCTCAGTTAATATTTGGGCTCCCCATTGGAGCCCAAATTTTGGCTTAGTGCAATATGAGGAAGTTTCTTTTAAAATCTTCCTCAGATCCACCAGTCAGAATGCTTTCATATTTACTAAACAACATCTATAGGAGAGTCAGATTCAAGTTTGTTCAAATTAAGTGCCATGGGAACCAAAATTTTAACTTAGTCTTAGTGAAATATAAGGGAATATCTTCAAATATCACCTTCAGATTTACCAGTCAGAATCCATTTATATTTGTCTAACAACATCTCTAGGGGAGTTAGATTCAAGTTTGTTCAAATCGGATCCCAGGGTTAATATTTGGGCTCCCTATGGTAGCCCAAATTTTAATGTAGTTCAATATGAGGAAATTTCTTTGAAAATCTTCTTCAGATCCAATAGTCAGAATGCTTTCATATTTGGTATACAACATCTATAGTGGGGTGAGATTAAAGTTTGTTTGAATCGAGTGCCTGGATTAATATTTGGGCTCCTTATGGGTAGCTATGGTAGCTGAAGAATTAAAAAAAAATTATTAAGTACCTTCCAGAGGTGTGTAACTAAGATTAATCCACATATGTTGTATCAAGGAGCTCCATAGGGGAACTCCACTTTTTACTTTTTGATTAACTGAAGAAAATGCTTGACGCTTGGACTATTTTAGTCACTCCTAAGAAGCTCAAGGGTTGACAATGGATCCTATGGAGGTTGATTGTTTAATGTAGATTCATTCTTGGACTCTTGTTTATTTCAGGTTCTGTTCAAAGTGAGCACCTCAGGCCCCATGGGGCCTCTTGTTAGTTCACCTAACTGAAAGTCAGGATGAGCTAAAAGTGATCACTCACTACCCACTGTCTGTCTGTGAATATGGTGCTTGCATCTGCCCATCCTAAACCACTGACCCAATTTCAGTTAAATTTGAGGTGATTGCTTGTTCTGACATTACATTTTGTCTTTTTTCAAATCAATTTGCCCAGCCCCATATTCAAATTGGCCAACCCTGCATAAATTGTAACAAGTCAAAACTGTGTGAACAAATCTTGAGGCTGAGAGAAAATTCAGCACTCTTCCATTCATGTTACTCTGACTTTACCATTAAAATTACCAGATATCCTGGGATAGCATATCTAGCTTCAAATGAAAGTTCCCTGTTGGTTATATACTTCCACGTTTCATGAGTTTTATATAAATTAGTTTCGAAATGTATATAATGCATGAAAAAGATTACTGAAATTTATCAACATTTTCATAAAATTTTTAGTTTTAGTCAGTCAATTTTGGTCAGAAAAAGTGAAATTTCACAGAAATTTAGAGTGGAACACCAACAAAATTTCACTGAAAATTTTAGTCAAAATTATAGTGAAATTTCATTAAAATTTCACTGAAATTTCAGTAAAAAAAATTTACTGAAATTTAGATAAAATTTTCATGAAAATTTTTGTCAAAATTATAGTGAAATTTCTGTAAAAATTTCACTGAGATTTCAACAAAATTTTAGTCAAAATTATAGTGAAATTTCATTAAAATTTCACTGAAATTTCAGTAAAAACTTTACTGAAATTTCAACAAAATTTTCGTGAAACTTTTAGTCAAAATTATAGTGAAATTTCATTAACATTTCATTAAAATTTCAGTAAAAATTTACTGAAATTTCACCCAAATTTTCACGAAAATTTTAGTCCAAATTATAGTGAAATTTCATTAAAATTTCACCTAAATTTTGGTGAAAATTGTTGCTAAATTTCACTGAAATTTTGGAGATATTTTGACTAAAATTTTCATGAAAATTTTGGTGCAATATCACTGAAATTTTCATGAAAATTTTTGTCACATTTTCTCTTGGGACCAAGCTTATTTGGTTCTTTTCTTTGAAAAGGCCTAGAGTTTTGCAGCTGACCCCAAGATGGAATCTTTCTTGAGTGCTGCTTTGCTTGGGGTGGGGTTGGGAGTGGGGGATTGGGTGAGCGCCGTTTGAACCATTATCCTTGGCGGATATGCGTTTTCTCACATACAAGATGGCTTTTCTGATGGCTTTTGCCTCAGCCAGAAGGGTTAGTGAGCATCACACCCTCTTGGTTGATTATGCCTTTTTCAGGAGTTCTGGCAACAGTGTTACTTTTACCACTTATTGCTCCTTTCTGGCCAAGTATCAGATACCAGACTACTCCACCTCCTCTCTGTATCAGGGCTCTTTCTTCTGTTGAGGGTAATCACCCTTAATTTGCTCTGTCCAGTTCGTGCAATTTGCATTTCCCTCAATCAGAGTCTGTTTATTAGGAAAGGCAGGAAACGATTCTTTCTGTCTTTTATCCCTGGTCAACAGCAAATCTCTCCTCAATCAATTTCTAGGTGGATGTGTCTTGTTATTTGTGTGTCATCCACTCATCTGACGATTGTGTTACCAATTGCACATCTGCCCATGAGGTGCATGCATTGTCTACCTCCTGCGCTTATACTTACTTTGTCAAGTTGTCGGATGTTATGCAGACAGCCTACTGGAGAAATGCATCTATTTTCTCCACCTTCTACCTGAGTCATTTGCAGGAGCAGTCTGAGAAACTTTTTTCTTTAGGCCCTCTTTCTTCTGCTCAGGCTGTTATCAACCCTAGACATTGGGCTTCTTTCAAGGTCAGTTCCAGCCCTATGCTTGGTTACTGTTCTTTCTGTTGGTGTGTCTCACAGAGCCATACGCCTCATCTCTCATTGTCGTTTTTAATGTTTGTAATGCTATGGTTTTATAGGCCTTGAGTACTCTTCTTCTGTGCACGGTTCCAGCGCATTTGGGTTATGTGGGGGTTGGTTGTGTGATTCCCTCCTCCTATTGTCTATTCAGCCTCTTGTAAACAATTTTGAGGTAGGTTGATAAGAAATTTAAATTTTATAGTAAATTTCGTTTCTTATTATATATACCACAATTGTTTAGCTGGAGGCCCTCCCATCTTATTCGGATAAGAATCCTTCCTCCCCGCTGATTGCATAACTCCAATGTTGGCAAATAGAATGACACGTTGGTTATATGTCTGTGCACTGGTACTGGAAGCTGTGGATTAGACTAGGAGAAAGAGTGTCCCTACTGGGTGTGTGCCAGTCGCACTTGAGCCAGTTTTGGCGTATTTTTTCTTGTTGCTTTTGCAACACTTTTTTTTCCTGAATCGCTTGGGAAAGAACAAAATGGAGAGTATACTTCCAAGTTAGGGACATTCACTGTAGTGCAAGCCTGTTGTAAACAATTGTGGTAGTTATAATAAGAAAGGAAATTTACTATAAAATTTAAATTTCTCTAATTTTTTTTGATTGAAAACAGTCATTTTTAATTGATATCTGCATTTATTATATGCTAGCCTGTGAATTATCGTAAATTATCTAAAAAGATATTTCTCGATATCCATCGACTCGACGGATATTGAGGAATATCCCTCAGTAGCTTCCTAAATGATATCATGCTATGCCGCATCACGTTGCCTTGAAGGAACGATTAGCTGATCTTTGTTATTGTTTTGAAACATATGCATTTGGTGTTGAAGTGGGCTGAATATTGTGCAATAAAATGTCTCATAGCATATAATAAAAAAAGACAGTCTACTCTATTTTAGTATCTAGAATTATCTCATGAGTGTGGACCTGAAAGTTTTATTTTTCACGAGCGCTTGTGCGAGTGAAAAATAATGTTTTCAGATCCACGTGACAATTTTTTTCAGTATCTTCCTAAATGACATTATCGCCTTGAATGTCACCTTGAAGGATCAATCAGCAGCTTTTTAGCTTACCTGAGTGAAAGTCAGGGTGAGCTATTCTTATCAATTTTCGTCTTTTATCCATCTTGAAGGTGGTGTTTGGGTCTTTTTCTCCCAAACCACTGGCCACATTTTAATGAAATTTCACATGAGTAGTAGTTATATAGGGGCATTTGAGTTTTTCTTCAAATTGAGTTTCTGCTCACATTGAGGAGGAGGGGTTGAGCCAAAATCCCCCAATTTTTTTTTTTTTAAAATCTTCTTCTCATGAACCAGCTGTAGCAGAGACTTGATATTTGGTATACAGCTTCCTTTTGGGGCGTAGATTCAAATTTATTCAAGAGAAGTTTGAGTGGCAATATTTGTCGTCATTACGAGAGGGGCAAGAATTTTTGCCCGCCCAAAATTTATATTTTCCAAACCGAGAGGCCAATTTGAACCAAATTTGATATGCAGTATTAATGGGTCATAAGTACTTGATTTATGCCAAAAAATGTTCAAAATGCACCATGGGAACCACAGGAGCTAAAAAAGGAAAAAAAATTCAAATGCCCATATCTCTAAAACTACATGACACTGAGAATTCTTATTTGGTGTGAAGCTTCCTTAGGACCAACAGAATGAAATGGTCCAAAACACTGCTATCAATTTTATCATAGGGTACTTTTTCTGGACTTTGAGAAAATGCCGAGTCAGCATTTTTTTAATATTGTAGGTAATGGGAAAAACATTTAAGACTCTTCTTCTCCCAAACCACTGCTCCAAAAGCTTTCAAATTTCACATATAACATCTTTGGAAGATTTTTCACATGTTTTATGAAATCAAATCCCTGGGTCCATATTTGGGCTCTCTATGGGAGCCCAAATGTTTAAATTAGTGCAGTCAAGGAATATTCTTTAAAAATCTTCTTCTTCAGATCCACCAATGAGAATCTTTTCTTTTGATATTTGGCATGCAGCATCCTTGGGGTGGGTGGGTGGGGGGGAGGTGGGGGGGGGGGAGATTCAAGTTTTTTTCAAGCCAAGTCTCTGGGTTCATAATTGGACTCCCTGTGGGAGCCCAAAGTATAACTTAGTTCAATATGAGGAATTTTCTTAAAAACCTTCTTGTTCAGATTCAGTAGTCGGAATATTTTGATATTTGGTATACAACATCCTTAAAGAGGTGTGATTCCAATTTGTTCAAGCCAAGTCTCTGAGTCCATATTTGGGCTCCCAGTGGGAGACCGAATTGTAATTTAGTTCAATATGAGGAACATTCTTTAAAAATCTTCTGCTTCACATCCACCAGTAAGAATCTTTTGATATTTGGTGCACTGTATTGTTAGGGAGGTGAGATTCAAATTTGTTAAAGTCAAGTCCCTGGGTTCATATTTGAGCTCCCTGTGGGAGCCCAAATTATAACTTAGTTCAACATGAGGAATATTTTTAAAAATATTTTTTCTTCCGATTCTGTAGTCATAATCTTTTGATATTTGGAATATAACATCCTCAGGGAGATGAGTTTTCAAGTGTGTTCAAGCCAAGTCCCTGGGTTCATATTTTTGGCTCCCTATGGGAGCCTGAATTATAATTTAGTTCAATATGAGGAATATTTTTAAAAAAATTTTTTTTCAGATCCAATGGTCAGAATGTTTATGATATTTGGTATATGGTTTTCTTAATGGGGCAGATGCAAGTTTTGTTCAAATCAGGACCCTTGGTTGATAGCTGTCAGTGTTAGGTGAGTGCTCTCAGGCCCCTTGGGGCCTCTTGTTGTTATTGTCTTGAAACTCTTTGTAGTCGAATTGGGCTGAATATTGCACAATAAAATGTCATATAGCATATTCTAAAAAGAAAATCTATGCTGTTTTTAGTGAATATCATGAATTATCTCATTCATGTGAACCTGAAAGTATTATTTTTCACTCACGCAAGCCTTGTGAAAACTAAAACTTTCAGGTCCACACTCATGAAATAATTCCCGATATTCACTTAAACAGCATAGATATCCTCTATATCGTTATCTTAAGTTTCTTCACCGATATATGGAAAAAACATGAAATATTCTCAATTGTCTAAAAGATCTGGGAAAATGGCATAAAGAAGTATTTGAAAGTACTTGAATTAACCACATCTTTGAGACAATGAATCCTGGAAATAGTTCATCAGAATAAAAATTTCAACTGTTTTGGCACCCACAAATGGGTCAGTATCGAAAAATTTGGTTTGAAGCATAATTGTTTTAGCCGATATATCAGTTGTTTTCCTTCTATTTTGCAAATATTTATCCTCAAAATGTTTGCAATTTTTGGTTTGGGAAGCATTGTTGTCCGGGGATGCCAAAGTTAGGGGGGGGGGGGGGGGGGCAGACATGAGGCACTTGCCTCATGACCTTGACTGGAGGGCATTTGTACCCTTTCATGTGGTAATAAATTGTGTTGTGATTAAGTTACAATCAATACTAATTGCAAGATTTTTGTGATGTTCAAAAGAAAACTTGTTTTTAATCCAACCCTCAAAGTATTAAAATTATACATAATACTTTGATTTCTTGATACAAAATGATGTGCGATTTGGACCGTACCAGACTACTGTTGATGGTCCAAAACATATGGTCCAATGCAGTTCAGTCCATTTTTTCCCCCATTGGAATGATCCAAGGCAGTCCACTACATTGTTTTTATTCTTAACCCTTTACCCAACGTAACGGCCAAAACCGGCCAGCGCTATTCTCAAAAATCGCCAATTAATTTTCACTATTTTTTTCATTTTTGTCTCAAAAACATAGGTTATGACCCCTCGTTGGAACGAGCCCGTCGAGCTCGTTCCAACGAGGGGTCATAACCTATGTTTTTGAGACAAAAAATGAAAAAAATTAGTTATTCAAGATTTTTTTTTGCAAGTGTCGTCTGCTTTTCACATTAGGTAAAGGGTTAACCATTATGGGTCTTCGTGGGAACCCCTGGAAGCTCTGTTCTACTGGTATAGTAGGACCTGTTGACCAATGCCTGGGGTTGCAATCCTTCAAAATGGGTGACATGGGTATAAACAATTGGCTGGATTGACTTTATATCCATGTTCTGGTCACAATTAGCCATTGTGAAGAAATATGGGACCTTAAACACCAATAAATAAATAAAATAGACTTTATGATTCTGGAGAATCATGTCTTTTCCCGATGAGATTCCATGATTTTTCATGACCCCACAGTGTCTGATGAATTGTTTTTAACTGTCTCACTGAAGTTCCTTCATTGATGTTATGAGAAAGGTGAGTATAGTAGTCTCAAATGACTCAGTTTGATAAAAAAATTGTTTAGGTAAAAACCATCATTAACCGTGGAGTGGGTTAATATAAATATCGTCGTCCGACAAGTTAATGACCGACAAAAGGAGTTATGTTTGTTTGACACATACGCACTGAGTGCTGTGTCTATTTGAAAATGGTCCATTTTATCTCAAATGTATCCAAAAAAATTATGTCTTGTAGCTTTTAGAGGGTTAACAAGTGCTAACAGGAATATGTATTCATGCAACTTGTAATTTCACACCAAAAACTGCGAATGGCCATTTTTACTTAAAATCTACAAGATGTTTTCAGAGAAATCCAGGGAGAACATGAATTTTAAGATTTTGATGGGTATCATTGTTTATCCAGCCCAAAACAGGTTAAGGTTGTTTTTTTGAATACGCTTATCACTTACAAAAATAATTCTTAGTGAATTCTACTTCCACTGTTGATTTCTCCTCTTAACTATGGGTGCTTCTGGTACGCAAACACAGCCCATTTTATCAACATTTTGATGTTTGAGAACCTGCATAGGGTTAACAAATGCTTACTGGAATATTTTGTACATGCAGTTTGTAATGTCACACTAAGATCTGAGAATGACCAATTTTTCTTGAAAATCTATGAAAAGTTGTTAAATAAATCTTCGGATAACATGAATTTTTAACCTTTTGAGGGGTATCTCTCTTGAACCAGCTCTGAACAGGTTAATACTTTTGTGAACACCTTCATTACTTACAAAAATGATCCCAGGGGAATTCCACTTTCAATGAAGGAGGTTATGTTTATCTCGCAGGTACACATTGGGTGCAATGGGTGCCCAAGAACAGCCCATTTTCTCAAAATTTTATGCTTTGTAGCCTCTGGAGGGTTAACAAATGCTTACCGGAATATTTTGTCCATGCAACTTGTAATGTCACTCCAAGACCTGCAAATGGTCAATTTTTCTTGAATACTTACTAGATTTTTTTGAGAAATCCACAGAAAATGGGAAGTTTAAGCTTAACCAGGTGAAAATGGATAAGACCTTGATTTTTGAATACCCTTACTACTTACTAAAATTTTTCCCTATCAGAATTGCATCCAGTAAAAGAAGTTATGTTTCTCTGTGGCATTCCCATTTGTTGTTGTTGGTGTCCAAAAACAAACTATTCTTTCAAAATGTTGACATTTAGCAGCCCATGGAGGGTTAACAAATGTTTACTGGAATATTTTATCCATGCAACCAGTAATATGACACCAAGACCTATCAATGGCCATTTTCTGCGGAAAACTTACAAGATGTTTGTAAAGAAATCCATGGAAAACATGCATATTTGAGCTTTATGGGGGTATCACTATTAACCACCCCAAAAGGGGTTAACTCTTTGGTTTTTGAATACCCTTCTTTCCAAGAGAAAATGTGACCAAAATTTTCATAAAAATTTCAGTGGAATTTCACCAAAATTTTCATGAAAATTTTAGCCAAAATATCTCCAAAATTTCAGTGAAATTTAGCAATTTACTATTGCTGACTAAAAAAATTTTAGCCAAAATATCTCCAAAATTTCAGTGAAATTTAGCAACAATTTTCACCAAAATTTTGGTGAAATTTTAATGAAATTTCACTATAATTTTGACTAAAATTTTCATGAAAATTTTGGTGAAATTTCAATAAATTTTTTACTGACATTTCAGTGAAATTTCAATGAAATTTCACTATATTTTTGACTAAAATTTTCAGTGAAATTTTGTTGAAGTTCTACTCTAAATTTCTGTGAAATTTCACTATTGCTGACTAAAACTGACTGACTAAAACTAAAAATTGCATGAAAATGGTGATAAATTTCAGTAATCTATATCATGCATTATATACATTTCAAAACTAATGTATATAAAACTCATGAAACGTGGAAGTATATAACCAACAGGGGAATTTGAAGCTAGATATGCTATCTCTGATATTTTGAATGGTAAAGTCAGAGTAACTCAAATGGTAGAGTGTTAAATTTTCTCTCAGCCTCAAGATTTGTTCACACAGTTTTGACTTGTTACAATTTATGCAGGGTTGGCCAATTTAAATATGGGGCTGGGCAAATTGATTTGAAAAAATACAAAATGTAATGTCAAAACAAGCAATCACCTCAAATTTAACTGAAATTGGGTCAGTGGCTTAGGATGGGTAGATGCAAGCACCATGTTCACAGATGACGGGTGGTGAGTGATCACTTTTAGCTCATCCTGACTTTCAGTTAGGTGAAATAACAAGAGGCCCCACAGGGCCTGAGGTGCTCACTTTGAACAGAACCTGAAATAAACAAGAGTCCAAGAATGAATCTACATTAAACAATCAACCTCCATAGGATCCATTGTCAACCCTTGAGCTTCTTAGGAGTGACTAAAATAGTCCAAGCGTCAAGCCTTTTCTTCAGTTAATCAAAAAGTAAAAAGTGGAGTTCCCCTATGGAGCTCCTTGATACAACATATGTGGATTAATCTTAGTTGCACACCTCTGGAAGGTACTTAATAATTTTTTTTATTCTTCAGCTACCATAGCTACCCATAAGGAGCCCAAATATTAATCCAGGCACTCGATTCGAACAAACTTTAATCTCACCCCACTATAGATGTTGTATATCAAATATGAAACCATTCTGACTATTGGATCTGAAGAAGATTTTCAAAGAAATTTCCTCATATTGAACTACATTAAAATTTGGGCTACCATAGGGTGTCCAAATATTAACCCTGGGATCTGATTTGAACAAACTTGAATCTAACTCCCCTAGAGATATTGTAAGCCAAATATGAAAGGATTCTTACTGGTGAATCTGAAGATGATATTTGAAAACATTCCCTCATATTGCACTAAGACTAAGTAAAAATTTTGGTTCCCATGGGGAGTCCAGATATGAACTGAGGCACTCGATTTGAACAAACTTGAATCTGACTGGTGGATCTGAAGATTTTAAAAGAAACTTCTTCATATTGCACTAAGTCAAAATTTGGGCTCCCATAGGAAGGCTCCGAGCCCAAATGTTAACCCAGGCAATCAATTTGAACAAAGATTTTTAAAGATTATTCCCCATATTGCTATAAGTTAAAAATATGGGCACCTGTATTGAGCCCAAATATGAACCAAGGCGCTTCATTTTAAAAAACTTGTATAAAAAAAACCCACCTCTATGGATGCTGTATACCAAATATCAAAAGATTCTGACCACTGGTTCTAGAGGAATTTTTTTTTTAAATTTACAAATACGCCAACTCAAAATATTTTTGATGCTCACTCTCCCACACCCACCCCCCACCCCCTCCAAACCCCCTGCAGAACACCCTGATGACCAATGACAATTTTACTGTTCAATGTGAAATTATTATCATCATAGCAGACACCAAAAGGGTGTCTGGGGTGGTTCTGCCCATTGAAAATTTTTAATTTTAGATGCTTTAAGGTGGCCTATGGAGGCATTCTGACCGCGAAAATACTGGTAAAAGTCACGAGGAAAATGTGTATTTTTTCCTCTTAAAATGAAACAAATTTATGTCTGGAGACACTTTCTGTAATGTTAGCTGTTGCCGATTGATGCCGGTCATATTTTAGCAATAATGTAAATTAATACTTGACAGCTCCAACTATTCGTGATCTATTTCTGAATCAACATTTGACCTTGTTTATAATCTCTCGAGTCATTCGATTGTAAATGAACACGGGTCATCTTGCATCATTTTTTCCACATGGATTGAGTTCCGTCATGTCACAATGTATTCTAAGACGTAGTAAAGCAGTAGGATATAGATGTCATGAAATTATTAATCAGGACATTAGTAGAGGTTTTTTTTGTAACAATAGGGCTGTCGCAATTATTCAATTAGTCAACTAACCGTCGACTATTTCAGTAGTTGACAGTTTTTAATTTTAGTTGATCGTCATTCATTTTCGAAGTGGTACAAGTCGGGCTTAAATTCCATTGTGTAATGAGGTGAATGATTATTAACCGACATGTAATTATTTCTAAAATCAAGTGGCCTTTGTTTTCTGCACGATTGTGCAATGTTAATTCATTTAAAAAGGCTTTGAAGCACAGTCATTTGATCAGTATCTGTACTCCGGACAAGAGTCCTTTATTCAAATGGTGAACCATTCGAATAATTTACTGTTTCGGAAGTAACTGCAGGCTGCAGAGTAAATAGAATCTTCAGTCTTGTACACTCGAATGACCCCCATTGGAAAAACCTTAATTGCAAAAGTGAGAATGTTGCCACAATGTCACTACACTTGTCATCGCTCAAATTAAATTTTAACTGACTTGTGTGGGAATGGATGGAAGTTCATGTTCAAAATTCTGGAAATTAGTTACAGAAATGAAACATTGCACACACGTTCTTCAGTTTAAATTTTTCAGATTTGATTGGGCGACATTTTGGTATTTCCACTTTATCTCAACATATTCCTACATTGTAAGTTTCAAATTTGTAAATAAATTTAACCTAGCAGAAGCCCTGCATTGCCCCAAAGCCATGTTTGAACTTTGGAACCGATCAGGTGAGAGCTCCAGCCTGTAGGGTTTGCTGAAGGAATTGTGGATGGACAGAGGAATGTATGGACAGACAACAGATCGCAACCCATCCCAATAGCTCATTCTTGACATTGACAAGTTGAGCTAAAAAAAAGTGCTGAAAATTACGAAAATTGACGTATGCAGTTTTAAGCTCCAGTGAAATCAGAGACGGGAGTAAATTGCACCCATAAAATGTTAATATATGAGTTTTCAAGGGAATACTGTCACCGAACACCAGACACCTTAAATATATAAGGAACTGCTGAATTATGACAGTAACTTGCCCGTGGCCACAGAATGCTGCTTTCTCAAAACAACACACATTTATAAGCCTTTACAGTATATTAGTGCTCCACAATATTTTTCAACAAGTGCATTTTTTAGCTCCTGTCAATTTTTTAATTTTTTTTATTAGGGTTAAACAACACATTAACAGCCAGGGTCATATGTCGATGACAGTTTTACGGATGGAGGAAGCCGGAGTACCCGGAGAGAACAACCGAGCAACGATGAGCAGCTGTCAGCTCTCCAACATTGTAACTCTGAACCGCGGTACAAGCAGGGTTAGATTGGTTGAAGACATGCATGCCCTTGACGTGCAGTACGCCCTAGTACACAGTGTCATCGTGCCCCCATGTGGGCAATGGGGGCTAAGTGCCTTGCCCAAGAACACAACACGGGAGCGCGAATCAGTCGCTGAAATGGCCCCATACCCAACTACTAACCGCGCTCGACTTTGCTTAACTTCGGTGGTCTGATGTGAATCATTTACCACGACGTCACCGTGCCCCCCCTCCTGTCAAATAGAAAACACGGGAGAAATTCACTTGTCTCATTCCAGGACTGAAAAAGAAATTTTATTTTTACTATTTTCTTACACTTTTCCTACAATCAATTCATGATTACCAAGCACAGCAGTAGTAATTTGAAGAAGAGGTATTGTTTTCAAATTAGTTTTCCCCCCCCCCACCCCTCCCCAGTTGGTGTTCAGAAATTTAAGTTATTCTTGCAGTTCTACATTCAACCACTTCCTGACTGATGAACAACAGAAATGAGCAGAAAAAAAAACACAGACAAGAGGCCCCAGGGGGCCTCAGGGCACTCACCTGACTTGGTAGCCTAAATATCAACCCAGGGAATTGATTTCAACAAGCTGCATCTGTCCCTCCTAAGAAAAGCTTTTATCAAATATCCAAAGATTCTGACCAGTGGATCTAAAAAAAAAGATTTTTAAAGAATATTCCTCATATTGAACTAAGTAATAATTCAGGCTCCCACAGGGAGCCCAAATATGAACCTGGGCACTTGGCTTGAACAAACTTGAATCTCACCTCCAGTAGGATGTTGTATACCAAATATCAAAAGATTCTGACTGGTGGATGCAAAGAAGATTTTTTAAGAATATTCCTCATATTGAACTAAGTATTAATGCCACAATGAGCCTAAATATCAACCCTGGGACTTGGCTTGAACAAACTTGAATGTCACCCCAATAATGATGCTGCATATCAAATATCAAAACATTCCAACTTCTGAATCTGAAGACGATGATTTTTAAAGAAAAATTCCTCATATTGAACTAAGTTATGATTTGGGCTTGGCTTCAACCAACTGGAATCTCAACCCCCAAAGATGCTGCATACCAAATATCAAAACATTCTTACTGCTGGATCTGAAGAAGAAGATTTTTAAAGAAAATTCCTCATTTTGAACTAAGTTACAAATTCGAGCTTCCACAGTGAGCCCAAATATGAACCTAGGGACATGGCTTGAACAAACTTGAATCTCACCCCCCTAAGGATACTGCATACCAAATATCAAAACATTCCGACTGCTAGATCTGAAGAAGAAATTTTTAACAAAATTCCTCATTTTGAACTAAGTTATAATTTGGGCTCCCACAGTGAGCCCAAATATGAACCCAGGGACTTGGCTTGAACAAACTTGAATCTCATCCCCTAAGCATGCTGCATACCAAATATCAAAAGATTCTGATGGGTAGATCTGAAGAAGAACATTTTTAAAGAATATTCCTCATACTGCACTAATTTAAACATAGGGAGTCCAAATCTGGACCCAGGGTTTTGATTTCAATGAACCTGTGAAACAATCTTCTAAAGATGTTATATGTGAAATTTGAAAGCTTTTGGAGCAGTGGTTTGGGAGAAAAGTAACCTTAAAATGTTTTTCCCATTACCCACAGTGTTAAAAAGTACCCCATGATAAAACCGATAGCAATTTTTTTTCGACCATTCCATTCTGTTGGTCCTAAGGAAGCTTCACACCAAATAAGAATTCTCAGTGCCATGTAGTTTTGGAGATATGGGTGTTTTAATTTTTTTCTTTTTTAGCTGCTGCCGTTCCCATGGGGCAACGGGAATTTTTTTTTTTTTTTTGGGGGGGGGGGGCATAAATTAAGTACTTAGTACTTATGACCCAATAAGCTCTTCTATCAAATTTGGTTCAAATCTGCCTCTCGGTTTGGAAAATAGAAATTGGGGGGGGGGGGGGGTAAAAATTCTTGCCCCTCCCATAACGAAGGCAAATATAGCTCCTCGAACTTCTCCAGAACAAATCTGAGTCTAAACCTCAAAAGGAAGCTGCTCACCAAATATCGAGTCTCTGATGCTGCTGGTTCATGAGAAGAAGATTTTTTACGATTTAAACACACTTTTTGGGTGTGGCCCTACCGAGGAGCAAGGCAACTTGATTTGAACAAAATCAAAATGTGATGTCACAACAAACTATTATCTCAAATATCAATTCAATTGGTTCAGCGGTTTGGGAGGAGAAGATGCAAACACCATGTTCACGGACGATGGACGGCTGACGATGAGTGATCATTATAGCTGCCCTGACTGAAAATCAGACGAGCTAATAAAACCCAAAGCAACATAACTAGGAATTACTCAATAGAAGGTGCTGGTCAAAACGTCCCCAAGAGTTGGTCAAAACGTCTCCAACAATTGGTCAAAACGTCCCCAAGAGTTGGTCAAAGTGTCCCAAACTCATTTTTTTCCTTTTTTCGAAGTTTCATATTTAATTTGGCAATGTTTATTTTCCGGACGAAATCTAGGAATTCAATGGCAGTTGTACTAATGCTCTGCTCTTGGCTGGGCATGAACAGGACTTCAGCAGACTTCTGGAATTATTATCTAACGAATGAAAAGTTTCAGCATGCCAAAAGCACACTGGGACGATGTGGGATTGAAATCCCTTGCGACCCGAATACCTTTACTTGCTTATGGATCCACAAGGGGTGGAAGAGAAGGTCAATAATCTTCTTGGTTTGAGTGGTCTCACTGGCAGTAAGGTACTGGGGTCAAGACCTCTGAGAACCAGGAACTGGAAGGTGATTAGGAATTGAGCATATTTACAAGAATTCTGCTGTGTTTTACTCAGAAACATTGAAATATTTAGGGTAAGACTGAAACCACACTTTGATGGTTGTTTTAGAAAAAAGAAAAGAAAAAGAAACCCAAACAGCCGCTGTTCGGGAACAGCCCCAGCATATTATCCATAACGGTTTATATAAAAATAAAAAAAAGGAAAAATTACACCATTATGTGTTATTAAAAGCTGGGAGTCGCCCATCAGCCTTTAAGGTAGATTGTGCAGCTAATATCTGGACGTACAAGCCACAGTAGGCCATATGTTAAAATTATTTCGCAATTATTTACGGAGAAATGCCAAACAATGCTTTCCATATCTTGATGCCAATAGGCCTTATTTACAAATGGGTCAGGCCTGCCCCCTCCCCCAGTACCAAAAAAATTTAAAATAAAAAATTTCAAGCCATGTTTGGACTAGTGCCCCCCCCCCCCCCCCCCCCCCCCCCCACTCCCACCATCCCCTAGTTTCTGACAACTGTGCTGATGGTTAAGAGGGGGCTGTATCATGAATGGAGCTCTGCACTTAACCAACGATTGTAATTTTTGACTGCCTGATTCTTGAAGTAATCAATTTAGGTCTAAAAAAATGATATGTTTGTTTCCGCTCACCCAACCGTCCCTATTTCAAACCACCGAGTCTAAGCATTTTGTTGAAATCGCAAAAAAAGTTAAAAAAAACCGGTGGTATTTTTGCCACTTTCTAAATCACGCCACACATATTGATCGTCAAAAAATTGAGATTTTATAAAAAAAAGAAACCCTATTTTATAGAAAAGCCTATCAAGCCACAGAACTTCTTCATAATATAATATTCAGCTGTCCTCTTATTCTGAATTGTGCGATCCCATGCCTCACTTTATCACAACATGAGGTCAAGAAGTGTTAAAATTAGCACACCTCAGCACTTGAAATAAATTGCCTTATTAAGTCATTGTGGTAATGGACTGATTAAGTAACATTGTATTTGTCTTGGCTAAGAAAGCACAAATGACTTGCTTTTGTTTATTTGAAGACAATAAAGTTCTCTGCTTTGTCTTGTATGAAACACTTTTGAGTTTTGAGCACACCATTGTGAAGGCATGATGCTATCGTGACGTCAGCATGTGCAAACAGCCTATCACTTTAAAGTACAAGTGTAAATTTACAGGGAATTTGGTATTTCACAAGAAAAATTACCAGATTTTAAATAGCAGGCATGCTATTGCTCAAAATGTATAATGTGATTAACTATGCATGCTTACTGGAATACAGTCCATGTGTTTGTTTCAAATTAGATGTAAACAATATTCAATCACTTGCATAATAATGGTCACTGTTGAGACAAAATACTTGAACAGTTGATGTAGAAAAGTAACACATAGAGGTTTCATGGTCTGCCAGGGCAGAGGGGGTGGTAAAAAGGGAAGAGACCCAAATTTAAACCAACATTAATCCACACTAGTGAAGTAAAGTCACTTCTTGTAAACTGTGACATTAATTTAAAGCAAGTTGAAATTTGTATACCGCCTCACAGGGATAAAACCAATTTTTATGTGTACCCATACTATGTGTGGTACACATAATGCCGGCATCCGGGGTGACCATCCGTCGTTCGTCCATCCTTTGTCCGTCCGTCCATCCGTCCGTCTGTCCGTCCGGCATCAGTATCCATTTCTTTGGCATTCGATAACTTGAAAAATATTGCTTGCATTGTCAAGTTACTTTATATTTGTGTTCAGGTGACTGATGTGCCGAGCTGTATAGTTTTTGGTGTAAATCGGATATTTTGATCCTGAGATATTAACCCTTTATCCTTCAAATTGAAAATTCCTCAAATCCCTTTGGCATTCGATAACTTGAAAAATATTGCTTGGATTGTCTAGTTACTTTATATTTGTGTTCAGGTTACTGATTTGCCGAGCTGTATAGTTTTGGGTGTAAATCTGAAGATTTCATCCCGAGATATTAACCCTTTATCCTTCAAATTGAAAATTCCTCCAATCCCTTTGGCATTCGATAACTTGAAAAATAGTGCTTGGATTGTCAAGTTACGTTATATTTGTGTTCATGTTACTGATGTGCCGAGTTGTATAGTTTTTGGTGTAAATCTGTTGTTTTGATCCTGAGATATTAACCCTTTATCCTTCAAATTGAAAATTCCTCCAATCCCTTTGGCATTCGATAACTTGAAAAATATTGCTTGGATTGTCAAGTTACTTTATATTTGTGTTCAGGGTACTGATGTGCCGAGCTGTATAGTTTTTGGTGTAAATCTGATGATTTGATAGCGAAATATTAACCCTTTATCCTTCAAATTGAAAATTCCTCCAATCCCTTTGGCATTTGATAACTTGAAAAATATTACTTAGATTGTCAAGTTACTTTATAATTGTGTTCAGGTTACTGATGTGCCGAGCTGTATAGTTTTTGGTGTAAATCTTGTTATTTTGATCCTGAGATATTAACCCTTTATCCTTCAAATTGAAAATTCCTCCAATCCCTTTGGCATTCGATAACTTGAAAAATATTGCTTGGATTGTCAAGTTAATTTATATTTGTGTTCAGGTTACTGATGTGCCGAGCTGTATAGTTTTTGGTGTAAATCTGATAATTTCATCCTGAGATATTAACCCTTTATCCTTCAAATTGAAAATTCCTCCAATCCCTTTGGCATTCGATAACTTGAAAAACATTGCTTGGATTGTCAAGTTACTTTATATTTGTGTTCAGGTTACTGATGTACCGAGCTGTATAGTTTTTGGTGTAAATCTGTTATTTTAATCCTGAGATATTAACCCTTTATCCTTCAAATTGAAAATTCCTCCAATCCTTTGGCATTCGATAACTTGAAAAATATTGCTTGGATTGTCTAGTTACTTTATATTTGTGTTCAGGTTACTGATTTGCCGAGCTGTATAGTTTTGGGTGTAAATCTGATGATTTCATCCCGAGATATTAACCCTTTATCCTTCAAATTGAAAATTCCTCCAATCCCTTTGGCATGAGATAACTCAAAAAATATCAATCCGATTGTCTTGTTACTTTATATATTTATTCAGGTTACTGATGTGCTGTGCTGTATAGTTTTTTATGTAAATCTGATAGTTTGACCCGGAGATATTAACCCTTTATCCATCAAATTAGACACTCCTCCAATCCATTTCTACATGTACCCATCCCTTGTATGGTGTACATAATGTCTGCATCCGTGGTAGCCCTCCGTCATACAGCTTTCTACTAGTTGTGCGTATGGGTACACATCTGACGATTTCATCGGCCTATTTTTTCAGGTACTGATTATGATTTAATTTGCCAGTATCGGTGACGGTATTGACAATTTAGCCGATTAAAGTCCACACAGCACTACACAAAGGCCTATTTTATATTGAAAAAGTTATAAACTGTGTTAAGGGAACTGCATTCTGAAAAAAAAAGATAAATATAAATAAAAAGTTTTTCCGACCTACCAACCATATTTTTTTTCATCCCATTAGCGGAAACAAACATTTATCCTTTTTAGGCCTTATTATTGAGAATTTGAAACATGCTGCTAAAAATGATGGAAAAAAATGCAATTTTTTTAATATCAAAAGAAACCAGAAGTCTCCATTTATAACTGATTTAAAAAAAAAATAAAGGCACCCCCACCCCTATTATCGACCATGACTTGCGTCCCACCCCATCAGCGCTTGTGCCTGCCTTTGGCATCTGCATCAGTATCCCAACACTTTTGAAATGAGGCATGTCACAGAATTAACTCTGGGGTTCGAATTTCCATTCCCAGGCACTGATAAGTGTTTTCTATTCAAAAGGCACGCACTAAGTTAGGGGTGGCTTGCATAAACATTGGCCAGACAGAAGCAGGGTCATTTCTAATTAATGTTTTGTAAAACAATAAATTTGTTTTAAAATAACGTCGCAAGTTATTTCAATGGCCCCAGCCAAGAAACAACAAAGGGGACATTTTGACCAACTACTGTCCTGGGGATGTTTTTACCAACTACTGTACTGGGGACGTTTTGACCAAAACATTAGGGGACGTGTTGGTTTGGGGACGTTTTGACTAGGATACCTCAACAGAGGATCTCTTGAAAAATGTGAAGAGACACATTGGCACAAAATGAATTTCCCTTGAGTTGAGTACAAATCTCCATCTCATTTAACATAATTTTGCTAAAATAAATAGTAACAAACATACCAGTATCAATAATTAAAAAACAAAACCATTCCAAATGAGAAATTTAAACTTGGAATTAAAACAAGCATATCTCGCAAAAAACGTCCGGTTTCGATTTCAGTACGAACTGCCTATGGGACGAAACGACCGTAAACCACATTGGGAAAAAGAACTTACTTCGAAAATCGCATGCCAGTCAAAGTTCGTTTGGGAGGTGCAATTAACAATAAGTAGATTGGGATTTTTTGCACCTGTACGTTTGTAAATAATCAGTGATATGCCGATACCATACAGAAGGAATAACAGTACGTTTATTTTTTGTTTGGTTTAAGCAAACACATTGATATACTTTCAGAAGCAAAATGTCGGCTTTCTGTTTTCTAATTCGTTGCGCAGCGCGTGCAGCCTGTAGGTGACGTAACTTTCCGGTGGCCTATTTTTCTTTAGTATTTCTCATTATTTGTCAGTCATAGTGGTTCATATAAAACATGGTGTTCAAACGAAATTATCAAGAGTTCTTGGAATGCATATGTTGAAATGCGGTCCATAGGGATCAGTCTTTGAAAAACCACCAGACTGCTCTGAGACTTTCACGTTTTTTTCAAGAGTACCGGTTACAAGAAAATTCTGTTGCGAGGCATCATTGCGCAAAAAGCTGAATTATTGTGGTTTTTCGTTTACTGACACTCTGTTATGTGATGCTTGCATTTGCCCATTTCTTGGAGCTGGGGGGGGGGGGGGGGAGGGGGGTGTTGGTGCAAAAATGTTGTAGGGCCCAGATTCCTGGGCCACTCAACCCCACCACACCCCCATTACACACAGGCATGCATTCACTACCTTAGTTGATAGGAAATGTGGCTTAAAAAGACGATTCCCTATGGGCACTGTTTTTTGTGTGGCAAGTCTTTTGTTATATTCACATTTTACAAAAAGTGGCATAGGCATTGATGGGGGAGGGATGAGATACAAGTTTATTAGCTCACCTGACTGAAAGTTAGGGGGAGCTTAAGTGATCACTTTCTGTCCATCCATCTGTCCGTCAAGAACTTTACATTATCGTCTTCTCATAAACCCGGGACCAAATTTAACCAAATTTGGTATGCATGTTCCTTATCATATGTCAATTCAAGATTGTTCAGATAAAGTTGCCACGTATACAGGGGGCACCACAAGGGACATTACTCTGACAGTACCCAAAAATTGTTTTCCAAAATTAAAAAAATCTACTTCTCCTGAACCATCAATTAGAATCTCCTGATATTTGGTATATAACATCTCTAGGAGGGGTAAGATTCAAGTTTGTTAAAATCCAGTCCCTAGGTTAATATTTGGGCTCCCTGTAAGAGCCCGAATTTTAACTTAGTGAAATATGAGGAAATTTCTTTAAAAATCTTCTCCTTCAGATCCACCAGTCAGAATCCTTTCATATTTGTATACATCTCTAGGGGATCAGATTCAAGTTTGTTCAAATTGAGTCCCCCTGAGTTAGTATTTGGGCTCTCTATTGGAGCCAAAGTTTATCTTGGTGCAATTTGAGGAAATTTCTTTAAAAATCATCTTCTTCAGATCCACCAGTCAGAATCCTTTCATGTTTGGTATACAACATCTATAGGGGGGGAGGGGGGGATGGGGGGGGGGGGGGGGGGGGGTGTCAGATTCAAGTTTGTTCAAATCGAGTCCCTTGGTTAATATTGGGCCTCCCTAAGGGAGCCTGCATTTTAACTTAGTGTAATATGAGGGAATTTCTTTAAAAATCTTCTTCACATTCACCAGTCTAAATCCTTTCATATTTGGGTCAGTTTCAGATTTGTTCAAATTGGTTACCTGCAAATATTTGGGCTCCCTGTGGGACCCCAAATATGAACTAAGTGCAATATGAGGAATTTGTTTTTAAAAATCTTCTTCTTTAGACCCTGCAGTCAGAATGCGTTCATATTTGGTATACAACACCTCTAGGCAGGTCAAATTCAAGTTTGTTCAAACCTGGTCCTTGGTTTGATATTTGGGCTCTCTATTGGATCCTGAATTTTAAATTAGTGCAATATGAAGGAATTTCTTTAAAAATCTTCGTCTCCAGAATCATCAATTAGAATCTTCTGATATTTGGTATACAACATCTCTGGAGGGGTGAGATTCAAGCTTGTTCAAATCAGAACCCCGGGTTGATATTTGGGCTCCCTATGGGAGCCCAAATTTTAACTTAGTGCAATATGAGGAAAATTTTTTTACATTTTGGTATATAACATCCCTAGGAGGGGTAAGATTCAAGTTTGTTCAAATCCAGTCCCTGGGTTAATATTTGGGCTCCCTGTAGGAGCCCAAATTTTAACTTAGTGAAATATGAGGAAATTTCTTTAAAAATCTTCTTCAGATCCACCAGTGAGAATCCTTTCATATTTGGTATACAACATCTATAGGGGGGTCGGATTCAAAGTTGTTGAAATCGGGCTCTTGGGTTATTAATTTGGGCTACCTATGGGGACCTGAATTTTAACTTAGTCTTGTATGAGGGAATTTTTTTTTAAATCTTCTTCAGATCCTCCAGTCAGAATCCTTTCCTATTTTGTATACAACATCTCTAGGTTGGTCAGATTCAAGTTTGTTCAAATCGGGGTGTGGATTCATATTTTGGCTCTCTATTGGAGCTCAAAGTTTAACTTAGAGCAATGCGAGGACATTTCTTTAAAAACTTTTCTCTTCGGATACACCAGTTAGAAATCTTTCATATTTGGTTTCAAACATCTCAAGGAGGATCATTATCAAGTTTGTTCAATTTGAGTCCCTGGCTTAATATTTGAGCTCTCTAACTGAATGTGATCAAATACTTCTTTCAACCACTTTGTCAGGTGAGCGATTAAGGCACCTTGGGGCCTCCTGTTATCCCCCCCCCTTCCATGAAGTCAGGAGGGGGATATTGAAATGGTTTTAGTCCATCAGTCTGTCTATCCATCACAAACTTTGTCCCCTTAACTTCTAAAGTTTTCAGTGGATTTTTACGAAACTTGGTCATCATCAAGGGTAGATGTGCATGTGGTCAGGAATTATCGATGCGACAAATTTTGCATGGTTATGGCCCTTGGAAATAGCACAATTACCATCACAAAGGCTTGATCGCTTTACTCCTGCATTTATTTGTTGGATTTTTATGAAACTTTGTCTGAAGTATCAGTATCAAGTGAAGATGTGCATGTGTCAGGAATTTCCAATGTGATGATTTTTGTGTGGTTACAATCCTTGGAAATAGCAAAATGTACATCACAAAGGCTTAACTCCTCTTACATTTTTTATTGGATTTTTACGAAACTTGGTCTAAAGTATCAGTCTCAAGTGTAGTTGTACATGTGGTCAGGAATTTTAGATGCAATGCTTTTTGTGTGGTTACGAACCTTGGAAATAGCAAAATTTCCATTACAAAGGCTTGTCCCCTTAACTCCTCCTACATTTTTATTGGATTTTTACGAAACTTGGTCAAGAATGTTTGATGCGATGAATTTTGCGTGGTTATGGCCCTTGGAAATAGTAAAATTTCTGTCACAAATGCTTGTCCACTTAACTCCCGCATTACGACAATTGGTGTGCAGTACGAGTATGATGTTCACACGTGCATACTGAAAGGAAGTTTTGATTCAAATAATTTTTCCAGAGTTATAGCCCTTGTCGACTTTGAATTTACCAAAATTGCAGGTCTTCAGGAGATATCTTCAGTTGCAATTAAAGAAATTAAATGATATTTGGTGAGTTACATTATTAGGTATGAATACATGTCCAGGTCGATAATGAGATTATTCCTGTTATAACATTATAAAGTCTTCTTAAAATTAAGCTCCTTGGTTCATGTTTGAGTTCAATTTTGAGTTGAATTTTAACTTGGGAAATATGGGGAATAATCTTTAACAATCTTTTTCAGATCCAAGAGTCAAAATTAATGCTTTCATATTTAGTATACAACATCTCTAGGGGGGGGGAGATTCAGGTTTGTTCAAATTGAGTGCCTGGCTTAATATTTGGACGCCCTACACAAACCCAAAAAACAAAAAGTCGGTTTGCAAATAATATCATGTCAAACTGGAACTGCAATTACAGTGAATTAATCCAATCATAGCACATTTCTAATTGTTCTATGATGAGGAATTTTATTCACTCCTGCAGCCATGCATAGATAAATGTCAGATTGGTTTGATTTATAACAACACACTGCATTTTTAGTAAGAATTATTTATTAATTATATCCATTCAGATTTCATGAATGTCTGAATAAAATTTTTACAGAAATTTTACTGAAATGGGTAGGACAAAATTTCACTAAAATTTAAAAAAAAAGATTTCAGTGAAATTTTGAAAACATTTCATGAAATTTCTGTGAAATTTCTCTGGATTTCATCAAAATTGTGAAATACCACCAGAATTTTACCTTTTCACCAAAATTCACTGAAATTTTACTGAAATTTCAGTGAAATTTTGGTGGCATTTTCTCTTGGGTTATTACTTACAAAAATGGTCCTCAGTGAATTCCACTTCCAACAAGGAGATTATGTGTATCTCTCAGGTGTACATTCAAGGGCAGATCCAGAGGGGGGACTAGGGGGACTAGTCCCCCCCCCCCCTCCCTCCCTGAGCCCACTAAAAAAAGTCATGCTCTTATTCCACATAATCTTGTCCTATAACGCCCCTCCTTAACTAATGACATCACGTTGCCATATAAGGGACATGATCCTCTTTTAGAATTCACAGAATATCGGTTATTTATAGAACTGACGACAGTCACGTCTGCAAGTATCCACTGTCTGCAAAATCGATAGTCGAAAGCGGGACGCAATGAAGCGAAGTATAAAAGAATAATTTGTCGCCACAAGGCCGAAGAGATGGTATGTTCCTGGTGTAATTATTTTTACATCGCATACCACAAACTTGAAGTTAAGGGGAGTAAATATTTCCAGTGACATATGTTTCTCAGTTCTAATTTTATTGAGGGCTTCTGGCATTCGCCGGGTCAGCTGAACTGGCCATTCACTCGAATCTGCGAATGGCCAGTTGAGTTGACTGGTCGAGTTCTCATTGTGGCACACCGCTGTGCCTACTACAATTTTTAAACTTATTATACCCCCACTTTCAGAAAAAGTGGGGTATACTGGATTGCATCTGTACATCGATGGGTCGGTCGTTCGGTGCTTCGGTGCATCTGTCAGATGTCCATCGTGTATGATCCGGGCCATAATTCCTGTAATAGCAGAGGCAGATTGATGAAATTTTGTATAGGTGTGTGGTGTGACATGGCCTTTTGTCTTTTACATTCCATCGTTATCTAACCCACCCATAAAATAATTTAGCTATATAAACATCTCTCTCTCTCTCTTTCTTTCTGCCCCCTCTCTTTCTCTCTCAGACGTACACACATTTACTTGAAGTATACCAAAAATCCGATGCAGTCATGACATAATTTGTCAAAGAATTTAAAATGATTTAACCGGTCTGAAAATCAGCACCAAAAGAGTCTCTGGCAATATTGGCCCAATAGATCAAGAATGCCAACAGTTTCACAAATTTGTTGCCACTATACAGCCAGAACATGTAAGGTAAAAGAGGTTTCTGCATTTCCGACGATTAATGTTCCCATGATGTCAAAGATTACTAATCTGTCATGGACAAAATATGACACAGACAGTCACCTATTCGCGAAAGTCACTTTCGCAAGTAGATGACTGTCAAATTTTGTCCACAACAGACTAGCTCTATGACCAGAAGCAGTATGTGATGTATGGTTTGATAATTTTAACTTTTACAACGAAAAATGTGTGTTTTCCTTTCATCAATTCATATTCAATTGGAGGCCAAAATGCATTTAGAAGCCACCTCAGAGCACCTGAAAATCAAAAATTTTGTGGGAGGAGAACCCTCTCCATCCCCCCCCCCCCCCCATACACACACACAAACGCATGTCCCTTCAGCATGTGTGGCAGTCGCTTTCCACGACTGATGCTACGACTCTGTCAGATCACATCAGTACCCCTGTATTTTAATTCCACGATCCGTCCATGACATTGCGTGCTGTGCGTGTCCGAAAACAGCCCATTTCAACAAAATTATGATGCTTGGCAGTCTGTAGAGGATTAATAAATGTTCATCGGAATATTTTGTTCATGCAACTTGTAATGTCACACAAAGACCTGCGAATAGTCAATTTTTCTTGAAAACCTACAGCATGTTTTTAGAGAAATCTACAGAAATTTTAAGCTTTTAAGAGGTATCTATTTTTATCCTGCCAAAAATGGGTTAAGACTTCGACTTTTGAATACCCTTACTGCTTACAAAAATGTTTCCGTATAAATTTTGCGCTTGATAAAAGGAGGTACTTTTCTTTGTGGCATACCTATTGGGTGCTGTTGCTGTCCAAAAACAGTCCATTTTATCACAATTTTGACTTTTAGCAGCCTGTGGAGGGTTAACAAATGCTCACCGGAGTATTTTTTTTTTTTTTTAGCTTTTGAAGGGTATTGCAGTTTAACCAGTCCAAAATGGGTTAACGCTTGGTTTTTTGAATACCCTTATTACTTACAAAAATGATTCACGATAAATCCCACTTCCAATAAATGAAGTTATGTTTATCTCCTGTGTATCGTCTGAGTGCTTTAGGAGCCCGAAAACAGCTCATTTTATAAAAATTTTGATGTTTGGCAGCCTGTGGAGGGTTACCATATGCATCGCCTAATATCTCTTGTATACAAATGGTCGTGTCACAGCAGCCAGGTCTAATAATGATGAATGTTTAAAAAAAATCTACAAGACGTGTTTCGAGAAAGTGCCTATAAACCCCAAGTTTGGCATTTTTTTTGCCAATTCTGACGAAAGAAGGGTTAAATCGAAAATTCTGCTTTGGTACATTTTTATATGCCCGTTTTGAAAAAACGGGTCGTATTATGGTATACCGCTGTCCGTCTGTCTGTCCATTTGTTCATCCGCTCACATGTCGTACAATAACTCAAGAATGCTTTGAGAGATTTTCGTGATTTTTAGGTAGGTGGTGTATATTGATGGAGGGAAGCTCCATTTCATTTAGTGTCACCGTTCAATTAGTCATTCCAGAGTTATGGGACTTTATTACTTAGAAAATTGTTGATTTTTTACACGTCGTATGGTAATTCAAGAATGCTTTGAGAGATTTTCGTGATTTTTGGGTAGGTGGTGTATATCGATGGAGGGAAGCTCCCTTTTGTTTAATGTTGCCGTTCGATTAGTCTTTCCAGAGTTATGGGACTTTATTACTTAGAAAATTGTTGATTTTTTTACACGTCGTACGATAACTCGAGAACGCTTTGAGAGATTTTCGTGATTTTTGGGTAGGTGGTGTATATCGATGGGGGAAAGCTCCCTTTCATTTAGTGTCACCATTTGATTAGTCATTCCAGAGTTATAGGACTTTATTACTTAGAAAATTGTTGATTTTTTACACGTTGTACGATAACTCGAGAACACTTTGGGAGATTTTCACGATATTTTGGTAGGTGGTTTATGTTGATGGAAGGAAGCTCCCTTTCGGTTGGTGTCGCCGTTCGATTAGACATTCCAGAGTTATGGGACTTTATTTTTCAC
Organism: Pictodentalium vernedei; assembly: GCA_031216915.1. Taxonomy (NCBI): domain Eukaryota; kingdom Metazoa; phylum Mollusca; class Scaphopoda; order Dentaliida; family Dentaliidae; genus Pictodentalium; species Pictodentalium vernedei. Next base: position 224,811,170 of record CM062295.1, on the reverse strand, counting down.
ATGTCGAACAATAACTTGAAAATGCTTAGAGCAATTTTCATGATTTTTTGGTTGCAAGTATATGTTGATAGAAGGAATCTCCCTGTTGATTTGTGTCGCTGTCCGATTTGTCATTCCAGAGTTATGGGACTTTATTCATCAAAATATAGGCAATTTTCCACATGTTGGACTTTGAGCAATTTTCATGATTTTTTGGTGGCAAGTATATGTAACCTGACAAGTACACATGTATACTCATATTGTGTGGTTCCCTCTTGTAATTAATAACGGGCGTATCATGTGCTCATGGCGCAGCTGTTTATTAGATTTTGTGACTGTCTATGAGTGTGCAAAATTTCATGAAAATTGGTTCGAAAATGGCTTCTGAATCTTACGGACAAAATGTGTAAAAAAAAAAAAAAAACCCCAAAAATAGGCTTTATGATTCTGGAGAATCATGGCTTTTCTAGATGAGATTCCATGATGTTTCATGATCCCAGAGTGTCTGATGAATTGTTTTCAACTGTCTCGCTGAAGTTCCTTTATTGATGTTGTGTGAAGCGTGGGTATAGTAGTCTCAAATGACTCAGTTTGATAAAAAATGTTTAGGCAAAACCATCATTAATGGTGGAGAAGGTTAATATCAATATCGTCATCCGACAAGTTAATGACCGACAAAATGAGTTATTGTTGTTTGACACACACCCACTAAGTGCTGTGACTATTTCAAAATGGTTTATTTATTCTCAAATGTATCCAAAATATTGAGGTCTGGCAGCTTATAGAGGGTTAACAAGTGCTAACAGGAATATTTTTTTATGCAACTTGTAATGTCACACCAAGAACTGCGACTGGCCATTTTTTCTTTAAAATCTACAAGATGTTTTCAGAGAAATGCAGGGAGAACATGAACTTTAAGCTTTTGATGGGTTCCATTGTTTATCCAGCCCAAAACGGGTTAAGTGTTGTTTTTTGAATTCTCTTATTACTTCCAAAAATAATTCTCAGTGAATTCTACTTTCACTTATGTTCATCTCTTCTCTCAACTTTGGGTGCAGTGGGTACGCAAACATAGCCCATTTTATCAACATTTTGATGTTTGAGAACCTGCTTAGGGTTAACAAATGCTTACTGGAATATTTTGTACATGCAACTTGTAATGTCACACTAAGATCTGGGAATGGCCATTTTTTCTTGAAAATCTACGAGATGTTTTTAGAGAAATCCTCAAATAACATGAATTTTTT